>CM023483.1:111318119-111353707 GCA_013339685.2 Hyalomma asiaticum | reverse complement strand
ATAACATGAAAACCATGACATGCATGTCATGAGTGGCATGACTTACATGCCACGGTTTTGGTGCGCTCCTGGCCGTTTCGTTAATGGGATGTACACGAAAATTGGTATGCCACAACATGACCGCATGACGAACATAAATGACAGGTCATAACATGAAAATCATGACATGCAGCGGAATGATTGACATGCAATGGTCTTGATTGATATGCCATGAGCATATTGACATGCCATGGTCTTAGTGCTCTTGCGGCCGTTTCGCTAACTTCATATATACGAAAATTGTTATGGCGAGACAACAATGCATGACGACCGTGGGTGACACGTTCTAAGAACATGAATATCGTGACGTGCATGTCATGAGCAGCATGATTTATATGTCACCTGTTTCGTTGATAAGATGTATACCAAAATTGCTATGGCGCAACACGACTGCATGACGAACGTAAATGGTAGGTCATAACATTAGAATCATGACATGCGTGTCATGAGCGGCATGGTTTACTTGCTGCTCTTGCGGCCGTTTCGTTAACTTCATATGTACCAAAATCGGTGTAGCGAGACAACAATGCAGATTCATGTTATGTTCTTGATGCGTGCTTCGCTTTTTCTTGATTCCCACTGCACATGGGATCTGCCAATTTTTTTGCAGTGACCAGACCGCACACTGGCCTGCAACAATTTAAACCCCTTTTTCAGGCACCTTGCGTGTGAACGGCTTTCCCAGTCTGGAGCTTGTTTCACAACGTGGGAAACCTTTAGAACGTTTATGCATTGTTATCCAGCCTTAAGGGGCGCATCATGAACTTTGGTATCAGCACAAACAGAGCTGGAGTTGATGTGGAAACACAAGGAACATTTGCATGTATCATTGGTACACATAGTGTATCGTAGGTACATCATTTTTTATCAAATACGAAAATCACTTAGTCGCTACAGAGTACTTCCTTAAGCGGCCGACGCGTAAATGTGGAGGGAACCGTATTCGGCCACAGCTTTCTTTTCTTTTTGCAGTCAGTTCTCGCCACAATCACTGGTTCAAACCGATCACCCGACGAAATTGCTAGAGCCCTCCACTACGGCGTTTATCATAATCATATCGCGGTTTTACGACGTAAAACCAAAGAATTCAATCAATCAAGTGCTGAAAACAACAAACATCCGCTATGGAATCGTTTGTACATTGTCTGTATAGAAATCGCCGAACTAGCGTGCACAACTTAAAGAGACAAAATTAAGTTCATTTCAGTCTGTTTACGTATTAAGTTTACAACTTCACAAGTGATCAGCGAAGTAGATCAAGAATAATATACCACGCCACCTGTGAACACCGGCAGATAAACTTTTTGACCATGCTTGTATAGACGGACATAAAATTCGTAATAAAACACACAAAATTGTCGATAAGCTTTAAAAAAATGTGGTTCGTCCCTCTCTACTATGTTGGCAGGCCGTCAAGGGTTATTTGCGTTCCATGTTGCTGCTCTACGGTCAGTATTGCGTGGTGTACCACGCTGTGGAAATTGAGAAGAGGTGAAAACGTTCAGTTTACTGCAGTGGGGAAGATAGTATACATAATGGTGGAACACGAGCAGCGGCCTCGTACGGCCTCGTACTGTCGACCTCGTACGGCCGCGATGCGAGCAAGAGTAGATCACACTGCACGCAGCTGAGGACGCGCAGCGTGCGAGCGCTAGCTGCGGGTGCGGCCTCGAATGTACTTTGAATGAGAGTGCTCAAATGATTACGCGAGAAGTAAAGCGCGCCTCGCTTGCATGATTTTGACGGAATCATGTCACGTAGCACTGCGTTGCGTGATGTTGCCGGAAACATGTCACGTGACAATGCGTTAAGTAATTTTGAGGATCAAGTGACATGTTCCCGCCGAAACGACATATAATGTCAGGTGAAACGTTTCCCCCAAAATCACGTAACGCGATTCGATATGCGAAATGCACACCTAAATACAGTTAATCGACCAGGGCATACTGCATTACGCTGCTGATTATTATGACAGTGCTCGGGCACAACTTCGAACTTTGACTGTTCAGGTCTATAGGGCAAGAGGGCCCAAGTGAAGGGCTGCCTAACGCTAAATGTAAGTAGGATCAGCAAATTGGAGGAGGGAGAGAGGAGGAGGCAGGAAACAGACAGGCGAAGAGGTTAACCAGAAACCGTCCGGTAGTCTACCCTGCACTGGGGGATTGGGAAAGGGGAGTAAAAAGATGAAAGAGAAGCGATGCACTAGAAGAGATGCACCGGTATTCTACTAAGGCCAAGTAGTGACCCGTGATCCGAACCATGAGGCTGAGATAATTAAAGAGTAAGAATGGGGCGGAGTGCATTTTGCAGGCATTCTCCGATCATGAATGGCAGTTTATTATTTTCCCTCAAGAGGAAAGTCTATAACAGCTGGATCTTAGCTGGATCACAGTCCATCCTGGAACTCCAGCAGCGAGCCAGATACTAGGCTATACACTTCCGCTAGGGTCAAGGAATATTTGTTAAGTATCTCATTGATACGAAGTCATAATTCGTACTAAAATACATCTATACACTTAGCACGACTGTATGTGAAATGGCAAGTACCTTAAGTGTCCTTAAGTGCTGTATAACTTCATAAAGAAACTGCCCAAGGACGCCCCTGCAACATCAACACAACATTCTGCGCTCTGTTAACCCCATGCTAACATAGATATCTTACAGTGCATGTCACAGAAAGACAATCTACAGCCGGATTTGAGTCAACGGAGTACTCTCACAGAGTCGTCGCATCTCCATCGGGCATACCGCTGATCTCTACTGTCCTTGCTGTCGCTCTGTAGGGACTTTGTAACACAAGCTACTTATTATTAAAGCCCCGTGCATCGCGACGAAATTATTTTAAAAGTGAAGTAGACGCGATTTTTTTCTCCACTAACGCTGCGTGCATGTTAGGTGCTATATGCATAGTGCTTCTAAAGACCGATCAGCCTGATACTTACTTAGACTTTTTAAAGAGACACTAGAGTGAAAAACATTTCTTTACAAGTAAGTCGTCTTTCCACGATACCCAAAACGCCGATCTTGTGAGGAGAAGGCCCTCAATAAGCTAGAAAATGCTCAAAAAGCAAATTCAGTACGTGGCACCGCTCTCAAGCTCCAGCAGTAATACACGTATCGCAAAAAATTCCAGCTCGAAACGACGCGAGCACAAAGAAGAAGGAACGCAAAGCTATGCGGGAGGATCACTGGAGAGAGGAAACTTCCAAGCAGCGACTGTGGAAAAAAAATCACAGCATATCCACGGGGTGAATGATGATGAGTGGGCGAAGCTCCGGAGAGAATCATCGGTAAACCGTGAATCTTTCGCGTAAATCGCCCAGTCGATCATCATGTAAAGGCGTGAGGAACACTGTATTCGTACGCTGGGATCTCGCGTTTAAGGGGGATATGCTGTGCTAGAGCCAGGCCTGCGCGGAACTGCAGGACAGTGACAGCGTAAGCAGGAGGAGCTACTTTCTTAGAGGCCACTTTAAACGCTTGAGGAAACTAGTGCAAGTAGAAGTGGTAGGTATCTCCTGCGCCATAACTTATCATTTTGCCAAGTAGGGAAGTACCCACTACGCCATAATTACCAGTGCCTCCGTAATGGGTTCAAAGCTACAAAGCACGCAGCTCTGTGTTCTTTCAAATGATGCCTCGACCTCGTTATACAATCCATTTTCGCGTCGTGTAGCGGTGTATTACTATTTTTCAACGTAACATTACGTTTGTTAATGCGATTCCGCGGGAGACATTATACCTGTTTAGGTCTTTTAGCGACAATTTTTCAACCGCAGGCGTAGCTCAGTGGTAGAACGCTCGACTGCCACGCCGAGAGCCTGGGTTCGAATCCAGGCGGAGGACACAACTTTCGGAATTTTTTTTTTCATAAAAGTAGACGTGGCTACGTACATCACCAACAACGAACACCATGGGATGTACAGACCCACGCCCTAAGGAGCTTCGCCCCTAAAAATCATACGAAACGGTGCACGTTTACCAATTGTGCAACATCCGTAATTTATCAGATTCCTCTTTCGTGCGGCGGCTCCTACGTGGGCCAGACTGGCCGGCGCATTAATGAATGCATGAGTCAGCATCGCAATCTGCTCCCAACAGGTACAGGGAGGAATTTACCTTTGCATTGCAAAAGGTGCAGGTGTGAAGCAGATTTTCAGGGTGTGTCGATAGTGGGGGAGAGCGCGGTAAATTGGAAAGGGAGATAGGCGAAGCTCTCCATATTAGGAAGTTGGGTGCCGATTTATGTGCTAGTGAAGCTTCGGTACATATCAATGATAAAGAGATAAAATTTCTCACAAACCACTAAGGAAGCTATGCAGACCACGTGTCAAAATCATTGAAAAACTAGCTAGTGGCACTTTGTCATGCGTGTGTTGTGTATCACTTTTTGTATTTCGTATGGTGTGTTATCTTACAACACCTGGTGCTTGCGCATGTGCGGTGGAGTTTCACTAGAACAAAAATTTCCAATAAACTTGAGTTGTAAGTCCAGCCTCTGTCCTGTGCGTTCCTTCTTTGTGCTCGCGTCGTTCCCAGCTGGAATTTTTTACGCCATAAACCGACACGCCCAGCAAGCTATCCTACTAATACACGTGACGTCACAGAACTTTGACGGCCTCTTCTAAGGTCTATGCAACTATTTATCGGTACGAAAAACACATTGTGTTTAGATGAAGCCAGAGACTCAACACTGGGAGTTTCAGAAAATTTTATTGGGCAAATTCGGCGAGAATACAAAGAAAGAAAAAGAAAAGGACTTCTGACGTTATCAAGCCCCAAGTTCTCGCGTGAATTTCAATGCTAAATGTTTCACATTAACATTCCTCTTTTAAAAGGGCGGAATTTTCAAGGAACGTAAGGTAGCTGCTTTCTTTATTTTGACGGGACGCTTACTGGTCAGTGTGTCCAATCATGCAATGGCAACGGGGAAAACGTCTCGAAACATATTTACCAGAATATTTTTTTTTATTTGAAGTCTTATACGCAACACATGTTGCAAGCAGAGACCGAGAGCCGTCGGGTGTGTTTGGACTACGTTCTGCCGCGACAGAGCTTGTGCGCGCAACGCCTGAAAGACACCGCGCATATGCTCCATGGTTAAAGGCAGGATTTCCGTTCTCATGGAGGCAGCCTGGCTTCTCAGCGTCTACTACTTTTACTGTGTAGGAAGCCAACAATACAACGGGGAAGCGTTTTGACGTACCGACGGCAATTTTAAGCTAGCTTTATGGTCGTGTGAGCAGCAGGAAGAGACGTACAGCAACTTAAAGACTCCAGAAAACAGTACGAAGGCACCACCACCAATCTACATCGTTTGAGTTGCCAGTAGTCGGTCCCTTCAAATATTGAACAAAGTGCGGCGAAATTAAGGGACTCGAGTTCTCGAAATGCATGTTATCATTCAAACCACTTAGATTTCCTCTTCAATGCCCCTTTAACTAGCCGACGCTGATCAGGAATTGCTACACGAGGACCTTCTGCTGCGCGAGTTTGTTCATACTTCCAAGGAAAATGGGTACGTGCTAGATAGGCACGGACACAGTCCGCGTATATTTGCATGCTGCGTCCGTATCTGCCTTGCGCGTGCATATTTCCCTGGCAGGAACTGGTGTTATGGAAAAATTCTTAAATTATTATACGTCATCACGTATTGAGAGCTCGCCTTTGCGATATTGCTTTCCTTCAATGCATATCTTTCATGACCTCAAGCTTGCAGCGCCACCTATGAATGCCATATTTGGATTCACTTCGATACAATTCCTATTACTAGTTTACTTAAATATCATCCCATCGTCCCGCTATTGAAGACATTGATTCATCTTATACCATCAAGTGTATTATGCCATGATGCTTTTCGTAACTATAACCCAACTAGATGTGCTTGAAATGGTAATTTTTTACTATGCTATTTGTACTAATTATGGTCGTCATACTGGGTATTTTTTTCGCTTGATTCATATGTAATTCTTTACCATCTCACATCAAACAATGCTCCACAATTGGTCTTTTTAAGAAACAATTGTGTTCTTATTTGCTTAATTATTAAATTAATGTTTTATCACTTTTGTTTGCTTATAACCGTCTTATTCTTGTTTCGTCTGATGACACGTTTTCTTGTTATGCTGCTGTCACTGCTAATTACGCTATGTTTTCTTTGCAATTTCGGACAAGAGGTCCCCCTGCAGCCTAGTGCTTTCGGACCTCCTTCTGTATATTTATCCTGTGTGATATTCTATTTCTGTGTTAATATCTGAAATAAATAAACTTCCAACTTCAACAAGAAACTAATTCAACTTGTGGGTATTGTCATTGGAGTTATTCTTTCTCGTGGTTTGCCAGTTGCACGCGCCGTGGCCACTGGGATGAGCATTCGTGCTAAATTTTACTCCACCACGACGGTTCGTGCGGTAATGTTTGTGAGCGCATAAAACGATTAGCTTGCGACTCCGTTATGACGAAGGGCAATACGACAATTGCACTACTTTGTTGTTTCCTAATGTTGGCGCAGAATACGCTTTAACCGTAGCTTGAATATGCCGCATTTATCGATTCCTGGCCGAGACCCAGAACAAATCGACTTCGAACGGCTACGAGTACCACGCACTATAGCAAAGAAGTAATCGTGGCCAATATGAATGACAGAAAGACAGCCCTTAAGAAGGCCCTCTACCACCACTATATCGGGCTAAAGAGCAGCGCAATCAGAAGGTAATGGATATCTTATAAGCAGCCGGAATGACCGATCTGCCGAACTTGCGTACGAACTGGCTACCTTATGTATTTCTATTAGCTTTCGCATATGCACGGATCCCCCGCTAGTGCTTAATAATAAATGAGCACGCTGGTGTTTTTGAATAAAGGCAACGCATTTAAGGCACGGATGGATACGCGTCTGTATTCTATATAGACGAAAGCCGGTCGGAAGACGGCCGATTATTCTCTTCCCCGCCGCACAAGCCTACCGAAAGTGATGAATGAAAGCGGTGAGTTTGAAAACGCTTTCAACATGTGGTTTTTGGTGGACGAAACGGGCTCGCAATGAGCGGTTGTGATTCACTCACGATTAGATGGAAGTGGCGTTTTTAAGTTTTGCTCACCGAATTTCACATTTCGTATAGGAGTGCAATGTTTCCATAAGGATGCGAAAAAATAACGATGACGCATTTGTGTGCACTGTAAACACTGCAAATTGCTTAAAGTAGTAGTGACACAAAAATTTTGCATCTTGTTTCATTTTTTAAATGGGGGAGGGTGGGGGGATGCAATAAGTTGCTAATGACCCACTCATCACGTGTGGTAACCTCCTTTGCTCAAGCGCGCGACTGATATTTAATAAGAGACATTCATATGGTGGCCGGGGAGAGAGCCGGGAAAGATTGGATTGTAAAAGCTGAGCTGCTTAAGATCCAGGCTGATCCGTAGTAGTGGTAACCGCCAGCAAAAACGGTTCCCGCTGCGTCAGCATGCCATCGATAGCCCTACATGACAGGGAGATTTCTTTTTTGAATCAGTACATCACGTAGCTTATGTTGTCTTAGTTCTAACGAGGTTATTCATATTCTGTTGCACACTTTCCCATCTGCGTCATGGCATCACGTGGGTGTGGTCATTGCTTTAAATATGCGTGTGTTGCTAAATAAAATTTAGTTGTGAGACAGCGCTGTGGTTTGTGTCCCTTCCTTCTTTTGTGCTCGTGTTTCGCGCTGACCATCAATATGCGTTACCGCCACCGTCGTCGTCCTTCTCGGCTTGGAGCATGGAAAAATAAATAAAACAAATAAAGAACTTCCCTGGCGAAAAAACATAAAAGGGCATGCGCGAAAAAACACGGACGAAGAAAGACGAGAACGCAGGACGGGCGCGAATTTCAGCTGCGTGCCTGTTTTGGTAACACACTGAAGAGCCAACTAGCCCAAACAAGATTACTTCGAGCGTTTACTTAAATGCACACAACGTCACCAAAAGGTTCCTGAAAGTGACGGTGATGTCCTTACGACTCCGATGGAAATAGCTAAATGGACAATATGTCCACGAACTGCCTCATGTATGCCTCTACTGCTAAGGCGTAGTGACATATTCAGAATATTCATAGTTGGGAGAACTTGCAACGGGCAAATGCGTAGTCTCAAGCTTGAGGCCGAGAGTTGTTTTCCTAGCCACGAAGTTGGCATTTCAATGGCTGCCAAATGGATGAGAGCTCACGCGCTTAGGTTTAGGTACACGTTAAGGAATTCGAGGTCGTCTAAAACAATTCGGAATCCTTAGTAATTCGGGCCTCATTGCATTGTTGCCGTTTTGGAACATAAGCCCCCCAGAAACTGCTGTTACTTCCCAGTTGCTCGTACCTCAGGCGTTTCAAAAGAATTGTTCTTTGTCCCTGACGCGCTAGGAGCTAATAACAGAGTTTTAACAAATTACTTTCTAAGAAGAAAATAATTTCCCTATAGGAATTATTTTAAGCTCATATGCAGACTCAACTTATTCGCTATCTTACGGATTCATCCAAGACTCAAGCCTACTGTCGCTCCAAAACCTTAAGCAATATGACAAACACTGGGTACGAAATAAAACGCGGCAGTCGTTAGCGCACTGCCGAAAGTTGAGCACACAGAAAAAGCGCCTTTAAGATTATCCGATGCACAGAGCGGTTGCCACTCTGTACTGCCTGTATACCGCTTCTGCATCAATACCCTTAGAGCTTAGCTTGCAACAGTTCGCCATTTTCCGAATAGTTGTCCGAACAGCCCGCGATTTTCTGAGTCTGTGACGCACAACACAACGTAGCTGTGAAAGAGGCGAATATTTATTCTTTACGAAAGCATCATTTCACCGCAGGGGACCAGGGAAATAAAGGCGCCTGCTAATAAGTAAAATAATTAGCGAAAGACGCAGTAAAAACTTTGGTTTCGTATTAATGACGTTCGTAGTAATCAGGAAGCGCCAAAGACGTGCCAGACTTGAATACCTATTACTTCAAAGCAAGCAGGAGATAATAATAAAATAATAATAATAATAATAATAATAATAATAATAATAATAATAATAATAATAATAATAATAATATTAATAATAATAATAATAATAATAATAATAATATAAGGACGCCGGTCATTCCTGACTGCAGAAATCGCGCAATTTGCTTCATTCCTTGGTTCCACTGCTTAACCTAATACTACAATATGAAACAACGAGCACTGTGCGATGTCGATTATTTGTAGCGACCTTTGTCCTTACTGTGTGTGTGTGTGGGGGGATTAAGTAAGCCTGCCTCAAGACACACCTGCACAGTGTGGCGTGAATTGTTGATTGATTGCAGTTTCTATTCGCTGCCTAAGCAGAGCACCTTCATTTCTATTTCAGTCAAACCATTCCTGGGGAAGAAGGTTAGAGTTGCCGTGTTGCAAGTAAGTAACAATGCCATGTCAAAACATACATGGTGAGTATATTAGAGTGGAGTTAAAAATATTCGAAATGGCCGACGCATTTTCGCTCCAGTAGCACACCGTTCGAGTTATCGTAAAAATTGACTTCAAATATTAAGCACGAACAACGCTAATGTACAAGATACTAAACGTTTGAGACGTTTGTCTGTTTATGAAACTACGTTACAACGAAAACGGCCAGCGAATAAAAACATACATTCTTAAAAACATTGTGCTATGACTGAACAAGCCCGTGCGGAAAGAAGCCCGCAACATGCATAAACCCACGACTGGTTTACCATTAGCAAATCAGGTGTGCAGCTGCTTCAGCAATTGAGCGCGCCTGCCTCGGCCTCAAGACGCACGGGCTTCGAACGTATACCCTCGCAGCCTAACTGATTTGCGTAGGGAGCTGTCATGGCGGGCAGCGCGAGTGTGCGAGCGCCTACATATCGGGCAAGTACATATGGCAAGCCACGAGACTCGGAAAAGGTAGCTGCTTTTGCCATTTCTGCACAGAGATCGCGTAGGTGCCATTAAGTCGTTTTTGGGTGCCAAAACGACGACCGCCAGAAAAAGAGATGACTAAGCGCTTCCTGCGACGAGACCAATGCTCCACGGGAATCGTGCCGGTGCGAAGTTTTCGCACAGCTTGCACAGATTTGATCTTGCAAGAGTTTTCTGTGCAAGCGTGTCCAGTGTGCACAGGTTTCCATCCGGAACAACAAAGGCCTGGCTGCGTGGCCTGACTGGATGACTGTTGTTATATATATATATATATATATATATATATATATATATATATATATATATATATATATATATATATATATATATATATATATATATATACGAGCCCAGAGAAACCACTCGGGTCAGTATGCGACATTCATCTAATTATTTTCACAAACGTAATTTGTGTAACACACAGATAAGCGCCGGGCGCTTTGCGGACCATGAAGACCTGTGCACAGGTCTTCTGAAGTGAACCCTGCGACAATACTTCCCGTTGTATGCACCAAAGCCGCTAGACCTTTCATGTTCTTATCCGTGCACAGTTTCTAAACAGCGCCAGCAATACTTAATCTGGGGCACTGCATGACTATTAAGTGCGAACAAAGCGTACGAATTTCCTAACGCGTACGCTCGGGCTAGTTGGTGATTAATTATAGGTTTCGGCGCGAAATACAAGGACAAAGACTGACACAAGTGCCTCGCATGTCTCCTCGTCTGTGTACTTTTATTTCGCGCTGCAACTTAAAATGACATACGAGATTGCATATTTCTGTTTTGGGTAAGCACTTTTTGCTACACGGAGTTCAGAAAGATAGGCTTCAATTCATTTGTCAAATATAATGTGTACGCGTACCTTCTAACGACGACTGTGTCGCACGTGAAAGAACACCTGCAACAGAGGTGCTCTTTCGGGCGTATAATTAATGTAACGCTAAAGTGAAAAGGTGAGATGATCTAGAATGATAACTTATACTTCAAGAACTCAATTATCGTTAATTTTGACATTTTATGTTCAATATTAAAACACATAATAAATTTTGAACTTTGCTTTGAAATTCGCGCCGGTACTTCGGAACCTCGTGACGTCGAAGGCCGCTTTTTTTTAACACGAAGTGTTTTATGCCGGGGTCCACCACGACCCCATATTTCACTACCGTAGCGGATATGACGTAGTAAAGTAGCCATGCAAGAAGAATAAAGAAAAACACTGAGAAAACTGATGCGCTCGGAATGGAACTTAAAGCTGATGCGCTCGGAATGGAACTTAATGCCCCCGCGCCACATCAAAAGGTGCCCGGTGCGCTACGACTGCGCTAACGGCGCACGCATGCATGCGGTACGAACGCGCCTTCCATGTCTCGTCCGGCTCAGCATGTGCGCATCCAAGTGCACATTGCCTGGAACAGCGACGCCATCCAGAAGGTGCAAAGTGAATCACTGCAGCTTTACTTCGCCTCTCCACGATGGCGGCACCATTCCAGGCGCGTACCAAAGTCCGCCTCGATGAACGCGTGCAGAACCGCGCGCATAGCCGCGTTCGTAGAGCGTAAATGCGTCGATAGCGCAGTGGTGTGGCACCGGTCACCTATCTTCGTGGGTGGCGTTTCCCCGCCGACCAATCTTCGAGCGTGATGGGAAGAGGAAAACTGCTGCGTTAGGCGCCAGATAACGGCAACGACATTGACGGGTCAATGTGCCGCAAGTATATATGACTAATACCTTTGTCGCACGGCATTTACTATAGGCTGCGCCCAATTATCAGGTAAACTACCTCAGTTACCACAAAGGCTTGACTCTTGATGTTATGGAGGCGATGTGTCAACGTGGGTTCATCTACGCCAAACGGTGCCACAAGCGAAACACCGATAGCAATGGGCCAAGTTCACTTCGCTGTAGCAATAAACATTCAGCTGCTTATGCAAAGAGACATTTCGCTTTCGTGTTATACCGATTCCATTGAAAGAGATATCAGCCACATTTTTTAGTGTTCTCGCCGGATTCGCTCAATGAAATATTCTCAAACTACTTGGTTAAGTCTCTGGCCTCCTTGGACAACACCGTAGGTCTTTCTTACCTAACGAAAGTTGTGTAGGCCCAGACGCCGTCAAATATTTGTGACGACACGCGTTTTAGTGCTGGAACCACTGATCTCCACTAGGTTCAGATTAGTGGCTGCAACCACTAATCTCAACCTAGTGGAGATCAGTGGTTCCAGTACTAAAACGCGTGTCGTCATAGATATTTGACGACGTCTGGGCTGCAACCACTAATCTCCATCGGTGGCTTGAACTTCAAAATGGCATCGCCGCATGTATTTAATTTTCGCGTGTTTCATTGCTTACCGAGGGTTTTCTCCCCGTAAGATAGGTGTTTTTGGTATTGCGAAAAGCTTCCTTACCAATATGACAAAATTTGTTTTTCACTTTAGCTTCTATTTAAGACCGTGCTAGCTTAATCGCTCGTGACGGGTTCATGTGATCCGGCCGTTTAACTATTTTTACATTGCACTCGTTCTCTAATGTATGTATAACAGAGCTCCAGTCTGCTACGTAGCGAGGATGCCGTTGTTCTTAAAAGTTCATTTATCCTTATATTAATGGTTTATCAAAAATTTCAATTAGCTGTTAAGAAAGGCAGGGGAGGGCGGGGAGGCTTGCCAGTGTAGGACAACCGGTATGCAGCTCTGCACAAGGAGAAGAGGACGGGAGAGATTGAAGGTTGAGAATTAGCTGTTAACGAAGAAGCGAAGCAAGCAGCAGTACTGCAAACGTACGTGCCGTCAACGATGCAGCGTTGATAAGGACGACAACTTTGTGGCTTTTCCGTGTATTGTCGTTTTGAGAAAACAGTGTCGAAGGTAATCTGTGCAAGCAGTCTTAAATCTTCGAGGCCCCTCCGTTCGCGGCCCAATTGTCGCCCAGTGTAGAAGCGATATATATGTAGATTCGAATGAAGATGCGCAGCCGCCATTAAAACAAAGTACAATCGCACACATCGTTCATCAAACCCAGTCACCAAGCCAACGTGTGAAGACCTGCTCAACGCAGGTGAATATCACGCGTGTGTGCGCTAAGCGTAGGCCTTTCTCTCCTCAGTCAGGCGCTCACCCCTCTCCGCCACCCGCCATCGTTGAGAGATGCAAAGGAGGAATATTAGACCCCACACTCTGCCCCCAAGTAGCGTCGTTTGCAACGAGGTATTATTTAGCGTTGCCAGAAAAAATTAACACTATCTTCTCAAAGGGAACCCTGATGGGATGCAAAGCAGCAGCGTTGCGCAAGGGTGGCGTCACGGGTTGAACGTCGCTCAACCCGGGATCCCATCAGGGTTCTCTTTGGGAAGATGGTGTTAATTTTTTGCGCGTGAACCGACGAGTAGGCGGTGTAGCGAGCGGCGGTCGCGGTAGCGGAGCGAGCGGCGGTAGCGGCAGGTGTTGCGGGCGAACGGACGAGGCGGCAGCAGGGGGCGCTGCGGCGAGCGCGCGGCAGGCGAGGGAGAGAGTGACGTCAGCGCGCACTGCGAGGGGAGCGTGACGTCAACGCGCAGCTGCGGCGTGGCCTGCTTGGCACCGCTCCAACACCTGCGGCGAGGGGAGCGCGTTGCGGCGCGTTCGTACGGACGGACGGAGGGACAGTGTTACACAGGCTATTCAAATAGCTGCTTCGCATCTAAAAGTGAGTGTCTAGGGCACATTAGCACACTGGTAATGAGCACACTGGTAAATTTCACTGCGATGAACGCTTGTCCACCGCGGTAGTGTAGTGGTTACGGTGCTCGGCTGCCACCAAAAAACGCGGGTTCGAACCCGGCCGCGGCGGTCGCATTTACGATGGAGGCGAAAATGCCAGAGGCTCGTGTGCCGTGCGTTCTCAGTGCACGTTAAAGAAGCCCAGGTGGTCTAAATTTCCGGAGCCCTCCACTACGGCCTTTCTCTCCTCTCTATGTCTTTCACTCCCTTTCCCCACCGCTACGGACGCTTAGCCGTGCTCCCTACATGGGCTGCAGAAATTATCGTCCTTTCCTAACCGAACCACAATCATCATCATCATGAACGCTTTACCAGCTCGCAAGGAACGAGAACGCGCCCTCGCCCGCGAGAGGCAACGCTGACGCAGGCAGCGTCTGCTAGCGAGTCTTGATTGATATGTCCGCCGCGGTGGTATAGTGGTTACGGTACTCGGCTGCCACCCAAATACGCGGGTTCGATCCCGGCCGCGGCGGTCGCATTTTCGATGGAGGCGAAAATGCCAGAGGCCCGTGTACTGTGCGTTGTCAGTGCACGTGAAAGAACCCCAGGTGGTCTAAACTTCCGGAGCCCTCCACTACGGCCTTTCTCTCCTCTCTATCTCACTCCCTTTCCCCCACCACCACGGACGCTTAGCCGTGCTCCCTACATGGGCTGCAGAAATTAGCGTCCTTTCCTAATCGAACCACAATCATCATCATCATCATCTTGATTGAAAAAACCGACTGCTCGTGCAGCACTTTCTGTTACGCGCAGCGCGAGTCACGTTTATTTGCATGACGCTTCGGGAACCGTGTTGGCCGTACTTGAAGCTTCGCAAGCTTGACACGTACATTTGAGTGTCTTCTAGAATTACTCCAAGGTATCGTAAGGTATGTTGCAGCTAAAGCATTCTAATCAGGTGGCGTGAAATGTTGCCTTGGTGCGAAGAACAATTGTTTGCACTGAGGCCTTGTTGCCGTACCCCTCTCGCACACACTCAATATGCAAAGTTTTCTGCGAAAAAAAGGACAAATCACGAGGAGCTAAACCAGCTCCGCTGTGAAAAACCAAAAGCGGTGAAATGGGTCGGCTCTGATACATTCGTCACACGTCACAATGAGTTCTAGTATTATCGCTGACGTTCTTGAAGGCAATCATATATGCTTGTGGGGCATGCAACGTTTGTGGGACCGCCGACACCGTTCGCTAAACAGCATGTGAGGTAGGCGCGGCGACAAACGATGCAAGAAAGTGGTAAGCGCGATACCCGTGAACGAAACGAAAGTGCACGTGCGAACATACACAGGGAAGAGTCGAACGAGCAGACGCCTCATATCTCTGTGCTAGAATTGCTGTTTCTCAATCGAAGCTACTTATGTCATGATAAGTCGTAACTACAGGGAGAGAAAACATCATTGCGGGTATATCGGGTGCGTGAGGTACTTGAGAACTCAACGTGGGTTTCAGACAGAAAAGGATATATCCAGCAAAGTAAACACATTTTCACTAATCTTTGGCAAATACTTCCCTTGCGGCTTTTTTCCACAATTGCTCGGTGAATCCACCATAGGCAGCAAGAGCCAATTCAACACGGCTTCGGAAACGGCCGCATTAACAGATCATACATAGCGACGTTGGCAGTTGGTTCAGCCATGACGGCATTTAGCGAGTCTTTTGTCATATGTGGCTGTTCGCCGGCCTCGCTCTCGACGGCGGCCTAGACATAGAAGGTGAGGGCACTTTGTTGCGGGGAACTAGGCGCCCACAAGTTTGGTGTCCGCCAACCACTCATGGGTGTCCGCCAGCCCCTCATGGGTGTCGCGGCCGGTGTGGGCGGGAGGCGAATCTTGCTAAAAGACCTATGGTTTTCCTTTCGAAGCAGTCTTAATTCATGGCTTAACAACGGTGGCAAGCACCTACGCGTACGCGGCAGCATTAACGCGGGTTTCTTAAGAATATTTGGCGAAATGACGTCACCGTCGTTGCTGAAGGTGGCTAACGCCATCAAAAAGACGGGAATTTTGTGCGAATCGCTGTAGGAGCCTCACTGTGCTTGCACATAGCCGCCTGTCATTACGGCAGTTAAATGTTTGGTCTCTCGAAGATTTCATCTCTGGAAAACTCCCAGGCCAGCACAGAGGATGTAGCACAAGGCTAGCGTGGGCTATATTTTGCTGCGTGCTCGGTCAATCTTTTCTCAAGCGATTCTTGCTTCTCCCCACACCCACGCTTCCTCTTCCATTGTCTGATTTTCCTGCCTAATTTTCTTCGTCGTCATCATCCGCTTCCTCTGTTTTTTGTTGTTTCGTAGACGCCATGAAGGTTCCTCGTTATCGTCACCGTCTTTTTATAAGCTGACTTCCTCCAGTTCTTTCTCTTCCTCGTCCTCGTTCATGAAAGCACAGCCGGCAGCCGCCAAAACATAAAGAACTGAAAGTGCCCTATTAAAGATCAGTGTCGTGGTTGAGAACACATAATGCTCAGCCATGTGGTGAGAGCCAGGGGTACATGCCTCTCAAGGAGGTTTCCCTTAAAAAAAAAAGAAACCTTCTTGATGCTACTATCACTCCTACCACATCAGAGCTGTGGCAGAGGATGCAAGATGCGTAACCAAGTAGGGACACTCTGTGAGTGTTGTATTGGCGCCACCCGTATTGAGTAGTCATCGCGGCCATGGGGCTTATTTTTTTATTTTTTCACATTTAAGCTGATCCCAGTTACGGACACGGGCGGCGCTGGCGTGGCGGCAGACATAATCGCCACCAATTTCGGTCATTGTAACGCGCGCATAACAGCCTATGCTCCAAAGGAAAAAAAAAAGATCCTGCAGGTACCACGCACAATGGGACTTGGTGTCGTGCGAAGCAGTCTGTGAGGATATGGCCTATGACAAATTGTTTGGCATTCAGTCTATCTGTTGCGAGTAAGATAAAAGGTTTTGTGCAAAGCGCATGCACCCACTCATCATGCTTCTGATAGGCTAACCAGGACAGTCGACAGCACCCTGGCGACTGAATAGTACCTCCTGGTATGATGCAACGTTGGAAGTCACGTTAGTCCAAAGCACAGACATCTGTTTTGTCGAAGATATGTGCTATACGGTGCGTTGATGGGCTATCATAAGCGTCGTTCGTCTAGGTATTCTATAATATCGAGAAAGTTTCACAAAATCATACTGAATGGTAGCAGAACATATGTATTGCTGTGACAGTGCTTATCACGCATCAAAAGCGGAATTCACATTATACAAGCATCATCATCACAAATACGGGTGCAACAGGTTTATTTACTATATTACCGAGCGGGAGATGCAGCCGTACAGCCTACAGTGGTAGCGTGTTTGCTTGGCAATTCGAGAGCCCATATTCGATACCACCCTGACGCTTGGTAGGTTGCATGTGTGTCTGTGTGCTTGTTATGCCGACATTTCAATCACAACCTTCGGTAAACACTGTTCCTTTCTTGTCTTCGAAGCGGAGCACATTGAGCCGGCCGTCGTGTGTCAACCGCGAGCACAGAAGTAAGGGCCGATCCTGGAGGTAGTGCACCGGTGTGAGGTACAGAAAATTTGAGGCGCCGCTCAATGTAACCGGTTCAATCCTCGCAGTTGCAGCGTTTCATATGTCTATTTACCTCCGTCCCGGTGTTTAGCATGTTTAGTTGGCCATTGGCTGACGTCGGTCCTATAAGATTCAAACACCTGTGGCACATACCCGCATACCGTTGGCTGAGCACTACTCGCATGAGCCAGAAGTGATTGCAGTGTCTTTAATCATGACGGAGGTGACGAGTGTATAACTTTAGTGATGTAAAGGTACGTCATTAATGTTCGTCATATATTTATAACGTACCTCCAAAATAACGGAGTATACCAGGTGAACGAGACGAGCAGGACGATCAGCTTCCATAATTGTGCATCTGAGATAACTATGGGCTGAAATATTACGAATTCTGAGTATTTGATACTGGTTGCCGCTTTTACATGAAATGTTTGCCCGCGGAGTTTTGTGTATCAAAAGCGTAGCCGAGCACTCCTAACTTATGTAAACCTGTTCGCAGCGGCTCCCTTGGCTGCGTTTGAGCTTCACCGGTGACAATCATTCAATGGATGACGTGCAGATGTCTGGACCAATGGCTAACCTCTTGGATCTCCTTACTGAGAACCTGGGATTCACGTGAGCCCCATACGTTTCCGTAGTCGATCACCTGGCGTCGTAATACTCAGGATTGTCTTAGAAGCTTATGATGCACCGCAGTAGTTGGTTGTACTACGTACTATGTGCAGAGTGTCACCCAGAAAAAAATGATTTTCTCTAAATAAATATTCCAAGTTTTTTACTGCTCTTTCTAAGCCACTACACATTATACGCGAAAACAGTCAAGGCAGCAGGATGCTGCTTCATTCAACTTCTAGCGAATCGTCATAAATAAGCAACAAACTTAATATATATGTATATTGAGTAGTCGATGATGCTCTGGATCTCTGTAAATAGAAGCTGTATTCGCCAATTATGCACGACTGCTAAGAATATTGCGCTGCAGAAAAAGAAATTGATGGTTTACTATTCCCACCAGAACAGGCCAGCCAAAATGCAGCGAGACATTGCAGTGGCTTCTCTAGTTCCATCCAAAATGGCGATCTGTCGTGATGTTGAAGTGACCGGGCGGTCTGTGTTCACGATAGCAAAAAGGAGGCGTGGAGTACATTTCTGAAGATCTTTTTTTTGTCTTCCTCCTTCTACGTTTATGCTGCACTTAAAAGAAAATGCAAAATAGCATAGAAACATGACCAAGTGCGTACACCAGCCCTGCCGTGCTATCGTACCAGGTTTGGTGTCGTTTTGCTAAGCTCTAGCACATCATCTCGATTCCCGGTCACGACAGCTTCATTTCGCACAATAACTCTTTTTTTTTCTTGGTCGAGTTATTGTTTGCTCTGTGACATGATTTAGCAGCAGAACACTGTTAAAAGAAAGGCTAAGAGGCAGACAGAAGAACGAAAGAAGACGCCGCACTTGTAACTAATTTTATTCGGCTCGAAGAAAGTAAAAAAAAATCCTGCATATCCCACGCACTGCTGGAATCGGTGTCATGCGAAACAGTTGGCGAGGAAGTTGAGTGTGAGGGACCATGTGGTCGTATTCAGAGAAGTGTTACGAATAGGATCAACGTCTTTGTGCGAAGTGCATAGGCAGGCTTATGCCTAACAACCATGGTCTCATCAAGAAACACGACAGCACCGTGGTGACTGAATTGCAGGTCATAGAGACGTAAAGTTCGCATTGACATTAGTGCACAGCTGAGATGCATGTTTCCTCGAAAAGAAATGCAACCTACGGTGCGGTGATGTGCGTATTATGAGCGTCGCTCTTCGAACTCTTCATAAGGGATCGAGGGAAGTTGGACAAAAGCATGCAGAGTGCTAGTAGAACATGTGTATCCTTTATTACACTGCTAAGAAGCGCAGGTCACGCTACACTAGCACCGTAATCGCAACTACGGGTGCATTAGGCTTCTTTACCGTGTGGGAGATGCGGCCGTATCCTAGTGGTTCGTGCTTGCATGGAACCTCGGTGGCAAGAGTTCGATACCCGCCTGCCGCATGGCAGCTTGCACTATTTGTTATATATTCATACCCTATCATCCAAATTTTGGTGTATACCAGGTAAACGAGAAGACCGGGAGAGCACTCGGACGTAGGCTGATAGATAGATAGATAGATAGATAGATAGATAGATAGATAGATAGATAGATAGATAGATAGATAGATAGATAGATAGATAGATAGATAGATAGATAGATACGCTCAAAGTTCCTCAATTTCGTCAAGAAATGCTTCGCATGTAATATACCTATCACGGGGACAAAGCCTCGAATCCTGTACACGAAGAGGGTGAATCACAAGTTATCAAACTCGGGAGAAGCTCACGAATTCAATTACAGCATCATATAGTGAAACAGATATCTCGCTAACGCAACTTTGACTACTGACTCAAACATGAGAGGCCAGCAGTTTCGGCGCGGTTTTGTCCCTGGTTCTGCCCAGGACGTGTACCCAGAAGACCGTGGTTCACAACAGCGTAACCTAAACAAATCTAAACAGCACAGAAGCGTGAGCACCCATATCCTTCTTCTTTATACTAGGTCCAACTTTCTTCATGCGTTCGTTTACCCACCACCCGACCCTGTCCGAAGTGAATTCTCCCGTAACTGTGAGTGTGTGTGAGTGAGTGTGTGTGTGTGTGTGTGTGTGTGTGTGTGTGTGTGTGTGTGTGTGTGTGTGTGTGTGTGTGTGTGTGTGTGTGTGTGTGTGTGTGTGTGTGTGTGTGTGTGTGTGTAAACAACTTCTGCTATCTGCCTCTTATCCTTTCTTTTTCGAAAACTAATGCGGCGCTATGAAGTCATGTCCTACAGCTTTATTGTTATAGGGATGAAATGCAAGAACACCAAGGACAGCGAAGTCAGTGGCTGTGAAGGCAGCAAGCTTGCGTCCTTGAGAAGTGCAGGCGCGATGTTTTCAATCCTGTCATAATAACTGATGGGGTTTTACATGCCCAAACCACGATATGCTTATCAGGCGCACCGCGTAACGAGGAAACACCCCGACAATGGTCCATCTTTAGCTATTCAAAGGCAACCATAGAGTCCTTGCTGGCCGCCCTGCCGCGCAGACCATACTAGCAACCGGTGCTTGAGATCAGATCTCTCATCCGTACATCACATGAGAAACGACACCACGTGACGTTTCAGTGGCTACCCAGTCACCGTGACGTCATTGGAAACGAGCGCGCTGACAATGCCACCAGGTCTGCACTTCAAGGCACAAAAGTTGAGACCATAACACTCTCAAGGTCCGACGCTGCTAGGAAACTTCAAGCGACTGCGCAGGAAATTACACTGTCCCTGTGGAGTGCCTCAAGCAGCCAAACCATCCAGAACAGTCGACAACACCACCTGTCGTCTGTACGGCATGTTCGAATGTCAGCTGGACTCCGCCGAGAAGAGGCCATCCTGCTTTATCATTCGTGGCTAAGAGTGGCTTTTACGAACTCTTGTTCTTTTATCGCCGACCGCGCTCTCTGTCGCACCTGTCCTCGGGAATACACGCTGCAACACATCTTATGCGACTTTCCTAGATATGACATGCAGAGGCAATCCCTGGCGTCCGCTCTTGCTCACCCTGACCTGAGACGTATGTCGGGCGATGTCATTCTGGAATGTCGACCACACATGTCATCGCAGCTGAAGGCGACAGAGGCGCCGCTGATGTATTTGAAGACAACAGGCTTTGATTGATTTGATTGATTCGTGGTGTTTAACTTCCCAAAACCAGCTCTGATTATGAGAGACGCCGTAGTGGAGGTCTCCGGAAATTTCGACCACCTGGGGTTCTTTAACGTGCACTGACATCGCACAGCACTTTACTCTGCGCTTACGCAGTTGCGTTATAGGAGTCGGGAGGTATTCAATAGTGGAGCGAATTTCTCATTTGTGCAGCTACACTTTGCATTCACCTGAAGATGGACATTGGGGTGTGCCTTTGCCGAATGGAAACTGGACCGGTCTAGTCGGCATGATGCATAACAACGTGAGTATACACAGTCATGCAGCCTTGCTTAGGGCCGCTTGATAGCAACGGTGCAGTGATCGCTACTGGCGCGAATGTTTGGCATGTTTCGTGAGAGTTTTTTTTTTCTTAGATGCATGCCACTTCCCTTTTACTTCGCTTGTCCACGTTATGTGCGAATTCTGGAACATTGTGCTCATCGTGCGGCTTGCATTATTTCTATAATAATAATTATCGTAATGCAAAGAGACGAGATAACATACAGTCCATGTCCTAAACAATATTTGCTGCTTCATCAGACCATAGCTTCTGAAGTTCCTACTAGCGCCTGTTATTCTTATTCGCATTTGTTAACAATGCAGGCCGCTTTATAAGGTCCTGACATGCGAGTTGTCTCACGAAAAAAAAAAGTGCGCATATTGCGCTAGCGGCGCCAAGCTAGGCCGCACTGGAGGAGCTGGTTGCCTTGCCCTCCTATATTCCATATCCTCATCTTCACTTCATTTTGCAACAGTGTTGAAGAACAATGTTGAAGCTTAAGTAACACTGTTCAAGTCTGCAACACTGTCAAAGCTTAAGCAACAGTTACTTCAAACTCTAGGTGACACTTCTTGGTGGAGTGAGCTTAGCCTTCCCTGGGCCAAAATAAAAACACCCTTTACACGCGTGCTCCTCCGCGGCTAACAAATATGTCTATGAACATTCTGGCATGGAAACGGCATCATTCAGGCCGATTGCGCTAACAAAATGAGAACATCGGTACCGATTAATCGTGCGTCTCTGATTGATCCTCATCCCCTTGCTTATATCGCGGTGGTTTGCGAGAGGTGACACTGCAAATCACCCTGTGCACCTCACGAGAATGTCATGATAGTTTATAGCATTGTTGCTTGATGATATTCGTGACTATGTGAAGGATAAGAGAACAGGTGCACTTTTCTTCATTTCAGAAATCTGATTTAGCACTAGGTCCTTTGGTCATGACATACGGTCGTTCACTAGTGACCACATTCAGCTCCCAAGTGACTACGGACTACTTGACCATCTTGGCCGGCTTTCCGAATGTCATACATGCAAGCATCTTCGGAACGCTTATGGCGTTCGAGTTGAAGGTAAGTTAGCGTATTGTTTTCAAAATGCGTATCCCTTGTTATTTCGTGTGAGCTATGAGCACCTCCCAAGTTCACTGAAATAGCCACATGTTTCAATATTGATACGTCTGGACGCGGTGTCCGACTATCTAATAATGTGCAGATTATTGGCATTATGTGGCAGTTGTAGAGCTGAAATGTTCAAACATGCGCAGATTCTCGGTATAAACGATTCAACTGCAAAAGTTTATGATAGGGCGTTTGTAGTGTGATTATGCCGAAAGTGTTGACTGGCGTCCCCGGAACTGTTCTTTTACGAAGTCTGCGTGCACTTGTGACTGGATATGCACTGTTGTGAGCAGTGACATGCTGCTATATAAACGATAGCGATGTTCTGGCAGGTGTGGCTAGCTCTGCTGGGCTCCCTGCTGTTCTGCTTTTCAGCAGCGGTGGCGTTCGACTTATTTGCACAAAGGAAGACGGACACTCCTATCCGGGATATCTTCCTCTTGAACTGGTGGACATATTTCTCTATCCTGTTCAATGAAGGTGAGTAAGATACCACGACGGACGGAAATAACTGTACACTATTATAATCCTTCTTTCAAGTCCGGCACGTTGTTAAGATAGTTTTGTTGGCTGGGGTGGGTTACGACGAATCAGGAACCGAATGTTACCACAAATGAAGAATGCGCGCAGCGCTGATATCGAGGACAAGCGCCAAGAAGGAGGCTAAGAAATGGTATGCGATGAAACATTCAAGCGATGATCCACATTTCACTGTTAGAATACATGTTATAACACATTCTGAACATCTAGTTTGCGCAAGTGACGCACAAGACATTTCGATGTGTATGTGCGTTACGTGGCGAGCTTTGCTAGGTTAACGCGAATTACGCGATTCCATCACCTCGTTGAGACACTTCGTGACGAATAACGTAGAAGAAGTATTTTTGAGAGCTAGTTCATTAACCTTCAACTTGAAGATTCAACGCACATCAGTGTCACCGTAAGAGGCAAAAAGGAAGACAAGGACGTGGTAGGAAACAAAGACAACTGCTAACTATCTTTACCCAGGATTTCTGAATTAATGAAATGCGCGATGGTTTCCTGTATCAACAATCAAGTGACAAATATCAAGCAATGATGTAGCGGCTTCTTGTCAAGCCGAAGGCATAAGACGTTATGAACTCCCGTCCGGCCTGTACTCATGCAGGCTGGACGGCCCTGACTCCAATACTCATTTATACCAACAAAGCGCGCACAGTTTCTTGACAAAGTAGGCCATTATCAACGATGCAATTTCTGTAAAAACACAAATGACCCTAAGGTGGTGAATATTGCCTGCATATTAGCTCACTGGTAGCCGTGAAGAAATAACGGTTGGTATTCTGCGCTCCTTGATTGTGTGTCGATATTTCGCGTCCCGCACCTTATGGGGACTCAGTTGCGCGGTACACTTTCAAGTTCAGAACGGTTAAGTGTCTACAAATATGCAGTTTCGAGCACCGTTTGTAAAGTACCATTACGAAAGTTTCGCACGTCAGTGACATGTTATTGTACGCGCGCCCACTACAGTAAGCACAATGTATGCCCCAAAAGAAATGTCGATCCTAATTTTATGTACCAGTTATCAAGCAATGATTAAGTGCTTTCGATGTTCAAACAGCGAGAGTTAAGTGCTTTCACTTAGGTTTGTACGTTTCGACGTTCGCCCGCCCAATGACCTCTGTATTTCTCACAGACACACAGCAACGTCTTTGTAGTGGTTATACCACTTCATTTTACATTGCATCGTTACTGCCACAACTAGGAGAAACATGAACTTTATCTAGAACCAATTCCGGCTGGATTTATATTTGAAGTAGTGTAACTGAAGCAATGCGCAATTTAGAGTTTATCGCGATAACTGCCGCGCGCTGTACAAAAGATTCGTGGTCATGTGCAAGCAACGTGTGAAGTTTATGGGCGAGGTTCTTTCAATTACGGACACACGCACGCATACACATAAACATACGCACTATCTTACATAGCCCAATGAAGTTTTAAGATTTAGCCAACCAAGCACGAGCGCAAGACAAGTACAAGCCACTCCGGAACGCAGTGATCTCACCCGGTGCGCCCTTGAACATGTTAATCTCGGGTGAAAGTCCTGATCAAGCGATATATAGGCTAACGCGTCTGGTGACCACGTGACTCTTCTGTAATTTATTAGGTTGTACTACAATGAAGAACTCATATGGTGCAATACCTATGGTCTTCTTGAATTCTAAGAGCCGGAAATTACACGAGGCTATAGGAAGTTATCTTTTGTGGCTCCCTGTAGAACTTCTCGGAACTGCCTCATGTGAAAGGGAACATAACGAAATATTGATTCATAAAAAAAGCTCAAATACATAAATAGTGCAATGAATTGCTTCAAAATATAATGGCATCTCAAGATAACGTGTTGAAGTCACAAAGGAAAATGTGGGTCCTGGGTAAATTCCTGCTACACAAAAAATTTAACTATGTGGCGTGTAGATTTGGGCTTGTTGGTGAACCATATCTAATGTAACAGCAGCGCAAGAAACCAAGACGAAAGAAGAAGACACACACAGCGCTATGTGTGTCTTCTTCTTTCGTCCTGGTTTTTTTTCGCTGCTTTGAAATTAAACAACGTGACTGCTTTACACGAGTTTTCGAATCCTGTTAAAGTGATCACACTGCCACTAAGACTTGATGACACGCAAAATAAACTGAAAATAAGGAAACCGAGGTTACTTGAGTCAGATATATTCAAAATATAATATCGCAGCTGTCTGTAAGGAGAAAAAGATAGTTCAGTTGTTGTTATGTGGGGTTTAACGTCCCAAAAGTTCAACTGATATTCAGTTTTTAGTAAATAGAGAAGTACTTTTTGCACAATGGTATACAGTACATAATAACTAGGTAACGCACTGTGAGGCTAAATTTTCGCTCGATCCTTCATCGCCCTTAGCCGCTATTTCACGCTCTTTCACGCTATTTCACTACCGCTATTTCACGTTCTTAAATACATATACTTCGTAAGGAAAACATACTGGTGACTACCCAGTGCGCGTGTTCTAGAATATCTGCCTATTTTGTATACAGAGACAGGGAGAGACATATATATGAAGGCTGCGCAGGAGGTGGGGAGGTAAACGGGGCAATAGTGTCCAGCTGCCACCCAGCATTAGGGATGGAGTAAGCGGAGACAGGAAGAGAGGAAAGAATTAGAGAGGGGAAGGTGATGGCAGACAAACGCACACAGCACACAACAGCAGAAACACGACGCGGTTCGCACGCTTTGTGTGTTACTACATGGGCTCGGCAATGAATGAGGAAGAAATATTGACTACAGGGAAAACATCGCGCTGACGGCGAGTTATTGGTTGGCAATGACTGTCAAATCTGCATACGCATATCAGTAGGCGCGAATTCTAAGAATAAACATAACTCTTGAGTCAGCGCCTTATTGTCAAATACACTTCGTTTCACCGCGCCGACTTTCGTTTTTCAGAACTTAGATTACAAATACAACCACACAAACATTTCCACTTCGACACCATGCTGCAGCATCTGTTCCCGCGGCCATACAGAAAAGTTCGCTGTCTACACAAAAGTTTTCTTATGGAGTAACAATCAGAAAGGACGTGTTTACCCACATCACTACTTCTGTACCGTTGCACGAGCACACGTTTCATACGTAGCTCACGGACGTTCTATTATTTGCAATTCCTCAATTTAAGGAATACTCTTATATGGACAAAGAGCTGTACCTCGTCAATCAACTTAACTGTTGTATCGACTTTTCTTCGAACTCGGCGAGGCTAGACGCAATCATTTTACAATAAAAAGTGGGCACGAGATTAGAAGGCAGTGGTTTCCATTGTACGAAAACGCTGGTGTGGCCGCGGATGAGGTTAGTGCCGATGCAACTGCGAAGATTGAATAATTGGCAATAATAACCATAGTTAATGATGGAGAGAAACTGTTTTGTCGCGGTGAATCACGCTAACAGTTCTTTAAAAGTAATTTGCGAAAGAAAATTTGTTTCGTGTTTAGGCATTGGGGAAAAGCTCGGAGTTTATCATTCTTCGAAAAGGAGCACAGTTTGATAAGTGCGCCAGCACCTACTTAAGCTTCAGCCCTTCGACGACACAAAGAAATGAAATGTCCCTGCTGAAGAATTCCGTTCCGTGTGTCAAGAATTGCATGTCTTTCCATATGGATTACGCATATCTTTCTTGTACAGTATATCAACTTAATGAGCAAACAGACAAGCCTGCCTTCGGTGGGTTCGGGTCCCACCGAAGGCAGGCTTGTCTTTTCGTCCACTTTAATTCCTTTCTACTTTCTCCACAATTACAATACCACAAGTAACTTCCCCTATGCTTTCCTTGGCTTCATTGTCTGTTTGCTCATTAAGTTGTTTCTAACAAAATAAAGAACGAGCCCTTGACCCCTTCCCTTTCGTTATTGTACAGTATATGTGTCGCATACGTGTCAAAGTCCTCCGTGTCGCACGGAAACATACGGAATTATTGAAATGGCTACACAGAAGGTTGCAGCTCGGATCTATAAAATATGTTTATTATTATATGGTTCTGTATTCTACTTGTTGTTTATCGGATAGATATTTTACAGGCGCAGGGCACAATGTTTCCAACCATCCGAACGCCAGCGTTCACTTTTCTAATCACTCTATGCATTCTTTAATTTGGCTGTCAACAGAAAAAGTATGTGGCTGTCAACAGAAAAAGCCAACACCTCTGGTTGCCGCCGTTGACACAGATCAGCAGTGGGGTACATTGGTCAGCAGGAAGCGTCTGCTCGAGGAGCAGCGCAAGGACAGCTCATGCCGGCGTATACTCAACTACTTAGGTGACCGTAGTCCGCAAGCACCAAACGGTGGTGAGTTCGACGCTTACGTCATCGCTAGCGACGGCCTACTGATGAGGATGACGGTAACTCTCCCTTTCGCGTGGTTATCCCACGTAGCCTCAGGACGGATTTCATTCGGTACTTTCATGACTCTGCCTTGGCCGGTCATAGTACTGCCAACAAGACTTTTGATAAGTTATGTCAGACAGCTACATGGCCAAGAATGAGGCAGGATGTCTTACGCTATACGCGAGGTTGTTTGGTTTGCCAACGGGCTAAACCACGTGGTGGTCCACCACCAGGCTTGATGCAGCCTGTCATTAGTAACAGCCCTTGGCAAATTGCGGCGTGTGATATCATGGGACCTTTGCCCCGCACACCCCGGGGAAACCGCTATTTATTCGTGGTTACCGACCACTTTACAAAGGGGGTTGAGTTATACCCTCTACGAGCGTTAACTTCGCGAAGGATTTGGAAATGCCTTCTCGATCTGTTTTCGCGTTTCGGTTTCCCAGCGCAATTAATCACCGATAACGCGACTTACTTCACGAGTCGCACGTTCACAAAGAAATGTTCGTCGTTGGGCATCAAACACAAAAAATTGACGGCAGATCCACGAGGTGAATGATGATGAGATTGGGCGAAGCTCCTGGAAGTAATCATCGGTTAAACCGTGAAATTTCTTCCGTTAATTCGCCTGATAAAAATGACGTGAAACGATTGATTAAATGGCGTCTTTCGTTAAGCAGCTGGCGTCTTTTCGTTTTGCTTTACAAACATCTGGCGTCTTTCGTTAAGCAGCTGGCGTCTTTTCGTTTTGCTTTAGAAACATCTGGCGTCTTTTCGTTTTGCTTTTAGAAAACATCTGGCGTCTTTCGTTGGTTTATTTCATCAATCAACGGCGTTTTGAACAAAATTTTTATTGTTTAATCACGCACAGGAGAAATCTCACCAGGCACTACCTTGGAGGTAAACAATGGCTGCTACTGGGAATGAGAGACAGCAGAAGTCGGCTTTTAACACTTCTACTTCTACTAACGTTTCCTACTGGAACATGCCAATGGCTGCTAATGGGGAATGAGAGACAGAAGAATTCGGCTTTTAGTTAACGCGCACGCTGCGAATTTTTTTATTGTTCAACAACGCACAGGAGAAATCTCCCACCGGCACCACCTTGGAGGTCAAAGCGTAAGACTGGTTACGCACTACGACTACAACTACGAGGACTACGCGAAAATACGAGCGCCACCCGGAGTGGCAAACGGGAACTGCACAGTCGTCCTATCTCCCACGGTGAAAAAGGGGCGTTTCTTGTCGCGCGCTCATGTATACTACGGCGGCCTACGGTGTCCCAAGGCCGCTTTTACAACCGTAAGGTTTGTTTCAGCGAAACCCTTGCAAACTTCCGCGAAACAGGCGCATGAATGGATTTGCGCCGTCGTCACAAATCGTGCTGTGCTGAGTAATGTGGAAATTCTTCACGCCACAACGGCATAAAATTCTTTCGGATTCCGGCGGACGAAAGGTACGATCTGCATGCTGTTCGTTTTGTTTTTCTACGCTTGCATGGCATATCAGGATGTGGTTGCAGCAGCAGCTGTGTAATAAACATCCAAACAAACTCTGCTCTTTATTCTTGTCTAATGTATGTGTACACGTAAAGAAAAACAGTCTTACTTAGAATGAGTGGTGCAAAAATAGGTGGATGGGCAAACCTTCATCAATCAAAAGCAACGAATACGACTCAACTACGACTACGAGGGACGAACGGGTGCCGCTTAAGGAGCTTCGCCCCTAAAAGCCATCGCCCTACAACCCTCAGGCGCACATAACAGAACGCGTTAACCGAAACTTGAGGACAATGCTCAGGGCACGTACCGCAGATCATGCGGAATGGGACGTTAACCTTTCGGAAATGGCGTTTGCTACGCGTACAACTGTAAATACATCTACTGGTTATACACCTGCATTTTTGAACTTTGGCAGGGAACTGTCATTTCCCCTAAGCCGCACCCTGGTACCTCCGAATTCGTCACATTCGGATAAGCGTACGTTTGCTCAATCACAGCGCAGGCGCCTCACCAAAGCTGTCACTGCTGCCCGTGAGCAATTAGATAATGCGAGGCTCGAACAAACATGTCAGTATGACGCACGGCGTCGTGACATTGAGTACGAGCCTGGTGACGTAGTGTTACGCCGTGCCCATCCCTTGAGCGACTCGGCTAAGGGTTTCTCAGCGTCCTTAGCTCCAAGATGGGACGGTCCTTTTGTCATTACACGTAAGCTTGGAAGTTTAACTTATCGCTTAAGAGACTGCATGACCGGTACGTTAATTGGACCAACCCATGTCTCTGAACTAAAACGCTACGTCTCGCGCCCCTCTTAAGCCTCACGATATTCTCGTGGTTCTATTTGCTGGCTTGTTCAACATTGAAGTTGCAAGATATGAAGTTCAACATGTGAAGTTTTCCAAAAGCATTGCCCTGCCAGCAATTTCATGCAATGCGCGGCGCATCTTCCAGATGTCAAGGTTTGAACGCCACCGCCAGCAGTCCTCCAGCAGCATCACCACTACCACAACCGTGCCTTGCCCGGACCTCTCTGCACGTGGACCTGACGAGCCGTTACAAAGCAAGGGAGCGGGAACGGGGAAGGAGGTGCTTGGCCCGCCAGCGCTGGCTGGACCACACGAATCTGCTACCGTCCACGCATGGCAGTCTAGGGCAGCAAAGTGCCGCCCTTCGCGAGCATGAACCTCAGCGACCTCGACTTCTCGTCATGCGAGAGTAGCTGCCACGCGCTGCACCACAAGCCGCCTCTTCAGGTCCGCTCTGGCTACCTTCTGACCCCTACATCCGACTCGTCCTAAGTTGACAAACCAAGGAGCGGGACAAGACTAGACTGGCCCTTGTGCTGTATGCCAGCGACGACCACGTGGACCTGCTCCCGTCCGGTACACAGCTGGCCAACGTGGCCGGCACCCCAGCGCCCGAACTTGCCAGGCCAAGCGGACGCATGTTCTTTCGACCTCCACTTCCACCATCGTTGGCCGCCGGGGAGGGGGCAGTGTGGGGAATTCGGCTGCTTACCTCCGCCGCCAGTCATCATCGGAACGGAGCTAGCTCGTGGCACGCACCCCCGGCTTGGGGGCGGAGCGCGTGGAGCGGATCCAGCAGTCGGCGTTGGGCTGGCAGCGAGTAAACTACGTTGTTCTAATGGCTCGTGTGCCCATCTCTGGGAACCTCAGCTGGCCAGAGGCTCAGAAGCCACGGCCCTGAGCCCACAGTGTATTTGAAGTGTGTATCGCAACAACTACACTGACTATAAGTCGCAACAATGTTTTGACTGTAAGGCCTTTCTCCTTGGCCAACATGAACGTAGCGAAACGCTTAGTTAGATCTTTGCAAATTCGGCAGCCTGCAGTGAACCCGTAACTAACACCCCTTCACGTTTCTTTCTCGCAGCTGCTCCACGGCCACCGCGTGGTACGCCATCCAGGATCGTATTCGCGATGTGGTGGCTGACGGTGATCGTTCTCATGAATGCTTTCACGGGCCACATGAAGGCCACAATGATGGTTCGACGCGAGCCCGACCGCATTGACTCCATGAAGGACCTCGCTAAGCACAGCCATATGAAGACATTCGTGTGGAAGGGCAGCGCTTACGAATCGCTGCTTAAGGTACATGTGCAGTAGATAGTGCACAAGCGCTTTCCTATTGTTGTACTTCTTTTGCTTACTTTAGTGAGCAGAAACGGCAAATATCGAATCGCTTTCCCAGAAGGCAGCTGTGCTGCATGAGCTCCTGTCACGCGTTCATTTCTCTGCCAGTGCATCCGCGCTGACCGCCAGTTTTTCTTATTACTACTCACGTATCGCTGCTTCGCTTCCTTTTCGTAAGTGCACAATCGCCAGTCAAGCATGCCCTGAATAGCCACTTCTGCTTCCTCTCTGCTGATCCTGATCTAATCGCAGTTGAAGCGCTGTGCGATTAGTTGATGAATTCATACAACATAATTTCTTCTTCACACAGTGTAATTCTCCCTGATAGCGTCGCGCACTGAACGAGTTGATACCAAGTACTCCTCTGCTTACAAAATCCTGCAAGTCTCACGCATTGCGGGAATCGGGGCCATATGAAGCAGTCAGGGAGGAAATTGCTTATGTTCGGGACTCAGCCAACCTTTATGAGCAACGTCTTTGGGCAAAATGATTGGTTGTGTGCGTAACATGGGCTTGCAGGCACATCGACAGCTCTGTAGTGTACCGTGGTATACGTCTGGTTTTTCGAAGAGAAATAGACGCTGCGGTACTCCTAAACCGAATTCAAAAAAACTTCATTTTGGTGAGTGTTTGGTGCGATTAATCGGATGGCTTCGCTAATGATGCCTACAGCTTCAGATAGGCTGAAATATTCTTTTACGAACTTTTTGGTTGTGAGGTGTTTTGCTCATACGGACCCTTATCTACATACGCATTGCTTTCTAGGGCATTTCTACAGGGTCGAGCAAAGCTCGACAGAGAAACTAGTCATAATGACTTCAAGACGCGAAAAAGGTACATAGACGAAACACAAAAACGACAAGGACAAGCACCTACTACCGACTGACTAGGAACTACCTACTACCAACTGACTAGCAACTGACAAGGACAAGCGCCTACTAATAGTTGGTAGTAGGCGCTTGTCCCTGTCGTTTTTGTGTTTCGTCTATGTACGTTTTTCGCGCCTTGAGTCATTATGAATGGTCACCAACTAGCCCAGACAAGAGTTTTGATCCACAGAAACTAGGCAGCTTCCGCTAGGTCGCCCAAGGCCATATCACAGCGAAGTTGTCCGATAGTTTACTTAAACAGGTGCGCACGTGATAGCCATCTGATTTTTTTTGCAGAAGTGTCACGTGATAGCCATGTGATATTTTGGCGGTAGCATGTCACGTGATAGTAACGTGATATTCTGGGAGGAACATATCGCCTGATCCCTTGCCGCGAACGCGTGATGATCACTTGACTAGCTTAATCATGGGCTTAGGTTACTTAGGGTAATCACTTTGTACCAGCGACATTTTCACCGTTCATATGACCTTAGCTCTATGGCGCTGTGCACCTCTGCTAGGCCAAGTAACTAAAGCGTTGCTCCATTTTCTTAATGCTACTGGGCTAATTAACAGCCTTTGAAAATGGACAAAGAACTTCCATAACGTCAGCGTCACTGTCGCATTTCTTTATTGGTTTTTTTCTCTCTCTCTATCTTCCAGAACTTTCCCTCCCCTTCCCCCTTCCCCCGTGCAGGATAGCCTACCGTGCTCAGCCCAGGTTAACCTCCCGGCCTTTCCTATTCCTTTCTCCTCCTCCTGCTTAGTTTGTACGGGGGTTGCAGGGTGATGCTAGGTGTACATGGTAATGCTGGCAGTAATCGCAACACGTAGCTGGGTATGGCTGAGGCAAGGTCCTATCAACGTCATATTTCGTGCTAGGACAAAGTTTGGCTAGGTTAAACAGCTTACGCTGTCAAAAGCATGAGGAGTGAATGTAGAACATATGCTTTGTTTTGTTTTGTTTTTACATTCTATAAGAGCAGCTAACGCAAAGCACAAGAGCAATTGACGACGGGAAAGCGCTACCACCACAACTGCTCACGTAAAAAAATATTTACGAAGCACCTCGTGGGAAGATCCGCCGTGGAGGAGTGGTAGCTTGCTTCCTTGACACTTCGTTGACCATGTTCAATTCTTGCATTTAGTTATTGCCGCAAATATTTCTCTTTCTTTCTGCTCGTTGATGACGTCTATGTTTCAGACACAAGCTATAAAAACGGTATGTCTTTCTCTTGTTTAGACAACGCAAAGTGTGTTGTCATCAAATTTGAGTGTCTATTTTTGTTCCTCCTTGATTGACATAATCTCTGATGTTCACATTCAGTCACCTGCAGCGCATTTCCTCATTCCCCTGGGTGTGAAACACGTGTATGAGCATTGTTAATCATCACGTGTGCGACAATTATATGAATGTAGTGATGTCAAAATTAATCAGTGATGCTCGTCATAAATTAATATCCTACCACGCCAGTTTTTTATGCATACCAAGTGGGCGAGACGACCAGGACAAGAGCCAGAGGTAAGCGGCTAGATAGATAGATAGATAGATAGATAGATAGATAGATAGATAGATAGATAGATAGATAGATAGATAGATAGATAGATAGATAGATAGATAGATAGATAGATAGATTATGAGAGGCTCCAGGACTTATGACCGCCTGGGCTTCTTTCACGTGCACTGACATCGTATGCTACGATATCTACAAACCCCTTTCTGGCTTCCTTCATTGCTTCTGCAGTACTCAGGTCAGTTAGCTTGTTTTCGAAACTGATTAATTCGGTTTCATTTTTTTTGTTGTTGCTGCAAATACGGGATATACGGGGTGACACTTCTTTTTTCTTGGACATCACTTACAATTCACCTCCTGAGAACAGCGCAGGCGAAATTGACAAGATAATGGAAAATAACAGGTAATGTTAATAGTTGCACATGATAGATATATCAGAACGCAGGTCTATAATACTAAGGAGGCACTTCACTATTATTGTAATCATCGAAAATTACTTAATGCAATTTGGTTCAAATAGCGATCAGGTGTGGCTCATCCGCTTTGGATATGTGGCTATGAGCTAGACATATGCAGGTATGAGTCACTCGCAAGAAGCAAATCAATAAATCAATAAAGAACAAAGAAAGGAACGAATGAAGGAAGGAAAAAAACAAAGGAATCGCGTATGCCACATGCCCGAATTTTGGACAACGACGAAACCACCGGGTCACAATAACGCCGATATGCGAGTACCGCTATTACACGCCCTAATCAAGGAATATCGTCACCTATCAGTTTTTCTTTCACAGACCTCACTAATATGGCGCGAAGTGGCCTGCACGCACTTAAGCACACTTATCTTGCGTTACAGAATTCCCTGAATATACCGGAATACCAGGCCGTCTGGAGAATGGTCGTTCGCTGCAACGGAACTATCGAAACCAAGTCGCTCTACTCCAAGGCCAACTTGATCGCCGTACAGCAAGGCATTGCGGCGGTTGTTGGGGACGCCACCACTATGCGCTACCACGTGGCGACAAACTGCGGCGTGTTGAGGCACGGCACCTTCTACTTCTCCAAGGAACAGTTCTTCCCCCACAAGTACGCCGTGGCCCTCAACCGCTACGAAGACCCAGCTTTCGTCGCCGCGATCAATCAACGGTGAGTCGCACGCACGCCCTTGGTCTGGAAGGTCGCAACTAGTTACTGAGGGTGAGTAGGATCACAATGTGACGTAAGACAAAGGAGATAGATTGGCAATGTGCGAGGATGTAGTAGAGGGCTTTATCAGCAACGACTTACCGTACAGTAGGAGGCATGAGGAAGTAAGTAAAAAGCTAAGGCAGTTCCGTTGCAGGGAACGGTGAACGAAGTGTGGAGCAGTGATTATCCTGCGTTTCCCTTGTTTCTTTTGCGTTACCGTCGGCGTTTTGGAAATATTTACCCCTGATGTGGATCTTTTACTTTAATATACTAATCTCGTTTATCTGAACCACTCTACATCAGGAGCCAGTCAGTTTATTTTTAGCCACTTTTGAATGGTCCTATGGGAATTCAGCAGGGTAGGTAAGCTTGTGTCGCTGCGGCGCATTCTGTGCTTCCGTTGCATTTCTTTTGTGCTTATCGTCGGCGTTTTTTAATCAGTTTCACTTAGTTGGATCTCATTATGAAATTACTTACGTTTAATATGCATCTCCTATATTATTATACTAAACTAGTGTATTGCGATCATTCTTGGTGAATTTTAACCGGTTTTGGGTCAGTTAAGGACCGCTTGTCGACGGCTGTCTTTCGTTCTGGAGCCGCGCAATAGTTTTGTAATGGTCCTGGTTTTACTACATGGCCAAAGCAACGCCTCGGCATGACGACGCCACGTCGCTCACCGCCACTGCGATCGAGACGCTGAGGCAACGGAAGCGCTAACAGCCGGCGTGCATTAGCACGGCGATCTGCTTCGCTCAATCTTTCCCAGATGTTGATACCACCCCTGCAAACTAAGAGTGCAGTAAAAGGGAGACGATGTTAATTTAGGAGTAATTTTACTTTCTAAACACATTTTCTCTAATCAGACATCGGTTACAAGAAACTTGTAAAATGGTGTAGTGAAGATATAAGGAGAAAGCTTTCGCTTTCTGGCTATCCTAGTCATCTTCAGGTCTCAGTTGCTGAAGTATTGTTAAAGAAGTTAAAACCTTGACAAGCACGTATGTGACCGTAGTCCTGTTCTAAATAAACATTGGTTGCCCG
>CM023483.1:111226100-111318019 GCA_013339685.2 Hyalomma asiaticum | reverse complement strand
CGGTCATAAAAGAACAAGAGTTCGTAAAGCCACTCTTACAACGAATGATAAAGCAGGATGGCTCTGCTCGGCGGAGTCCAGCTGACATTTGAAAATCCCGTAAAGGTGACAGGTGGTTGTCGTCTGTTCTGAATGGTATGCTTTTTGAGGCACTCACAGCGAGAGTGTATCTAATGTGCAATCGTTTGAAGTTTCCTAGCAGCGTCTGCCTTGAGAGTGGTACTGTCTCAACTTCTGTGCCTTGAAGTGCAGACCTGGTGGCATTGTCAGCGTGCTCGTTTCCGATGACGCCGCATTGACTGGGAAGCCACGAACGTCACATGGTGTCGTTTCTCATGTGATGTACGGAGGAGAGATCTGACCTCAACACGAGTTGCTCGTATGGATGGCAGCCCTGCAGGACTGCCATCAAGGACTGTAGGGCTTGCCTGTGAATAACTGAAGATGGACCATTGTCGAGGTGGTTCCTCGTTATGGGGTACACCTCATAAGCATATCGGGGTTTGGTCACGTAAACCCCATCAAGTATTAAGACGGATTGAAAACATCGCGACCACACTTCTCACGGACGCAAGGTTGCGGCCTGCACAGCCACTGACTTCGCTGTCCTGGGTGTTCTTGCATTCATCCGCTATAACAATAAAGCCGTAGGTCATGACTTCGTAGCGCCACACACTCTTTTTTAAAATCAAAGGCTAAGAGGCCGATTGAAAAAGTTCTTTACACTCACTCACTCACTCACACCACACAGACCACACACACACACACACCACACACACAACACACACACACACACCACACACACAACACACACACACAAATAAAACGTTCAGTAATCACCGAAGGCAACCTACCAGCGGCAGTCGGGTATCGAACCCTTGCCACCGACGTTCCATGCAGCATGCTACCACTAGGATACGGTGGCTATTTCCAGCGATATGGTAAAGAAACCTAATGCACCCGTAGTTGTGATTACGGTGCTTGTGTAGCATGACCTGCGCTTCTTAGCCATGTAACAAAGGATACATATGTTCTACTAGCACTCGGCATGCTTTTGTCCAACTTTGCTCAATCCCTTAGGAAGGTTCAATGAGCGACGCTCATAACACGCACATCACCGCGACGTAGGGTGCATTTCTTTTCAAGAAAACAGGCACTGTGCTGTGCACTAACGTCAATACCAACGTTACGTCGCTATGACCTACAATTCAGCCAGCACGAGGTTGTCGCGTTTCTTGGTTAGAACATGAATGTTAGGCATAAGCCTGCCTATGCACTTCGCACAAAGACATTCATCCTCTTCGTAAACTTCGCTGAATACCACATGGTCCCCGCGCGCAACTTCCTCGCTAGCTGTTTCACACGACGCCGATTTCCTGCACAATTTTTTTTTACTTGCTTCGCGACGAATAAAATTAGTTGTATGTGTGGCATCTTCGTGCGTTCTTCTCTCTGCCTTTTAGCCTTTCTTTTAACAGTGTTGTGCTGCTAAATCATGCCACACAGCAAACACCAACTCGCCCAAGAAAAGAAGAGTTATTTTCCAAAATGAGGCTGTTGTGACCAGGAATCGTGGTGATGTGCTAGAGCTTAGCAAAACGACACCAAATCTGCTACGATAACACGGCTGGGCTGGTGTGCGCACTTGGTCTTGTTTCTATGCCATTTTGCATTTTCTTTTAAAAGTAGCATAAACGTAGAAGGAGGAAGACAAAAAAGAATCGTCAGAAATGTGTTCCACGCCTTGCTCTTGCTATCGTGAACACAGATAGTCCCGTCACTTCCATATCACGATGGATGGAACTTGAGAAGCCACAGTCAAAAGAAGAGGCATGCAAGACACGGACACAAGGGGAGAAGTGAGCAACACGAACGCCGACTAACAACTGATGCAGGGCACAGAAGCGAAAAAGAAAGAAGACACGCAGCTTATCTGCGCATGCTCGGAATGGTAGCGCCACCTGTGAAACGGTTACACGTGCCGGTCTACGCGATAGACAACTGCTAAGGCATTCTGTCTCCTCTCTGTTCAAGCTGATCGACGGCTGACTCACGGATTCACTTCCACTAATGCTGATATGCCAGGCCTCGACCAATAAACGCGTCTCTTCATTCTTATGTCTGTACAGGATCTCGGTTTCGTCTAACTCGGGTGTGCAGCTACAGACCTGGCAGTGCAAAGATAGATTAGACGGCGTTTGACCTGATAGCGACCTTCTATGTTCAATTAATCTTTGATTAATACAACGCGCAGTTTGCCCTACATAAAAACGTCCGCAGCTAAAAGGAATCTTATAAACTACACCCATGCGACAGTCGGTAAAATTGTTCTTGGCTATGTGCTTAACCTGACAGATACCCGTTCGCTTCTTTCCTTCCATCAGCTCATTTCTTCTATGCACGGCAACACAAACCCTACCTAACTTAATGGGAGCCGTATACACAACATTAGCCCCATATCTACTTCCCACTTTCTTAAGCCTGTGCGAAACTGCGTGGATATACGGAATACCCACGATTCTTGTTAATGTTTCTCTCTGCTACATCTTTCGTTCCGGTCAAAATCGACTTCTTCAGACGCTCAGCTACTGTGGCCATGGGTAACATGTCTAGGGTAACGTGTATCTAAGAGGCGCTCGACCTGCGCATTAAAGCTAATGGTCAAACGGTGCACGCAGGACTTCGATAGGGCTGACTTTAAACGGGACAGGCTATTCCGTTTTTTACTACTTTCGAATGCTTGGAGTGAAAGTTTAACAACGGCTTAGATGCTCTAGGGGAATACTGCCAACACACGTGATTCTGCTCTAATGACAAAGAGATATCTAAAAATTGTATTACGTTCCTCTCCGGTAGTTCTTTCGTAAACCTTAGACCATCTCTATTAAGTTTAAATTGATTGCTCACATACGCGACGACGGATTCAAAATCACCCTTACTACAAAATATCAAGTAATCGTCTGCGTACCGAAATACCCTGATGATGTGGTAACCTAAGGCCTCTTTACGGCAGTCAAACTTGCTCAAGTATAGATCACTTAGAATAGGGGCGACCTTTGAACTATACAAATCCCCGATTTCTGCACAACACGCTTTCTCTGCATTCAACTATTGCTGACGTTAAGTACATGGAAAGAATTTCTAGAAAAGTACATGTGGAAACTCCGCGTCTATCTATGAAACCGGACTCTTGCCCTAGTTCTTGAATACATTCTTTCACGCAATTTAATAAACCTTCATGCAGCAACGAGTAATACAAATATTCTACATCCATGCTAAACGCTGTGCAGTCGCCAGGATTTTCCTCTGTAACAACTGAACTAGAGCCTGAGAATTACGTACACGGAGGGGTCAGAAAAACTTAGAGATGTTAAGCACTTCTGCAAATAGCTAGCTACACAAATTCGCCAAGTCCCTGACTCTGATACAACCGAGCGAAACAGAATTTCTAGCTTATGGATTTTCGCCGAGAAAAATAATTCTAAAGTGAGCAATTTTGCTTTTTAACCCTAGAAGCTACCTTATCATGATTATCTTTCAACAGGAGATCGACAGCTCGTTGTTTTATTACAGAAGGTTTCAGTTTCACAGGTCTGAAATTCTTTTCAATAGCTGCTGAGGCTTTATCTAAAAAAAGTGCTATTCTGCATGATAACAAAACAACCTTCCTTATCAGATAAAACAGGCCGAAGCTTATGTTCCACGCAGTAATTTTACCACCGTTCGGGTAGGGGCAGAGGCCTTAACGAGATTGTGCCTTAACGCGAATGCTTGATGCTGGCGAAGCAACCTGAAATACCGCGAGACCGTTCAACTTCCCTTGTGTCCGTGTCTTGCACGCCTCTTCTATTGACTATGGGCCCTTACCAACTCGCTCAACTTTCTGTCCTTTTGAGAAGCCACTGCAATGCTTCGCTGCATTTTGACTGGCCTATTCAGGTGGGAATAGTAAACCATCAATTTCTTTTTTCTGCAGCGCAGTGCTCTTAGCAGTTGTGCATGAATGGCGAATATTGATTCTATTTATAGAGACTCACAGTATGATCGACTACTCATATACATATACATTAATTTCTGTTCCTCATTTACGATATTTCGCTAGAAGACCAACGAAGCAGCATCCTGCTGCCTTGACTGCTTCCGCGTACAATATGCAGTGGCTTAGAAAGAGCAGTAAAAACTCGACATATTTATTTAGAGAAACAACTTTCTAGGGGATACTCTGCACATAGTACGTAGTATAACCAACTACTGCGGTGCGTCATAAGCTTCTAAGACAGTCCAGAGTATTACAGAGCCAGGTTATCAACTGCAGAAACGTATGAGGCTCACGTAAATCCCAGGTTCTCAGTAAGGAGATCCAAGAGGTTAGCCATTGGCCCAGACATCTGCACGTCCTCCATGGAATGATTGTCACCAGTGAAGCTCAAACGCAGCCACGGGAGCCGCTGCGAACAGGTTTACATAAGTTAGGAATGGTCGGCTACTCCTTTCATACACCAAATTTCGCGGGAAACATTTAATGTAAAAGCGGCAACCAGTATCAAATACTCAGAATTCGTACTATTTCAGCCCATAGTTATCTAAAATGCACAATTAGGGAAGCTGATCGGCCTGCTCGTCTCGTTCAGCTGGTATACCCGTTATTTTGGAGGTACGTTATAAATATATGACGAACATGAATTTTAAGTTGCAGCGCGAAAGACATGCAGGAACTTGTGTCAGTCTTTGCCCTTCTATTTCGCGCCGCTACCTATAGTTAATCACAAACTACCCTAAGCGTACGCGTTAGTAAATTCATACGCTTTGTTCGCACCTAACATTCGCGCAGTGCCCCAGCTTAAGTACTGCTGGCCACAACGAAGCGCTGTTTAGTAGCTGTGCACCGATAAGAACATGAAAGGTCTAGCGGCGTTGGTGCGTCCAACGGGAAGTATTGACACAGGGTTTACTTCAGAGGAGCTGTGGTCCAGAAAGCGGCCGGCGCTTACCTGCGTGTTACACAAATTACCTTCGTAAAAATAATTAGATGAGTGTCGCATTAGAATATACTACGTTAGCATACTGACGCGAGTGGTTTCGCTGGGCTCATAATATTTTTTTTCTCTTAGCAACAGTCATCGAGTGGGGCCGCGCAGCTGGGCCTTTGTTGTTCCGGATGGAAAGCTGCGCACGCTGAACAAGCTTGTACGGATTGCACAGAAAACGCTGGCAGGATCAAATCTGTGCAAGCTGTGCGAAAACGTCGCACCGGCACGATTCCTGTGGAGCGTTGGGCTCGCCGTAGAAAGCGCTTAGTCCTCCCTCCCTCTGGCGCTTGTCGTTTTGACATCCGAAAAAAAAAATGACTCAATGGCACCTACACGATTTCTGTGCAGAAATGTCCGAAACAGCTACTTTTTCCGAGTCTTGGGGCTTGCCATATGCACTTGCCATAGACACTCGCACTGCCCACCATGACAGCCCCATACGCAGTTAGGCTGCGAAGGTATGCGTTCGAAGCCCGCGCGTCTGGAGGCCTAGGCAGGAGTGCTCGATTGCTGAAGTAGCTACACAACTGATTTGCTAATGGTAAAGTAGTTGTGGTTTATGCATGTTGCGGGTCTTCTTTCCTTACGGCCTTGGTCGTCATCTATTTATTCGCTGGCTGTTTTCGTTGTAACGTAGCTCATAACCGACCAACGTCTCAAACGTTTAGTATCTTGTAGATTAGCGTTGTTTGTGCTTAACATTTGAAGTCAATTTTTACGATAACTGAACGGTGAGCTACTGGAGCGAAAATGCGTCGTCCATTTCGACTGTTTTTAACTCCACTCTAATATAGTCACTTGTATGTTTTGACATGTCATTGCTACTTACTTGCAACACGGCAACTCTAACCTTCTTTCCCAGGAATGGTTTGACTGAAATGGGAATAAAGATGCTCGTCTTAGACAGCGCATAGAAATTGCAAATAAATATTTCGTGCGACATTGTCTAGGCGTGTGTTGAGGCAGGCTTACTTAATTAAGTCCTTAATTAGGACACCGACGGCGACGGTTACCCCTACTGCGGATCACCTGGATCTTAACCAGCTCAGCTGTTACAATCTAATCTTCTCGGCTCTCTCTCTGGCCGCCATATGAATGTCTCTTATTATACAACAGTAACGCCCTGGAGTAAAGGAGATTACCACACGTGATGAGTGGGCCATTAGCAACTTATTGCAGCCCCCCTCTGCACACCGCAAAAAAAAAGGAACAAGATGCAAAATTTTGTGTCACTACTACTTTACGCAATTTACGGTCTTTACAGTGCACACATAGGCCCATCCTTATTTTGCCGCATCCTTATGGAAACATTGCACTCCTATCAAAATGCGAAATTCGGTGAGCAACACTTAAAAACGACACTTCCATCTAATCGTGAATCAATCCCAACCGCTCATTGCGAGCCCGTTTCGTCCACCAAAAACCACATGTTGAAAGCGTTTTCAAACTCACCGCTTTCATTCATCACTTTCGGTAGGCTTGTGCGGCGGGGAAGAGAATAATCGGCCGTCTTCCGACCGGCTTTCGTCTATATAGAATACAGACGCGTATCCATCCGTGCCTTAAATGCGTTGCCTTATTCAAAAACCCCAGCGTGCTCATTTATTATTAAGCACTAGCGTGGGATCCGTGCATATGCGAAAGCTAATAGAAATACATAAGGTAGCCAGTTCGTACGCAAGTTCGGCAGATCGGTCATTCCGGCTGCTTATAAGATATCCATTACCTTCTGATTGCGCTGCTCTTTAGCCCGATATAGTGGTGGTAGAGGGCCTTCTTAAGGGCTGTCTTTCTGTCATTCATATTGGCCACGATTACTTCTTTGCTAGAGTGCGTGGTACTCGTAGCCGTTCGAAGTCGATTTGTTCTGGGTCTCGGCCAGGAATCGATAAATGCGGCATATTCAAGCTACGGTTAAAGCGTATTCTGCGCCAACATTAGGAAACAACAAAGTAGTGCAATTCTCGTATTGCCCTTCGTCATAATGGAGTCGCAAGCTAATCGTTTTATGCGCTCACAAACATTACCGCACGAACCGTCGTGGTGGAGTAAAATTTAGCACGAATGCTCATCCCAGTGGCCACGGCGCGTGCAACTGGCAAACCACGAGAAAGAATAACTCCAATGACAATACCCACAAGCTGAATTAGTTTCTTGTTGAAGTTGGGAGTTTATTTATTTCAGATATTAACACAGAAATCGAATATCACACAGGATAAATATACAGAAGGAGGTCCGAAAGCACTAGGCTGCAGGGGGACCTCTTGTCCGAAATTGCAAAGAAAACATAGCGTAATTAGCAGTGACAGCTGCATAACAAGAAAACGTGTCATCAGACGAAGCAAGAATAAGACGGTTATAAGCAAACAGAAGTGATGAAACATTAATTTAATAATTAAGCAAATAAGAATGCAATTGTTTCTTAAAAAGACCAATTGTGGAGCATTGTTTGATGTTAGATGGTAAAGAATTACATATGAATCAAGCGAAAAAAATACCCAGTATGACGACCATAATTAGTACAAATAGCATAGTAAAAAATTTCCACTTCAAGCACATCTAGTTGGGTTATAGTTACGAAGAGCATCATGGCATAATACACTTGATGGTATAAGATGAATCAATGTCTTCAACAGCGGGACGATGGGATGATATTTAAGTAAACTAGTAATAGGAATTGTATCGAAGTGAATCCAAATATGGCATTCATAGGTGGCGCTGCAAGCTTGAGGTCATGAAAGATATGCATTGAAGGAAAGCAATATCGAGCTCTCAATATGTGATGACGTATAATAATTTAAGAATTTTTCCAGAACACCAGTTCCTGCCAGGGAAATATGCACGCGCAAGGCAGATACGGACGCAGCATGCAAATATACGCGGACTGTGTCCGTGCCTATCTAGCACGTACCCATTTTCCTTGGAAGTATGAACAAACTCGCGCAGCAGAAGGTCCTCGTGTAGCAATTCCTGATCAGCGTCGGCTAGTTAAAGGGGCATTGAAGAGGAAATCTAAGTGGCGCAGACCAAGTTGGGTTTTTAAGCAATCGTTCTTTCAAAAATAAATCAGTTGTTAGATTGCGCTTGTCTATGTGTCTCCTTCCTTCGTCCCCGTTTGTTTCGCGCAGTACCACCATGAAATCGTTCCAACTAGGCCGGCTAGCCGTTTTGCTTCAAATCTAAGTGGTTTGAATGATAACATGCATTTCGAGAACTCGAGTCCCTTAATTTCGCCGCACTTTGTTCAATATTTGAAGGGACCGACTACTGGCAACTCAAACGCGGTGTAGATTGGTGGTGGTGCCTTCGTACTGTTTTCTGGAGTCTTTAAGTTGCTGTACGTCTCTTCCTGCTGCTCACACGACCATAAAGCTAGCTTAAAATTGCCGTCGGTACGTCAAAACGCTTCCCCGTTGTATTGTTGGCTTCCTACACAGTAAAAGTAGTAGACGCTGAGAAGCCAGGCTGCTTCCATGAGAACGGAAATCCTGCCTTTAACCATGGAGCATATGCGCGGTGTCTTTCAGGCGTTGCGCACACAAGCTCTGTCGCGGCAGAACCTAGTCCAAACACACCCGACGGCTCTCGGTCTCTGCTTGCAACATGTGTTGCGTATAAGACTTCAAATAATAAAAAAAAAATATTCTGGTAAATATGTTTCGAGACGTTTTCCCCGCTGCCATTGCATGATTGGACACACTGACCAGTAAGCGTCCCGTCAAAATAAAGAAAGCAGCTACCTTACGTTCCTTGAAAATTCCGCCCTTTTAAAAGAGGAATGTTAATGTGAAACATTTAGCATTGAAATTCACGCGAGAACTTGGGGCTTGATAACGTCAGAAGTCCTTTTCTTTTTCTTTCTTTGTATTCTCGCCGAATTTGCCCAATAAAATTTTCTGAAACTCCCGGTGTTGTGTCTCTGGCTTCATCTAAACACAATGTGTCTTTCGTACCGATAAATAGTTGCATAGACCTTAGAAGAGGCCGTCAAAGTTCTGTGACGTCACGTGTATTAGTAGGATAGCTTGCTGGGCGTGTCGGTGTATGGCGTAAAAAATTCCAGCTGGAAACGACGCGAGCACAAAGAAGGAACGCACAGGACAGAGGCTGGACTTACAACTCAAGTTTATTGGAAATTTTTGTTCTAGTGAAACTCCACCGCACATGCGCAAGCACCAGGTGTTGTAAGATAACACACCATACGAAATACAAAAAGTGATACACAACACACGCATGACAAAGTGCCACTAGCTAGTTTTTCAATGATTTTGACACGTGGTCTGCATAGCTTCCTTAGTGGTTTGTGAGAAATTTTATCTCTTTATCATTGATATGTACCGAAGGTTCACTAGCACATAAATCGGCACCCAACTTCCTAATATGGAGAGCTTCGCCTATCTCCCTTTCCAATTTACCGCGCTCTCCCCCACTATCGACACACCCTGAAAATCTGCTTCACACCTGCACCTTTTGCAATGCAAAGGTAAATTCCCCCCGGTACCTGTTGGGAGCAGATTGCGATGCTCACTCATGCATTCATTAATGCGCCGGCCAGTCTGGCCCACGTAGGAGCCGCCGCACGAAAGAGGAATCTGATAAATTACGGATGTTGCACAATTGGTAAACGTGCACCGTTTCGTATGATTTTTTCCACAGTCGCTGCTTGGAAGTTTCCTCTCTCCAGTGATCCTCCCGCATAGCTTTGCGTTCCTTCTTCTTTGTGCTCGCGTCGTTTCGAGCTGGAATTTTTTGCGATACGTGTATTACTGCTGGAACTTGAGAGCGGTGCCACGTACTGAATTTGATTTTTGAGCATTTTCTAGCTTATTGTGGGCCTTCTCCTCACAAGATCGGCGTTTTGGGTATCGTGGAAAGACGACTTACTTGTAAAGAAATGTTTTTCACTCTAGTGTCTCTTTAAAAAGTCTAAGTAAGTATCAGGCTGATCGGTCTTTAGAAGCACTATGCATATAGCACCTAACATGCACGCAGCGTTAGTGGAGAAAACAATCGCGTCTACCTCACTTTTAAAACAATTTCTCTCGTCGCGATGCACGGGGCGTTAATAAGTAGTAGCTTGTGTTACAAAGTCCCTACAGAGCGACAGCAAGGACAGTAGAGATCAGCGGTATGCCCGATGGAGATGCGACGACTCTGTGAGAGTACTCCGTTGACTCAAATCCGGCTGTAGATTGTCTTGCTGTGACATGCACTGTAAGATATCTATGTTAGCATGGGGTTAACAGAGCGCAGAATGTTGTGTTGATGTTGCAGGGGCGTCCTTGGGCAGTTTCTTTATGAAGTTATACAGCACTTAAGGACACTTAAGGTACTTGCCATTTCATATACAGTCGTGCTAAGTGTATAGATGTATTTTAGTACGAATTATGACTTCGTATCAATGAGATACTTAACAAATATTCCTTGACCCTAGCGGAAGTGTATAGCCTAGTACCTGACTCGCTGCTGGAGTTCCAGGATGGACTGTGATCCAGCTAAGATCCAGCTGTTATAGACTTTCCTCTTGAGGGAAAATAATAAACTGCCATTCATGATCGGAGAATGCCTGCAAAATGCACTCCGCCCCATTCTTACTCTTTAATTATCTCAGCCTCATGGTTCGGATCACGGGTCACTACTTGGCCTTAGTAGAATACCGGTGCATCTCTTCTAGTGCATCGCTTCTCTTTCATCTTTTTACTCCCCTTTCCCAATCCCCCAGTGCAGGGTAGACTACCGGACGGTTTCTGGTTAACCTCTTCGCCTGTCTGTTTCCTGCCTCCTCCTCTCTCCCTCCTCCAATTTGCTGATCCTACTTACATTTAGCGTTAGGCAGCCCTTCACTTGGGCCCTCTTGCCCTATAGACCTGAACAGTCAAAGTTCGAAGTTGTGCCCGAGCACTGTCATAATAATCAGCAGCGTAATGCAGTATGCCCTGGTCGATTAACTGTATTTAGGTGTGCATTTCGCATATCGAATCGCGTTACGTGATTTTGGGGGAAACGTTTCACCTGACATTATATGTCGTTTCGGCGGGAACATGTCACTTGATCCTCAAAATTACTTAACGCATTGTCACGTGACATGATTCCGGCAACATCACGCAACGCAGTGCTACGTGACATGATTCCGTCAAAATCATGCAAGCGAGGCGCGCTTTACTTCTCGCGTAATCATTTGAGCACTCTCATTCAAAGTACATTCGAGGCCGCACCCGCAGCTAGCGCTCGCACGCTGCGCGTCCTCAGCTGCGTGCAGTGTGATCTACTCTTGCTCGCATCGCGGCCGTACGAGGTCGACAGTACGAGGCCGTACGAGGCCGCTGCTCGTGTTCCACCATTATGTATACTATCTTCCCCACTGCAGTAAACTGAACGTTTTCACCTCTTCTCAATTTCCACAGCGTGGTACACCACGCAATACTGACCGTAGAGCAGCAACATGGAACGCAAATAACCTTTGACGGCCTGCCAACATATGAGAGAGGGACGAACCACATTTTTTTAAAGCTTATCGACAATTTTGTGTGTTTTATTACGAATTTTATGTCCGTCTATACAAGCATGGTCAAAAAGTTTATCTGCCGGTGTTCACAGGTGGCGTGGTATATTATTCTTGATCTACTTCGCTGATCACTTGTGAAGTTGTAAACTTAATACGTAAACAGACTGAAATGAACTTAATTTTGTCTCTTTAAGTTGTGCACGCTAGTTCGGCGATTTCTATACAGACAATGTACAAACGATTCCATAGCGGATGTTTGTTGTTTTCAGCACTTGATTGATTGAATTCTTTGGTTTTACGTCGTAAAACCGCGATATGATTATGATAAACGCCGTAGTGGAGGGCTCTAGAAATTTCGTCGGGTGATCGGTTTGAACCAGTGATTGTGGCGAGAACTGACTGCAAAAAGAAAAGAAAGCTGTGGCCGAATACGGTTCCCTCCACATTTACGCGTCGGCCGCTTAAGGAAGTACTCTGTAGCGACTAAGTGATTTTCGTATTTGAAAAAAATATGATGTACCCACGATACACTATCCCCCGTATTCACAAACGCACCTTCACTCAACGCTCCTCCTCGACTTCACCGAGTCGAGGCGCAGCGCCTTCCTCCCCTCAAGGAGCCGCTTGGTTTCAAGAACGCCACTCGAGCGCTCCTCCGCCAAGAGGCTGCTCGAGAAACATTCCTTCACTTGAGTTACGAAAGACGCGTCTGGTAGCGAGGGTGTACAGCCCAATACTACGATAAGTACGAGAATTTTCGGTTGAAATGCTAGCCAACGATTTAAAAATTATCACCTATTATTAAATACATGTTGCATTGGAAGTTATAAGTGAAATTTGAAACATTATCAGCTAGTTTCGACAGCAGGTGATGCTACGTTCATCCAAGCCACGCCAGAGCCGAATCCGCTGGGATAGCATGCCTGGACAGGTCCGGATGTGCGACTGTTGTTCGCGTATTGTGTGCGCGCGCCAGATTTTATCTTGATGTGCCGCGGTGCGCTGTGCAAGCTGCTTGTTGCATCGTGGCGTACCGACTCCAAAGGAGCGCTGCAAACATTGTACAACTACGTGAAGAAAACTAATCAACCCGTTTCTGCCGACATTGCCTATTTACACCACCTGGCTTTTACCGCAGGACACTGCATTACATTTCGATGGATACCAGCTCACTGCGGCATTCTGCCCAACGAAAAAGCCGACGAAGCAGCACGTAACGGTCTTCGATATCAAAACTATAAGCGAATCTGTTTCACGAAATCTGATGCTTCCGATATGGCTAAACGATTCGCTTACGAATAAAGGAACCGGCTATGGAAGTTACCGACACATCATCACACTTTCTTATACTCAGTCGACCCATATCCCAAATCAAAACTACAGTCCAACATTCCTCGACATTTGGAAACTTTGTATCATCGACTACGGCTGAACATTGCATATTCAAACGACTTACGGTACCGCTTCCATCAAGTGACGAGCCCACACTGCAGGAACTGTGGCTCTACTGAAACCGTAGAACATATTTTATTGAATGCAGAGCGAACAGTGATGAGCGTGCGCTCTATGAACATTGCATGCAGTCACTTACACAACTCCCTTTATCACCTCAGTGTGTTTTAGGCCCTCTAGCTTGCCCCACACAACAGAGACGTGCGATGGACTTTTTGTTTACATATTTAAAAAGTATAGGTCAACTCGATAGACTTTAACTTTATCTCCGTCGTCACCATCACTCACCCATCATGCAACACACCCTATCACATAACTGCGGGTTGGTGAAAACGTTAACTATCTTTTGGCATCATAGTCAGAAACACAAAGCCCAACTTCTTTTCTCTTTTCTTTTTCACTGTCTCTTGCACTTGTTTCGCTCCCCAAACTCCCTCGCCACGCAGGGTAGCATGTCAGCGATATTTCAACGCCGGCTAAATTCTCTGCCTTTCGATAAAGAGCTCTCTCTCTCTCTCTCTCTCTCTCTCTCTCTCTCTCTCTCTCTCTCGTGGCGTCCTGCTTGCCCTGACAGACGGCGACATGAGCACGGACGAGAGCGTCACGCGCGACGGCGGTAAGACGACCGCACGGAGGTTCGTTTACACGCGCGAAGAGTGCGAATTACTGTGTAATTTGGTGACGCGCCACAGATCGGTAATTGAAAACGGAAACACCGACAACGCGTCCAAGCGCACTAAGGACAGTGCCTGGGAGAAACTTTTATACGGATGTGGTGCTTTTATACGGATGTGGGTGCAGTCTATGCACCCTGTCACGCCGGGGAACTTGGCAATTCGGTGGAATTCGACCATCGTCTCACGGAACCCGTCATCGGTTACGGGGAACTTCACGGCGGCTGGGAATAAATGCTTCGCGATCACCCGCGACACACGTTCGATGATGCGGCTCACTGTCGGCTGAGACACATTCACCAGGTCGCCCGCCACTACTTGAAACGTGCCCCGCCACGGTGGTCTAGTGGCTATGGTACTCGGCTGCTGATCCGAGGGTCGCGGGATCGAATCCCGGCTGCGGCGGCTGCATTTCGATGGAGGCGAAATGTTGAGGCCCGTGTGCTGTGCGATGTCAGTGCACGTTAAAGAACCCCAGGTGGTCGGAATTTCCGGAGACCTCCACTACGGCGTCTCTCATAATCAGAGCTGGTTTTGGGACGTTAAACCCCACAAAGCAAAGCAAAAAAGCAAAAAGCTACTTGAAACGTGCCTGCTCCATAAAAGCGCAGCGCAATCAGAAGCTGCGTCATTGGTGGAAGAGGATGGCCACGGTTGCTGCAGCTCTCGTCAAGGGGAAAGCAGTCAGGCAGCTTCTTCACGCTGCACTTCGTGAAGCGGTAGCACGCCAGAAATTCGCTGTCGGTGTAGTGATCCATTGGATTTATCCGGTCCCTCAACCGTCGTCGTGGTATGCAGTTTTCTACGTCGTCAAACAGCTCGCCAACGCGGAGCACATAGTCGACAAACGAAGCGTAATCCGCCATGATACTTCACTCAAGGAAAGGTTCAAGGTAGCTCTGGCCCTACCTCGACTATCTCGAGTAAAACGCTCGAGATTTCCTCCAGTCGAGGAACGCTTCGAGTGGAGGGCGATCTGTGAATTGGAAAACCGCCCTGAAGAAGCGTTTCGAGTGAAGGGTCGAGTTGAGGAGCGTTTATGAATACGGGGGTATGTGTACCAATGATACATGCAAATATTCCTTGTGTTTCCACATCAACTCCAGCTCTGTTGGTGCTGATACCAAAGTTCATGATGCGCTCTTTAAGGCTGGATAACAATGCATAAACGTTCTAAAGGTTTCTCACGTTATGAAACAAGCTCCAGACTGGGAAAAGCCGTTCACACGCAAGGTGCCTGAAAAAGGGGTTTAAATTGTTGCAGGCCAGTGTGCGGTCTGGTCACTGCAAAAAAACTGGCAGGTCCCATGTGCAGTGGGAATCAAGAAAATGCGAAGCACGCATCAAGAACATAACATGAATCTGCATTGTTGTCTCGCTACACCGATTTTGGTACATATGAAGTTAACGAAACGGCCGCAAGAGCACGAAAACTGTGGCATGTAAACCATGCCGCTCATGACACGCATGTCATGATTCTAATGTTATGACCTGTCATTACGTTCGTCATGCAGTCGTGTTGCGCCATAGCAATCTTGGTATACATCCCATCGAAGAAACGCGTGGCATCTAAATCATGCCGCTCATGACATGCATGTCACGACTTTCATGTTCTTAGAACGTGTCACCCATGGTCGTCATACATTGTCGTCTCGCCATAACAATTTTCGTATATATGAAGTTAGCGAAACGGCCGCAAGAGCACTAAGACCATGGCATGTCAATCATGCCCATGGCATATCAATCAAGACCATTGCATGTCAATCATTCCGCTGCATGTCATGATTTTCATGTTATGACCTGTCATTTATGTTTGTCATGCGGTCATGTTGTGGCATACCAATTTTCGTGTACATCCCATTAACGAAACGCCCAGGAGCGCACCAAAACCGTGGCATGTAAGTCATGCCACTCATGACATGCATGTAATGGTTTTCATGTTATGACCTCTCATATATGTTCGTCATGCAGTCATGTTGTGGCATTCCAATTTTCGTATACATCGCATTAACGAAACGGCCTGGAGAGCACCAAGATCGTGGCATGTAAATCATGCCGGTCATAACATGCATGTCATGATTTTCATGTTATGACCTGTCATTTATGTTCGTCATACAGTCATGTTGTGGCATACCAATTTTCGTATACATCCCATTAACGATACGGACAGGAGAGCACCAAGACCGTGGCATGCAAATCATGCCATTCATGACATGCGCATGATTTTCATGTTATGACCTGTGATTTGTATTCTTCATGCCGTCATGTTGTGCCATACCAACTTTCGTACACATCGTATTAGCGAAACGGCCAGGAGAGCACCAAGACTGTGGCATGTAAATCATGCCGCTCATGACATGGATGTCGTGATTTTCATGTTATGACCTGCCATTTACGTTCGTCGTGCAGTCATGTTTTGGCGCACCTATTTTCGCATACACTCCATTGACGAAACGGCCAGGAGAGCACAAAGTCGTAGGCGGCTAGATAGATAGATAGATAGATAGATAGATAGATAGATAGATAGATAGATAGATAGATAGATAGATAGATAGATAGATAGATACGCTCAAAGTCGCCGAAATTCGCTAAGAAATGCTTCGCATTTAAAAGACAAATGATATCGAAGGCTCCTACCATCAATACGCTGTTTCCAAGACAGCTTACGTGCGAAGACCTTTTTTATTCTGAACTCGGAACAGTTCCACTTCAACCCGCCGCATGTGATTAGAATGGCAGCGGCTGTGGCAGCAGTACGCGGCCGGCCGCACTGCCATTAGTGAGCGGGTCCCGCTCACTAATGGCGGCTGGGAGCGAAGGCCAAGGAGGAAACGGCGCAGAGAGGAGCATGCACTTCCTTTAAAATACAGGTACCGGATGCGAGCGCCTGTATGTAGAGTGCATCGATTATTACGGCACACTCTATGCGTGTGCCATAAACGCCACCGATACACCGGTACCCGTAAACGTAAAGAAGTCTACGCACAAACTAAAATCTTTTGTTGTGTTAGCGAAGCTTACGAAGCGCCTGCGGCCGACAATATTGCGGATTAACCCTCAACACTTTGTATGTAGCTATTGCTAACTACCAAACTTTTTTTACGCCTGTGCCAGCATTTGTCGTATTAAAATACTGCACTTCTCAGCAACTCCTCTATTCAGTTCAGCTCCGACGCCCGAGTTCTCCCGTCTTCTATGAATTCCAGCGCCTCTGAAAGATTGCTCAGTTTTTGAAGGGTGAATACACTTTGAGATACCATTAGAAATATGCTGACGTGCTTATTTACTCTACTCGGCAGCTGGCACAATCCTAGTGCTATTGCGAAAGTTGCTCCGGCAGAAGTTCATCCCGAGGCATCCAGCTCGTGCGTCCATACCAAATCGGTGACCTCTGTGAGGGTGCAAATGTTCAGCCTCCTCCTGTGAGAATTCCGCAAAGTGATCTGCACAGCTTCCAAGCGCGGGGACATGACCCGTCTCTCGTCTCATTCCTTTGACAAAGCATTATCTAGATACGACACAGCTGTTCTTCGTGTCACAAGACCAGCGGCACATTCTCGTTTCAAATAACATCACCAAATTCGTGAGAATGGTTATGCTGGAGGAGAAATGTTTGTTCCCTTCTGTCTCTGTCACTAAGGGCGAACCGCTAGCTATAAAGCAATAAATTTATGAGAGGAATAAAACGCGCTGTGTTGGCAGTTGAATCCCCTGCTCATGACACAGGCGTTGACATTTACATCGCTAGTAAGCACTGTCATTTAGAAAGAAGAAACGTTCTGCTATTTTAGCGCCCTAAGATATACATTCGCTGCCAGAGCCAGCGATATCGTCCGCATAGACACGTTAACAGTAGTGTTTCACTCGTTATACAGTAAGTGTTTGTATTAGAGCATAATTAAACGCAGTTTTATTCTGAAGTCAGTCATGCTAATTATTTTGTCATAAGAGGAATCACCAGTAAGACTTCGAACGGCTGCGTTCACTACGAGCTGCGTTCACTACGAGGCAAGGAAAGTTATATTTTTTTTTATCGTCCATCAAGGATGTTACACGCCCTATCGAAAAACCTCACGCCACACGTCCAATTACCTCGTATGAACACATATGAATCATAAGTGTTCTCGTATGATTCATACGAGATTATTGGATACGAGGCATATGTGGCATATGAGATTTTTCGATTACCACGTCTTACCAGTCGACTCACTGGTCAGACGTGGTAATGCCTTCAGGAAATTAATTGCCCGTAGGAATATGCCGCACCTTGCAGCAAACTGACCACGTACGGTCGAGGGATTAATTTTTCAAAAGCTCAGTGTTTCGTGCACTTTCGTGGCCGCTTCTCCGCTGAACTGCCAAGAACAAGTTACGTACACAGTTGTGTATAGCCTCTCGGAAGGGGTGAAACGCAAGCTGCGGTCTTAATACTTAGACTACGACGTACAAGCCTTTGCGAAGACTGCGTATGAATCATAAGGACACGGTCAAGGAACGATGCAACCATATTAAAGGAGAGAACTTGGTAGAATCAATGCCTTCTATAGAAAAACACGCAAACACGGACGGTCTCTTGTTTTAAAAAAATTGAGACCTTGCGAAAATGTAATGCCATACCCGTCACTACAGATGCGCCTCGGTGATCGCGGGTAGACAGCCCCTTCGGTAGCTCAAGAAAAATGAAGGCTCTTACAGCTGGTAGGAATTGTACCATGAGCAGCAAAATATGAACGCCTGATACAATGGATGCCTTCAGGAAATAATAGCTCCTTGTAATAGAGCGTTAAATAATCAATCAATTAAACAATCAATCAATCAATCAATCAATCAAAAGTTTATTTAACGTCCCAGGAACAACCGTAAGGTCTTTGTACTGGCGCACGGAAAAAAATACAAGAAACAATACAATAAGGAGACTCTACAGAAAAAGAACTAATAAAAAACAACAAAGGCCAAAATTCAGAATAAGATATCAGGGATAAAAACACTATAAAATTGCACATATACAACTATGTGCAGGTAAAAGAAGAAAAAAAAATCAACAGTGTACGACACTATGTTAGTACAGTGCAAAGCTCGGAGCAGAACAGCGACTGGGAGCTGTGAAAAACATCGAGCTCTAAAAAGTAAGCATCGTAAAGACGCTGTATCCTGTCAACGGTCGAATGTTCACAGAGGCAGGCGGTTACATGAAAAGGTCTATTCTCTCTGGTCAGCTTACGTGGAATACGCAAATTAAGAGAGTTGAGCAGTACAGGGCAGGATATGATACCATGCACAAGCTTGAAAGGAAATAACAGATCATCGCGTTTTCTCCAGCAGTGTAGTGAGGGCAGTGATAGCGATCCAACAGTGCCAATGCAAGAATCAGGGCCATTTCTAGCGAACCTATGCTTATAGATATTCAGGAATTTTTTCCGGACTCGCTCAATGGCGTTGCTTCTGGAATTAGAAATGCCATTCCAGATCACAGATGCATACTCAAGTTGAGGAAGATATATCGCGGTGTACAATTTGTGGAAGGGCATAGGAGAACGGAATTCTCTAGACATTCTGCAAACACAGCCTAGGGTGCGAAGACTCCACAAAGCAACACGCTTAGCATGAGCAGAAAAGTGTAAGGTGCTATCAAAAAGAAAACCTAGATCATTGATCTCACAAACCTTACACAACGACACAGAACTGACAGAATATAAAAATGGCGCACTAGATGTTTTTCGAGTGAGACTCATTACCTTGGTATTTGAAATATTTAGGGAGAGGTTACTGCTCCTGCACCATTCAGAAAAAGAGCACAAATCGGACGGCAGCAAGCGACAATCGATAACTGAATGAATTTCCTCAAATATCTTTATGTCATCGGCATACAAAAGGAAATAAGAACTCCGAATGACGGAAGAAACATCATTAACATAAATTAAAAAGAGGAGTGGGCTCAGTACCGACCCTTGAGGAACCCCACTAGTAGCTTTGTAGAAAAAGGACGTTTGGCCATTTACGGCAACATAACATGATCTATCAAGAAGATAGCTATGCAAGAGATTCGCGATTGAAGAATGAACATCGAAGTGCGCAAGTTTATCCACAAGCAGCGAATGGCTGACAACGTCAAAAGCTTTGCTAAGGTCACAGTAAATAGCGTCAACCTGTCCTCTCTGCGATATAGGCGTGGAGACTTGCATTATGAAACTGGAAAGATTAGTGACAGTTGAGCGGCCAGTAAGAAACCCATGCTCATTCGCAATCAATGAATTTTTTACATCAAAAGACAATATTTTGTGAACAGCAAGCTCAAAGATTTTTGATGCGGCACAAAGAAGGGAAACAGGGCGGTAGTCCGAGACGTCAATTTTACAGCCAGACTTAAATACTGGGAAAGCACGAGCAGTTTTCCACATGCTAGGAAAAGTTGAAGCATGCAGACACTTATTAAATACGGACGTCAATACTGGTGGTATGGTGGAGGGGATGCCATCTGGCCCAGCTGAAAAGGATGGTTTCAAGCGCTTAATGCACTCTGAAATGGAATATTCATCTAGCGACACAGCATCAGTTGTGCCAACTGCCATAACCCGTCGACCGTTACTAGCTACAGAGGCTGGGGACATTAAACAGATGAGAAATGCATGGCAAAACAGTCAGCGACGGCTTGAACTTCTACTGATGAGAACCAGGAAGTTCTGATTAGAACCAGGAAGGATATTTACAACGTTTAGGTGTATACTGGGGAATAAACTTGCGCATGCTGGTCAAGATAAGTTCTGTAAACTGATCGACTTGATCATCAACATTGGGTGTGTCAGTTACCAGTGACTAATCTGTTGAGGACAAGTCATGGTACAAGCCAACGTAGTCACCTCGTTTGAAGGCAAATCTGAGAGTTTTGTCGATTTTTCTAGGAAAGCTGGGTTTTTCTGGTGAAATACAGAGTGTTAGTTGGAGTAGTGGTTGAAATTTGTCAGGACGAACAAGAGAGATGTGAGAGTGATACCTCGATAGGTTGATTATTCGAAATACACAGATCTAAGGCGTTACCACAGGATTACAAGTGTAGCAGCTTGGGCTAGTTGGTTTGCGTTCATGATGGCGAGTTTTACAGCGCGCCAACACAGGAAAAAAGCACTTTCTGCTCTGTCGCTTATTTCCTATGTTCACGCGCTGTAAAACTCGCCATCATGAATGTTACAACAGGAAGTGGCGATACTATTGTGCTGCTGTAGGGAATTAAAAGCGAGAAAATCTAACAATACGCTGCATTTGTTCTCTAAAAAATTATGATAATGAGAAAAATTATATGTGGTCCAGTCAATTCCAGGAGTGTTAAAGTCGACAAGTACAAGAATTTTGTGCTTCTTGTGTGAAATTACAATAATAATAATAATAATAATAATAATAATAATAATAATAATAATAATAATAATAATAATAATAATAATAAAGTTTCATTTTTCAATCCTAAACGAAAGTATGTACAGTAATAACGGATTGAAATAGGAAAGTTTAAGGCTAGGTAATGCACATACTTTTGTTTATACAATCTTCACTTCGTGTACTATTGGTGTAATGTTGGTTCGATACTTGCACGAGAAAAAGCACCATCTTTAGGAGCCAGATTCACAGCTACATGACACAGTTGCAGCGAGCAAGAGCACATTTTAGTTGGATTAATTCAATGTTTGCATGCCCAATTTCAATCCGTGAGCACAGCACTATACACAGCCGCCCAATTCTTTTTTAACTGGAGAGCGCGAGGAGCGACCGCTTTGTGCGTCAGCACCACACGGCGATGCCCACGTGCGATCAAGTCGAGGCTATGCGCCTGCCGAAGAAGCGCGCTCGGCTTCGACAGTCGTCTGCTAGGCGGCTCTTTTAACACGAAAGTGTTTTATGCCGGGGTCCACCAAGAAATCTGTGACGTACTTCCGTAACGGAAGTAGATGACTGAAAAATAAACACTCATTTGAGATCGAGAAATTACCGCCCGCTCGGATTCAAACCCACAACCAGCCAGGGTGCGGCGGTACGAGCTGGAAGCGCTACCGACCACACCACCGACAGACTAGCGATGTGGAGGAAAAGACGGGCCTTATATATTTACTGACCGCTTTACAATTTCCATCTGACGTCCGTTTAAAGCAAACGTATTTCGCAAAGCAAAATTGCTCTTAAATTAACATAACCTCCCTCTCTCTGCACTCTTGGGTTTCTACGGTGGTACCGCCACCTAGAAACGATGGAGCGAAGTTGCAAATTGTCGCGTTAATATGCGTGCCGGCAGTTGGCGTTGCAGAAGTTTCGACGCCTGTACCGCTGCTCAGGCTTCGGCGTCCTGTCGGCGCGTTGCTTCAGCCACGGCCGGTACATCATTTTTCTTGTGTGACGTAATCACGATATATGACAGCCAGTTGCGTTGTGACGCGCTTTACTCCAGGAACGCAAAGACGGCCATCGACAACTAACGATGCGCCTTTCGCACAGCGAAGTGTGCGTTCACAAAACTATCCGGTGACAAAGAGTTCGGTTTCGCCTGCAAATTCTCACCGTTTGCGGACGCTCCTGGTTTATGGCAGGTTTGCGCAGGGCGCTGGCGCGTTCAGTGCATTGCCTCCGAAGAAATGTGTAGTTCGAGAGCTGCCGTTTCTGTGCATCTGTCGAATATCCCCGTACACTGTCGAGGTGTGGATGATGTGTACGTACAGGCGCGAGCAAAAGTATACGGACCACGGCATCGCGTGGCTCACAGGCTCTTCGCGACACTTCTGTGACGTCAGCTGCGATCGACAGCAGCGCTAAGTGCAAGTAGCATCCCTCCTTAAATCTAGGGCCTGTCTGTTTTTCCAACTGTGAACAAGTATTTTCCACCTTTCTCTTTCTAACGCTAAGCTCTCTTCCGTATCCGAATCCACGGGTTCATATGACGATAGCGCTTCGCGAAACTGATATCTTTTCATCGGCACACCGGTCGATGCAGGCCGTGACGGCTGTGATACCGCTATCAAGGCAGATATGTGTAAAGTCCCTTAATAGAGAAAGTAGCGACACTCTCCTCCATATCCTCTCCAAAGTGTCCAACCCTCCTCTCCAAGGTGTCCAACCCTCCTCTCCCAAGTGTCCAAACCTTATCTATATCCTCTCCCAAACGGCCACCGTGCGGGCGCCGGCCCTATAACCCTTCCCGCGCCACTTTCCTATCAAGAATGCCATGTCACGCACAGCACGTTCGTTATCAGTGTGACATGGCATTCTTGATAGGATAGTGGCGAGAGCCGGGTACGGCGAAAAAAGAAAACATAAAAAAAGAAAGAGGTTCGCGCGTATTTCCCGGGCGACGCTTCTTACCGCCGACAAGCGCTGTGCGTGGAAACAGCAAACTAACAATGTGGTGCACGGCACTGAAAAATTTACATGCTAGCGGGTGGCAAGTAGACCAATTTCCGGTGGAGCTCTCCGGTGGCCGTTAGGCGGCGTTCCACTAGGTGGAGCGGAAAGCCAGTTGGGCACGCGCTCGCGTGGTCCGTATACTATTGTTCGCGCCTGTACATGCAAAAGGTTTACATGTCCAAAGTACCCAATTTATCGCCTGTCACTCGATTCGCCAAACTGCCGCTTATGTGCGAACACAGGTTTTACTTTCGTGCTATACCTGTTCCTATGACAGACGGATCAACCACATTTTTTTACAGAAGGCACGCCCATATCGGCTTGATTCAGACGAAGAGACAGCATGACTAGGCGAATTGTTTTGCTCTTATTTTATCTTCCGAAAACGGGCGTCGATATCAAGCTGATAAGGGCGTGCCTTACGTAAAAGATATTGCCCGCGTATCTGCGTGCTTGGCTGCAAATGTCGTCAAAGACGATAGTCTTCTGCTGACCGTACTACGCTGCGTGAGATATGAACGCCATCAGCAGTGCCGTCGGGAAACATTAGCTTGTGCTGAATCCCTGGGCAACTGCCAGGTGACAGCACCAAATCGTCGGCAGAGGCATTTTTCGTGCATAGCGTCGCACTTTTAGCGCAGCCTCAGAAACACTAGGGTCCTTGAACACTAGGGTCGTTGGAATTCCGTATTTATGTATTTTCTAGAAAAAGAACACACCAACTAATACTTACGTGTGGATGTTGCGCCTCATATATGCGTAATATTTACTTTTTGATCGACAATATTCACAAGTATGAAAGCAGCTATCAGTTCAAGATAGCTGGGCGTTAGGCAAGTGCTTAAACTTTGGCCGGGTGGCTGAATCGTGTGGCACACTGACAAAGAGAAAGACAGTCCAAAATTTCTGCGCTCAAGTTTCCCAAGAAAGACTATCGTCTTTAAAGGAACAGCCAACCACGGTCGAAGCCGAGCGCGCGGCGTGGGCGGGCTCACAGCCTCGACTTGTTCGCATGTCGGCACCGTCATGTGGCGTTGACGCACGAAACTGTCGCCGCTTGCGCTCTCCATTTAAAGAATTGAGCAGCTGTACATATCCGGCCTGCCTAAGCCACGTAGAGCTTGAGCGGCAGCGCCTGGCAACAGCGCAAATCAACTGCATTTACACAGCATGCTTTCTTGTATGAAAAAAAGAAAAGAAAGAAGACACACAGAAAACGAAAGCAAGCAACTTCTTCAAAATGATAAATGAACAATTTCTCTGAGCACCTTTTTTTTTCTAGCTGACATTTTGGTCGAAGTACGCAGTATCCTTGGCGGCAATTTATGGCAATGGAACAACCAGTGGTTATACAGTTGTATGAACGCGGAGAGGGAAAGACGCCAGTTCTTCATGGAGGCTTAACCGCTAAACGTACGTAAGGTATCTGCTGTAAATACTAATGCAGGGATTTTGGAAAACACAGTTAATCGTTCAAAGAAGAGAAACCAGCACACTGTGGATCACCTTTCGTGACACTGGGCCATCGCACCAGCGTTTTGATAAGGCACTCACCCACGCAATGACTATCACGTTTTTTTCTGTGTTTTTTTTGGGGGGGGGGGAGCGGAGGCGGGCAGGGGTGATTCGGCGTACTTGTAACGTTACTCGGTAATTAGTTGAATGCACACTGCAAATTATTCGACAGCAAAAACAAATTTCCTCCGTGTAACTGTGTTATACGCTGCAGTTGTTTTCACTTTTGCGGAGGAAGTGATGCCTGTTTCATTGAATGATCCATGCCCACTGAACTTGACTTCTGCTGGTTCAGTTCAGTTCAGTTCAATGCCTTTATTCCTTGACCAATCAAGAGGGCGGCGAGGACTAAAGGCTTGCGAGCCAGACAAAGGTCCCCGCCCCCGCATACACTTCAGACAGCGTTAAGCAGTCAGGCTGAAGGGGTACTCAAACACAGAAGAACACCCTTAACTGAAGATATGAAATATGCACTTACAAAATATATACATATTGATATAACGTTCACAACTACAACACCCAAATTTTCTATAAATAACATAAATTACCAATATCAAGATGCGCAGTGTTCTGCTGGGTCTAGACTCAAACCATATAGACATAATGATCACACATATCGTTACATCACATCGAAATAAATATGAGAAAAATCAAATAGATTTAGGAGTATACAACACATTTCATTCACTTCAAAAAATGAAACCCAGTTGTAATTAACAAGGATTTGATTGCCTTTTTAAATACGGATGAGGAATATTCGTAATTAACGAGGCCTTCTGTTTTGTTCAAAATGTAAGTACTTTGATGATCCTGCGAGTGTTAGGCAGCGCCACACGCCGCCATGGCTACGAGTGGCGCTGCCTAACACTCCCAGGATTCCATATACATAAATACCCAATAAAGTGGACGGAGGGACGAGCGCCTTCGTAGCTCAGCGGTAGAGCATCGGACGCGATATCCGAAGGTCGTGGGTTCGGTTCCCACCGAAGGCAGGTTTGTCTTTTCGTCCACTTTAGTTCCTTTCTAATTACTCTATAATTACAATACTACAATTAACTTCCCCTATGCTTTCCTAGGCTTCATTGTCTGTTTGCTCATTAAGTTGTTTCAAACCTTTGTATTGAATGACACACCCAATTACAGTTCGTTTAACACAACGGACGCTGATCCCGGAGGCAATATGGCGTAGTTGATCGCATTGTTGGCCTATGCGACATGAGTGTTTGGGGATCTGATTTTCCTTAGTATTCGCAATACACGAATGCATACGGTCTGAGTGTGGTGCTTTACGTGCGCTGGGGACCTTTATTCTCTGGAACTCCGCGATGATCGCCGTTCTGTTAGTGCGAATGATGACATTCTCACCTCGTCTCCAAGGGAATAGGTATGCTCAACCAGTTCCTAAATGAGTTGCATGGTAAACTAGATTTCTGTTAAAATAATGGAATGAATTAAGGTAATCGATAAAATAAACGACACGCCCTGTAAATGTTCGTGAATTTGCATTTCATTTGGGCGAATACTTGGAAGTCATGCTACAGCCCCCATGCCTCCATGGGGGCTGTAGGGCAATTGCGGCGGTGTTTTCACAATGTTCTGATATCGACGTCCTCCAATGACATTGATAGTCCTGTAGCAGCCAGAATGGTTCAGTCTGCTCAGAAACGCACCAATAATTTTAAATAACCGACTGAAAAGCGTGTTCAAACCGAAACCGAAACGGGTAGACGCTTCGTGCTGAGTATGTGATGACTTCACAGCGTTCCCACCATCAGAAATATGGAGCTTGTGCCAGAAAAATGACAGTGGCGAGGTCATTCGCCGACGTATCGAGCTATGCCAGCTTCCCTGAAGCACGGGGTGATGCTATGAGGGGGAGCGCGCGACTAAACTGCAGAGCCGAGCGAAGGAGACGGCAGCGAGAGAGCACGCGCCAGCCGACCCACGGAGGTCTGGCCGTTTTTAAGTGCAAAGCACTTTTACTGATGATGATGATTAAGTGTAATTAATGATTTAAAGTGTTGTTGTCATGATGCATTTGTACACACACACACATTTATATATGAAGTATTATTTATTTATTTTACACTTCACTCCAGATGCCCGCTATGTCGACGCGGCGAAATATCCACACAGGAATGCGTACGCCTTGAGTGTCGTCGACTCAACAGGCAAAGAGCTGGCGTCCGCCACCGTCAAAGTCTGGAACGCCGAGACGGCGGAAGAAGCGGCGATCGCACTCGCTACAACCACAAGCACAGACGCCATCGTAGTCTTCACGGACTCGCAAGCCGCAGTGCGCAACTACACGAGGGGTCGCATCTCGGTCGAAGCAGTCAAACTTCTAAACAACCGACGCACTCCGCTCCCTTACACCTACGTAAAGTGGGTCCCGGGTCATGAGGGGCTCGAGGGGAACGAAGCGGCTCATGCCGCGGCCCGCGGTCACGTCAACCGGGCCTCCCTTGCCTCCTCACAAGAACAGCGGTCGTTCGACGTTGAAGCAGAGCCAGAAAGCGTACCGATGACATATAACGCCATCCTCCAGCACTACCGCCTTGGACGACGAGTGTATCCGCCACCTCACCCGAAGTTGACAAAAGAGGAAAGTACCGCATTCCGAAGGCTTCAGAGCAATACGTACACACACGGCCTCCTGTTACACCGCCTCTACCCAACGTGTTACACCTACAAATGCCCCATCTGCGATGTGCCAGACACACTGGCGCACCTACTGCTCGAGTGCCCGTGGCGCCAGGCAGACAGCGTAACCAAGCCTGTAGCACCCGAAGACGTCAACCTCCTCGCTGAGACGTGGGAGGCCAGAATCACCACCCGGGACTTGGATGACCAACGACGGCTCGTCACCAGAGCCCGGGATGCGATTGCGGCCAGAGGGTTCCTGGAATAAGGAATCCTCCCACCAAGAGTGTTCTGAACACTGTCTCGAAAATAAATGTTTGTTTCTCTCTCTCTTACACTTCACGCTTTTCGTATGATGCATTAATGCACCTCGCGAGTGCGTCACACACACACACACATACACACACTACACACGTCACTACAGATCAGCACCTATTCGGCGGCCGAGGGTGAGTGCAAACCTAACGGGGGGAGAGGCACACCAGCTGCGCGGAGAGGGGTGCGAGGAGCCGGCGCGGCGCGCGCAGCCACGGCGCGGAGGCGCCAGCTGCACAACGCGCCGTGACGTCACGGCGCGGAGAGCGGTGCGGAGCCGGCGCGGGGCGCGCGCAGCCACGGAGCGGAGGGCGGAGCGTGCGCAGTCACGTGGGGCGTGACGTCGCTGCGCCGTTGCTACAGACGCTCCTCTCCGCTCCTCGCGCCGTTGCAAGGGGAGAGGAGGAGGAGCGCGGATGCCGGCGGAGTTTTCGGGGTCGCTTAAGAAGTGCATTCGCACTTAAAAATGACAGTGGCGAGGTCATTCGCCGACGTATCGAGCTATGCCAGCTTCCCTGAACTTTACAGCGACGATTTGAACGCTGAAGTACGGCCGTTTTGCTTTTGACTGCCCGCGGGCCCGGGTAGGCAGCGTTCAAGGTGAAGACGTGAAAACACAGGGTGGCCCGCGTAGGAATGTGCTAAAAATTTTTAAAATTTATTTCCAGAAAAAATAAACAACTTGCAACCGTCTCGCTTGGCATATATTATTGCAGTACCGAGGAGAATATATACTGAAAAAAATTTCGTTGAGATCCGCGGACACTGAAAAATCGCCAGAGTTGCCATTTAAATATAAATCTACTTTAAATGTCTGATATGTTGTTTTACGAACTATCGTAATATGTAGCACAAATTGCCATACGAAGTTCGCGCTTCAAACTGCGCAGTGTAGCGCGAAAATAAACTTGAACCGTCTCAACCACCGTTATTTTTTATGAGGCAGGAAAGGGTTGCGGCCACAATACGTCACCGCTACTGTGGGCACTGCCACCGCGCACATTTTACACAATCAAATTGAGCGGGCCTACGTATTGCCGTGTATCTGTGGGTGCACAAAAAATATTCAGCCCAAGTTAAACGCTACAAGTTAGCCAACCTGAACTATTGGGCAGCCCCGTACATGCGGAAGTATAGGCGGAAGTATAGCCGTATTTGCGGAAATATAGCCATATAGAAATATAGCCGGAAGTATAGCGGAAGTATAGCCGTATAGAAATATTTGCGGAAGTATAGCCGAGATGAGAGTTATACACAGACGACGCCCACGAGCCATCAATCTTATCAGAACCTCTCAGAAAAATTCCCCGCCCGTGCTCCACGTAGAGATGATAAGCAAAGGAAACTGAAATATGCCGCCTCGGGGTTAGTCATCGACTTAACGTCGGCGTCTTCCTCAATTATTGGTTACGTCATTGTGTTTCTTAATGAGGGCAGGCGTGGGTTTATCACACCAGGGGTTATTTCGAATGCCGCATATTGATCTTCATGTGGCACCATGTAGTAGTGGACTGACGTCAACAGGGAGTCGAACTCAAGACAAGGAGCGCGCGCGCAAATCCAGGCGCAAGAAAAAGGCGCCGCGCGGAAAATCGCCGGCGCCAAGACAGAAACAAGGGCGCACGCACTGCTTTCGGCGCATTCCTCGGCGCCGTACCTTCATGCTAGTTAGAGAGCTTCGCGGTAAAAAAAAATATTTTGTTGAAGTGTTTCGTATACTGAGATTGAAATACGTGTACAGAACTCCATCACTGGTTTCAGATGGAATGATGTCAAAGTTATTATAGCCAATCCCAGCAAACATGAGCATTAACTCCGCTACCACTGGACCGCATAAGACGCATCGCTCTGAATGCGAGTAAATAGGGTCACTTAGTTCAGTCAGATATTAACCATACAGCACACCCGTTACAAAATATATGGCTGAAAAGGGCCAAGGAACACTTCCGAAAAAAGAAGATGAGAAGCGGAAGTTGCTAGATGGCCACAAGGAAGGGATATTGCCAAACAATTCGTCGTTGGCAATTGGCTCGCTGACTGCTTCGCAGGGCACCGATTCGCGCAATGTGTAGGATCACCAGGATTTTCCTTTTAACGTTGCCGTCTTACATATAAATTATATGACCATTACATTTTGACAAACGCATCTTATATTCAGAGTGATCAACGTGTTCTTGCTTTGCCGAGCATGAAAAAGTACTTCCTAGGAGCTCTACTCCCTCGCATCTGATCGCGCATCCGCGTATGCCCGTTGTTGCTTTTGAGCAACATTACTTCTGTCTGGTAAAGTTTGGTGCATATTTCGCTTAAATTGTTAAGCGCCCTCGTAAATGTGTTACATTTCTTGCAGAGCTGATTCAACTCAAATAGTTGTCGTAGTCGTACACTATTTCGCTGTACTTCAATAAGTTTCCTCATATTTGCAGAACCCGCGTCGCCATCTGACAGTAGACACAGCAACGAGCAGTTTTTGAAACACGAAAAACCTGTGCGCTCATCTGTACACGCATGTTCGTAGCAAAAGAGACTCGGTAACTTTCCAAGATGATGGCGGCAGTATCGTGCAGCGAAAGATGTTCAAAGAAAAGCAGGATAGCTTTAGGGCTGTTGCTCGAAGGGTATCAGTGGGAATTAAAAGGTTGAGTAGGTGATTTCAGTTTTTCGTCATTTCTTTACCGAGCTTTTAGTGGTTTGTAAGGGCTTTCCCACTTCTTTCGCGTCCCCTGTCGTCTTATCTTCGTGCCGTGTTTGCAACTGCAATACAAATATGTGTCCATTCCTATGGCGTGCTTGTGCCGAGAAAGACCTCCATCGGTTCCAGGGTGCAATTTCACTTGTCGAGTTCGTCCTCTATAGATGCATCAGCGTACTTTTCAGACTACTCTTTTGTGCTATACAGAGCTTCAAGAATGTAACGTCAATAATTGTTGAAAAAATGTGCCCTTATAAGGCAGCTCTCTTCCAGTGAAATTTGACTGCAGCACTCAAGGATGTTCGTTTCTGGTGGGCGAATATTTCCAAATATGAAATTTTTGTGCGTCATGTAAGATTAAACGTACATACGGGAGTACGTATACAGGAGCAGGTCCCATAGCATGTGGCCGAAAGGGGACCTCCCGTTACGAACTCGCAGGAATAGAAGTACAGCAAAATGGCGCTGAACAAGTTGATCAGGATGACATTCCGACGAAAACTGATTCCTGGAACCAGTAAGACAGCAGCCTTTGGCAGTGCCAGTGACCTCGAGTTTGAACATACATTTCATGTATGAATAAAACATATGTTCATGTTCAACGAAATGGCTCACGATATTTACGTCACGAATATTTCCTAGTGTAACGCACTTTTCAGTGCGTTGCCCGACTGTACGAGGCAGTCGGGCAGAACATTGAAAACCAGTTTCATTATACAGTTTATTTATTGAAGTTTATTATATTATTCCTTATGCACTGCCTACTCCGTTCCATGGAGTTAGTGGTATTGTGTTCGCAAAATATTCGAAGAGTCACTTCTATTTGGGCGCATATGCTCTTTCGCGTATAAATAGGCCGCAGTCGCAGTTTGGAAGATATGTATCCGCCCGTTCAAAGTGAGAGAATCAGAATTCTATCCACGATGCGTGCGGCTATGAGTTTGTGCATAACGTTTCTCTTAATGGGCACGCTGTCAGTGTGAGTGTGTCATATAGCTCTCTTTAAACAGTGAAACCTCGTGCTGAACTTTTTGTGACATGCCGTGGGCGTATGTATCTATACGTATTTACTTTTTCATTTCAGGCCTTCTTGCTATGCCCGTGGTGTGCTAGGGTTTAGTGCGTTTAGAGAATGTGATGGCCCACCGGTAAGTTGATTCTGCAGTGCAGAATAACATTACCAGAAAAAAATTACCAATGATATCCGATGCAGCTGCGGCAAGCATGTTGACTCTACGTGGCTCGACGTGGTGGAAAACTTGTAATAATTACCCCCACCGTGCGTAAAAATTCGTAGCGTAAAAAGCCTCGCAATGATACGACATTTATCCGGTCTATTAAGAGAGCTCCATCTCCGCAATAATGCACTGCTGGTATATGACGGATAGGGTTACGCCTTCAGTAAGCGAGCACACGATAGATGTAGACGGCAATAAATATTTCCACTGATGAGTGACAGAGAGAGCTGTCCATTTCCAATGGAAAGAATGAACTGTTGAAATAGAAAGAAAATTACATACTTAGAGCAAACAAAAGGCCACTCAGACAACCTCTATAATGCAGGGTGTTTGATCCCAGGACACTTCTAGCGCCGAGAGTATCGTAAGGATTGTCAGAGACTGTCATTTCCTTGTAGTGAAGTCAAAGATTGTGATGAAGATCCAATGTACCGTATTGACAAAATCTTATGGTTTACTCCTTTCTGTGAATGATACTCTTAAGAACATACCTTATGCCATCCGAAGCGCGCTGTAAGAATTTAATGCAGTTTTCTGGCGCGCCAGTGCAATAAACACGACGGTGTATTCAAGATTGCCAAGTCAAAATCAACATTCCTCCATTGCCGCGAAGTGGATCGTGTGCCCGCGGGTGGCTTAGGGTCCCGAGTTGCTGAGTGGTAAGCGACATCGACAGCGCGCAAGACCAGGATGTGTTGGCTGAGAGCTGGGGTTAGCAGGGGTGGGAAACTGCACGTGTAGAGAGATCGAGAGATCGAAGAACGGACTGACATTTATTGAAAGCGGGGCTGTTCAAAGTCTAGGCTGCACCTTGCGTATGGTGATCTTGAAATCACGCTGTAGGGAAAAGCCCACCAGCTCCTGCCCTCGCCTCACTGCTATGTGATAGTAATTATGCGATGTCCAAGGTGCGATGAAGTTAGAAAACCTATAGCTCGAAGTGGCTGGTTTCATGGCCGCAACCGCGGATGCATTCCTATAGCGCTACATACATACATACATACATACATACATACATACATACATACATACATACATACATACATACATACATACATACAGACATACAGACAGACAGACTTGGACTCATCGTCCAACTGTCATGGTGGAACAGCGTGCACAAACAAGGACCGAAGACAAGGAAAGACGACACGAGCGCTGATGTGTCGTGCTCGTGTCGTCTTTCCTTGTCTTCGGTCTTTGTTTGTGGGCGCTGTTCCACCATGACAGTATACCAAGTCGCCCAACTTGCTGCCTTGTTTCATCGTCCAAGTAGGGTGGTCGATGCCAACACTAAAGAAATACAAAAGCGGCAACAAAACAGCAAGGTGCAGTAATACAGACTCGCAAAAGGTTACATCACAGCATGATTACTTGCGTTGGTAAGGCAGTTCCATTTAATAATGAACAGGTCTGTGCGAGCAAAGTATGGGGTAGGACATTTTCATTAAAGCGTTGAGTTGGTCTTCTGTATAAGGGTGGCAAACATGTTGATGCATCTAGGGCAAGTTTGTCTTCTAAGAGTTGAGAAAGAAACCGTAATCTAAATTTCGGCCTCCCTGCCTGCAATAGGGGAATGCCATTTAATTGCAATAAATCAGAAGGCGAGTGTAACACTGGGAATTTATTAAAAATAAATATTACTGGCCTTTCTCTGAAGACGTTCTAAACTATGAATGTAGTGGTTAGTATGAGAGTCCCATCTAATCCGCGCATATTCTAGTTTTTGCCGGACAAGAGCAGGAGGAGCTCAACATTAGTGGGAGCAGTTTTAAGTTTATGTATAAGAACACAGTGCTTAAGAAAGGCTGATGAAGGTATATTGTCGATATGAAGATTCCAAAACAAGTTCCAAGGCAAAGAAGGAAAGCTATATTTCAAACTTTTGCAGGCAAGAAGGAAGGGTATATTGCAATATACCCTTCGCCGAAGGGTATATTGCAAACTTTGAAACGATGTCTTCGAGTCCAGCACACGATCCATTTGCGTGGTGGCTCTTGCAAGAGGTATCGCAGAGCTTCTCTCATAGCAGCCAGCCCCGCCGCCGTAGGTGTCCTTACATGCGACAATTTCACTTTAATTGTGAGTGCTGCAGCTGCAATGACAACCGCAGTTGATGAGCTGGTAGATTACACCAACCCATGATTGTGTATATGTCTTCGGTCTGTGTGTGTCTCGTGTAATAGCAGCATTGCAGCTTGCTTTAATGCTATATTTGAGTGGTATGTCTTTTTCTTTATACCAGGAATTTCGAGGTTCAGCTGTGGCTGGTCAAGGCACCTTAAGGGAGCTGAAAGTATCGTTGCAGACGTATACGCTGAAGGAATATTGTTGTGGTGCTTGGAGACTGCGCTTAAAAACCTAGCCCGTAGTCTTTGTGAAGGCAAGAACGCCAAATGGTGATCTGGGATGCGGGCGATATGCCGGATGTGCGCTCTGGGGTAATCAACAGTGTTGTACGTTGTTAATGGATGATATCTGCAAGCTACTTGTTGCATAAGTGGAGGATCATCGAAGCAGACCTAGGCAGGTGCGCAGTGCCTGACCTTGCAAGCTTTCCAGTGATCTGGTATTGGTCCTCCCTACGTTTGACAGCACTGGCAGAGCGCAGCGTAGTAGTCTCAGAAATAACGATCTATACAGTTGTAGCATGGATCGTGCAGAGGAGCCCGATCATTTTCCTCACATGAATTTTCGCACATGTGCAACGGACGCCAGTCTTCTTCATATCAGCTCAATGGGGGCTCCTCAACAGGTCTCTGTCGATTATGACGCCGAAGAAACGATGAGTCTGTGCATACTTGACAACATGCCCATCTACGTAGACAGGATAGGATGTCATTGCTTTGGATGTGAGTGCGATCAAGGCACATTTTTTCGGTTGATAGCATCAAACCTTGTCTTTGAAGGTAGGCTGCTTGGGTTGCTGCCCGTTGTAGTCGTGCACGCACCTGAGTACGAGTAACAGCAGCAGTCCAAAGGCAAATGTCATCTGCATAAAGTGATTGGCAGACTGAATTCCACAAAACTTCAGGAAGACCGATTAGAGTTGCATCAAATAACGTGGGGCTTAATGTGCCTCCTTGAGGTGCGCCGCAGTACGTGTAATGTCCTGTCGTGAGAGAAGCAGCGATACACAAAAGTCAGGTCAAGGCAGCTGCTACACGTTGAACCCCGTCAGTATGTGGGGTTACCATCGTTCACAAGGCAAATGCCACACTCGGAAGCGAATGGCAGAATCCGCCTGCCCTTGGTGTTTACCTTAACGCTCCCCCAAAGCAAGTGATGGGCGTTGAGGTCACTTGTGACGATCCACGGGTCATTGGTCCCCATCAATATGTATTTCAATCTCCCGCAGTCAAATCCTACGGAGATACGTATGCACCAATAAGCGTGAATGTGAAATGTTTTTTCTTATGCGAAGACACATATATTGATCGTCGTCGTCAGGGCTAATGTCATGTGAAATGTACAGTACGTGAAGTCCGGGCGGATATAAACGAATACTTTACGTCGTTCTGTACAAGTGGAAGAAGAAAGGGCTTCGTACCCTGACAATCTATAAGGCGTCGATGTGTTTGGTTCACATATAACAAGTACATGGAACCGATTCGTCCAAACAAATTGGCGCAAGTGCGAGATGCGGGACTTCAAGCGTTCCACATTCCATTGAAAATCGACGCACATTTAATTCAGTGCGGAAGGAAAGCATTGGATTAGCCATGGTGCCTAAATGATGCTACCAAGTATTGGAACTACTGATTCCAGTATGTGAAGTGTACACTTGGCTGCTCATGTTTTCATCGTGTTTATCAATTCGCGGATCGTAGTAATTAGTGTCGGCTCTAAGAAAGTCACTTGCCTGTCCACGACGGATGCATTCCCGACAGCAGAGGCGTGGGGCTGATAGTCAAATGAATGCTGCGATTCTCTTGTTGATGGTTGATTTTGCACTGCAGGCCGCGCTTTCGCAGCCAGTCTTTTCACCAACCTTTTCCGTCCGAGCCTTCTCTGCAGTGCTTGGCCTGGGAGGCCGAGGAGGACGTGATAACGGATGATGCGGTAAACGCGATGGAGAGGCAGCTGTCTTCTTTGTAGAACAGCGCCGATGGGAACGTCGCCTCCGGACCCTAGCGGCGGCTTCGCGATGAGTCGAATGGTCTCGCACAGTCACTTTCAAAATGGCTGTTTACTTTTTGATGTGTGGGCAATTCTTCGACGTTGCTTCATGACATCCATTACAGTTCCAATATTTCGTGACAGTGGGGCGCAAGTATCAGCCGTATGCTGTTCCGCGCAGCAGTGGCACACTGTCGCGTTCACGCAGACGCTATTCACGTGGCCGAGTTTCATAGAACTGCGGTATTGCAAAGGCTTCGGTATGAAGGGCCACACAACATGTCTGAAGTGTCCCACTTTAACATGGGTGGGCAGGGAGTTGCTCTTGAATGCAATCTTCACGCAACGTGAATTGCCCACCCGAGTGACATCAACAATAACATCTTTATTTTTTGGCTTAACAAGGACTGGCAAATCGTTGTTAGGAATAGTCACATCTACGTCGTAAATCACGACGGTGACTGCATCAGTTCCCAAGGGAATATGACAGCGCATCTGCCTACTATCAAGCTCCGTGACATTGCGCAGACTGTCCAAAGCACTCGCAGGCACAACGTCAACTGCCAGAACATTCTCTCTGGCGTTTACTCCAATTTCCGTAATTTCGTTTGGCACAATCGCTTCCAGGGACCTCGATACAGACTGTCCTTTAAGACGCTTCATGTTTACGGTGGGAAGCCAAGGCTGCAAAAGAATGGTATAAGTGCCCGGCTTCGGTGGTTCTCTTAAAGTCTGCGTGCTCGACGATGATGATATCCGGGTCATCCTCCTCTTCGCTTTGCGGCTTCTAACAAGCGCGAAATCATCATCGGAAGGGTCCTCACTGCTGAGCGAGTAGATGTGGGTATCTTCACCGGCGCTCTCCATGTGATGTCTAATCCGCTTCCTAGAGCCGGCCGCCGCTGACGCTGCCGTTCCCGGCAGAAGCCCGTGGTAGTCGACGTACATCACCACCGAGCAAGCAGCGACGACCGGTAGACTGACTTAAACTTTCTCGGAAATTAGCAGGAACTATAAGAAAAGCACTATTAGAATAGACACTTCAATGGAATATTGTTACAAGATGTAATGCAGGAGCAAGAAGCCTTGAGAGCGTCATCGAAGAAGACGACGAGTTGTTGAGGCTAGCACGAGAGGAGCCATATTGTTTTACGCTAAAGCGTATTGTAAATATACTGACTGCCTTCACGTAACATTTTTGATGGAAGTTCCGGGTAGCAAACGTCACCTACGAGATAGGCACCCTCGGCTCTTCCTCTGGCCTTACTCCACCGTCTACAGATATCGTCCATGTCTCCCGCCTCAAACTCTACCGCTCACCCGCACCTTAGCAAGCACCGAGACGGTGCTTCAGTAGCTGGGAGTCGTGTTACAAGATGTAGGAGTCGTGTTACAAGATGTAATGTAGGAGCAAGCCTTGAGAGCGCCATCGAAAAAGACGACGAGTTGTTGAGGCTAGCGCGAGCGGAACCATCTTGTTTTACGCTAAAGCGTATTGTAAATATACTGACTGCCTTCACGTAACAACGTAACAATGCGAAGTGCCACGCAGCATATACGTGAGGTATGGCGCATTTGTAGACACTCCACCATAATTTGCGCATGGAGAGGATATTTCGAGTGTAATGTTGTTAAGGCAGAGATGTGGCGATGTGAATAGTAACGGGCGATTAACGTACAGCATTTTGAAAGACCTCAAAATTCAGTGTCACGGTTCCGAGAACACGTGACGTCACCTTGTGTTTCTGTGATTTTCAAAGTCAATTAAAGGATAGAGATCCCATCCAAATGGGTAAAGGGTGATCGGTTCCATCAGTTTAAGCGTCTTTCCAACTGCACAAAGGTCCAATCGCACGTTCTGGCCGGCTGTCGGTCTTTTTAAATAGAGATGCGACTCACTCTGAAGAGTTTTCAACTGCACCTGCTTATGAATCGCGCAATGGGGACGCGACGGCTGATGTGATCGGCTTTTCCTGACCGACGTCATATGAGCAGTGGGGAAAACTTTCCAGCCAGCTACTTTGCTGCCAGCGCACACTTCCGTCGCCGGCGCAACAGGTCTTGGAGGGTCATGTGGCTATCGAGGACTTGGAGATAACTGGCCGCCTGAATTATCACAGTGTCTGCCGTGGGAGGCACAGTCGTTGCTTGCCCGCACCCGTAGCTAAGCGAGTTGAGGGAGAACAGCAGTGGTAAGGAGCAACGAGACACCAATAGGCCCATAGCTGCCTTGCTTCAAGGTGCTTTAACTTATGCTGTGGATGATTTGATAATGACGTAGCATAATCAGTGACCCAATGGGAAAAAAATGGGACCATGCGCTAAGTCACGCAAGGTTTAACACAGCGAAAGTGGTCGATTTGATGTTTGACAAGGTTGAGGATAGAGCGTATGTGATGGCTTTCCCCTCCACCTTTCTTTCCTCCGTACACTCACTTTCCTTTCCTAGTTCTTGCTACTTTGTACCATACAGTACTATGCTGTGCTTCCCCTCCTGCTTTCCCTCCCCGTCCCCCACTTCCTTTTCCCACACCTTGCCACGCTATAGTATATGGGACTATGCTAACGCTGTACGCCCTCCGCTCCTCCTCACCCTCGCGTCAATCCTCATCGAGTTCACCTCCCCTTGCCTATCCTTGCAACAATTATACTCTACGAGACTATGCTATAGTATGATCTACCCTCTCGCCCCCTCCTTTCGCTCCTCCTCACCTCACGCCCTTCTACCTCACTCTTACCTCCCTTTCCAAACCCCTCCTCACCCTCGCTTTCCCTACCCAGTGCTTTGCTGCACTATGATATACAAGACTGCTGTGCTCTACACTAAAACTTTGATTATGGACGGATCTCGTTGGCTCACTACCTAAACATGGAAAACACATACAGCCTTTCAAACACAACACAGTCTTTTGAAAACCTCATTTATTGTGTAGGCTTCTGATCGAGTCTAACAAGTTAGAATCGATTCAAAATTTGTCGTTGCGTTTCATCTTTCCAACTATCATAGAACATCCAGTGTGACTGCCACGAAGGCTAGCCTTAACTTCACTCCGCTTATCAGGCGCTGAAAAAAGCTCACCTTTGTGCTTTTGAAAATATGTATCAGTCCAAATCATGTACGTAAATCTCGCTTAATACGCCCTGCATATTTTATACTATCTCGCATAGATTACCCAAACAAAGTGCATATTCCTTGAGATATCATAACCACTTATTCGCACATGTCGTAACCTTCTGCCCGCATCAATCACTACTAATCCTGACGCATTCCACCAGGCCTTAGCACGTTCCATATGACATGCATTTCAATGTTGGCCATGTGGTTGCACGCCATTGTTCTTATGACTTGTGTTTCATGACGAGCTTTCTTTCTCGATCTTTATTATTGTTGATTCCTCTGTATTTACGGTGTTTTGGTTGGCTCTTTTTTACTTGTGTGTTTTGTTTTTACTCCTGCACTCTACAATACCCCGAGGGTAAAATAAGATAAAATACGTGGAACAAATTAACGAGTGATATTTCACTCTTTAATGATGTTGAAACATTTGAAGCATTGCTCAGCCAATTTGACGATTTTATTTAATGCCACTTGTAAGTGTCGAAACAGTAACTACTATGTGGGAATGTACTGTCTTGCTCACTTGCGTTCTGCTGGGTCGTGCTGATATATCTGATGCAAGATAGTACCTTGTTTATTTCTTCACTTACGGATTTAAATTTTCTTTCTTATTTCTGCCCAGTATAGCAACTCCTGTTTTGGCATGCACGCTAACATTGTGGATAAATAAATAAATAAATAAATAAATAAATAAATAAATAAATAAATAAATAAATAAATAAATAAGAGCTATTGGCGTTGGTTTTAAACAGTTCCTTAAACGTAAGTGAAGAAACCCCGTTGCAATTCATCTAGCTCGCAACATGGCCTCCGTGGCAGGCAGTCAGCCCCACGTACTCGATTGTAACACCACCAACTATTCAGTGAATAAGCTGCCACGGCGGTTGCGCAGAAAGTGTAGAAAGCTGAGGATCATTAATTCGATCGTCAGTTGCAGGCCGTCAGTGCTTTGGTCTATTACCAATCGGGAGCCTATCTTGCTTTATGCAGTGCAGGGTTAACTCACAGCACCAAGGGAACTGCACTGACCCAAACTGTTTCTGCCTCGCTGCATCCATAATGGACTGGAACTGGCACCACTGGAAACGGAAAATGCGTAGAACTGAGATGAGCTGCCACCTTCGTGGCGCCGTTGGATCACCCCTCTAGAGAATAAACGGTCTCCAAGGGTGTCTTTTCGACTCACTCGATGACTCCGTGGTTCGATCCGTGCAATCATCATAACGATAATCATCATCATGTACAGCCCACAGCAGGCCAAGGGCGCATGTCCCATATTTCCCAAAATAACTCCGCATTGTGCGAACCGTGGCCACATTATTTCTGCAAATGACTTTCTGTGCACTATCTTTCTGTCGCTATCTTCCTGACTTTCTGTCGCTATCTTACATGCTTGCCTTCTAGAGGAATCCAGTCTCGCGTCGGTAATGCTACGGATTTCTATACAAGACTCCATCCTAATTGCAAAAGGCACCGTGATGTTTCTAAATGCAGTGAACGCGTGAGCTGCTTATACAATCATCCACAAACGTACGTAATTCTCGACACAGGCGTTTGCTAAGGCGCCAGAATGGACACCTTAAAGAAGTATTGCAGCAAACACACATAGGACACTGGCCGAAGTATGCTATTGAACGTCCATTTGTCTTTTGTACAAATTACTACAACAAATAGAAAGGTAAATTATGTTAGGGCATAATGTACGGAGAAGAACATGTGTCATCCACGGAACCCTAAGCCGTACCCAAGTACCAGCCATAGTGGTGAGCTACCTTTTCGTCCCTCTTCAGCTGTTAGTATGTATGTCCAGGTGTTTTTGCTTTATAGACCTCACGACCACCACACCCCATTCCCCCTCCCCCTTTTTTCTTTTTTTTTGCAATTAGGAACGGTATCTGACACAATATGACACAAAAAATACAAAAAAGGCCAGCGACACTTTAAAACAACAAGGAAGAAATTGTGGGACCCTTAAACTTCGTCTTAAAGGGGCCCTGCGACACAAATTGAGCAGGCCGTTTTTATCGCTGATTCTAGAACTGTTGCACGCGGGGATGTCGCAGAGAGAGTAGCAAACGCAGAAAGCAAAGTGGCTATAATTTTATTTCAGCAAGCAAACCACCCGAAATCGCCTCCTGTTTGAACTGAGGCGACACACAACGGAGATTTTTATTACAGGAAGTGACATAGAGTGACGACATTGGCGGGGCCAGGCTGGGCGTTCTGATTGGCTTGACGCTCCAAGGTGCTTCTTACACACGTGTGGTGTCTGCTTGGTCACGCTATTCAGTACGAAAATATACTAAAATAGTTTTTATGCTTCGTAAGAAAGAAAGCCAGTATCTGACATTACTTGCAAAACAACACTAGGCGCGCTGTGCAATGGTTTGCGCGTCACGCGATCTATTGAAGGCGCGGCGAAACAACGCGCTGAGCTACCACACGCAGGCTCCTGCAGGTTGTTGCCACACATTTCTAAAGCGATTGTAGTTTCAGTGCTCGCCTCTGGTTCGGAAATTGCTCGGAGTGGCCCTGCGTGTTACATGGGTTACGTTCGTAAAACGAGCTGAGCGTAAATATCTGAGCGTCGCGGTAGAATAACAACGTTAGCGTACCCATCCGTTCATTTTCCCCGGGCTCCCGGGCTCGTAGTTTTCCCCGTTCACTGCACTGAACCACAGGCGGCAAATTTCGGCGTTGTTCGTTATGGCTGGAATCGCCTGAAAAGACCGCACTTGCAGGGTTCCGGTGGTGCGTTGTGCTCGTCGCAGGCAGAGCTTAATGTCTTCCTGTAGCGCTGGTTGTTTTGGCATCCGTAAATGAGACAGTAGCAGCCAGACACCTTCACGTATGCAAAAGTAGCAGAATCAGGTACTTTTTCCGAGAGCTGATGCTTGCCATGTTTACTTGCCGGAGATACACGCGCTTGCATACGCGCTGTCCGTCGTGGCATCTCGGCTCCGTCGTCTGCTCGCGTACCTTGGAAACCGGTTTTGTGTCCTGGGTGCTGGTCGTATGTTCACTGCCGGACGCTTTGCTCCCAGTGTCTCCCGGTGTCGCTCTATAAGACGCGCGTTGCTATTGGACGCGACCATTGGCGTCAGCGGGAGAGCGAAATACGAAAGGGAATGTTGTTTTTGTGCTGTCTGCTCGTGTTTGAACTTCGAGGACTAATAACTCCAGTTCTAGCTCACCGATTTGCATAATTCCTTTTGCGTTCATCTCAGCATTCGATCCTGCACACACAGCAGTACTGCAGACAGCAGTTGAGAAAGTGTCGCAGGGCCCCTTTAAGAGTTGTACCCGATGGGGATGGTTGGCCCCATACTCATCATCGCACTCTCTTTCTCTTGCCATGCTCCTGAGTACCCTAGTCGCGTAATTGCCGCTGATGATATGCATATCATGATTTTCATGCTATGACCTGCCATTTATGTTCGTCAGGCAGTCCTGTTGTGCCATACCAATTTTCGCGTACATCCCATTAGCGAAACGGCCAGGAGAGCACCAAGACCGTGGCATGTAAATCATGCCGCTCATGACATGCGTGTCATGATTTTCATGCTATGATCTGTCTTTTATGTTCTTCATGCAGTCATGTTGTGGCATACCAATTTTCGTAAACATCCTATTAGCGAAACGGCCAGCAGAGCACAAAATCGTAGGCGGCTAGATAGATAGATAGATAGATAGATAGATAGATAGATAGATAGATAGATAGATAGATAGATAGATAGATAGATAGATAGATAGATACGCTCAAACTCGCCGAAGTTCGCTAAGAAATGCTTCGCATTTAAAAAACAATAAAAAGGAAAAGAAAGCTCAGCTTGCCCCACTGAAACTTACCTATGTGCAGCGCGTTTATGAATGAAAGCCCATCGGCAAGTGTGTTCTTACTCATTTATTGTACGGAGGCGTTTGTTTACAACTAGGTTTTTAAAACTTGAAGCCATACGAGGCTAGGCTTTAGTGCATTCTTGTCGTCCGTAGGGGAAAAAGCCGTCGGCCGATCTCAGAGGTAATGAAAATCCTTTTCACGCGCAGAAAGCTTCGGACATTCCGCCCCTTATAATAATACACCAGACAAGAATCGGTTCAAATAGTTTGGGCTACAAGAGTAGGTTACAACTTTAAGTGACTCAGCAGCGGCCGTCTGTGGATATAAAATATGCCAATAATCTATAAGGTTGCAACCAAACGAATTAGTGTACATGCCTCCATAATCACAGAGTTATGCTCATGGCCATTACGATATAGTAAAAGTGAATACACGCACCCTTTTCTAATCGCGTGTGGTGCGACACAGCTCCTCTGGCTTCGCTGTTATTGCCACGGCAGCCTCAATGCTAGGACATCGGATGTTTGGATTATCGTACAACAGGTTCGAACAATCAAGCACCCCAATAACAAACACGAGCAATTCAGTATTCGGCGGTGCTGAGGTATCACGTACTCGCGTATTGACATTCGCCGGCTCGCGTCGTCTGCTAGTCTGCCCTCATCATGGCAGCACGCTGTAGTTCGCGCGTTCGGCGTTAGAGGCGCCCGTTTATGAAAAGGGTCTATAGCGTAGCCACAACAGTATTTTACAGATATCGTCTAGCTCAAATGAAACGACAACAACATATAAAAAGGCGACGCGCAAAGCAGCTCCGTGCTGAGCAAGGCTGTGCTGGCGGAGCAATCCAACTTTGCACGTCCACGGCCGGTCTGGACGCCCGCTCGCTTTCTCTTTTACGGCCTGCGCACGGGGGGCTGTTGCTACCTATCGCCGCAACTTGGCGGGGGCGCTCCGAGCCAACCCTCTCTAAACCAGCTCCCGGCCGTTGCGGAGGCTAGCGCGCGCTGGGAATGCTCGGCCTCAGACACTTTCTGAAGCTCCTCTATATGCTATGCATGGTATCAATGCGATGATAATACGGTAGCAAGCATATATATGGCAACTCTGGTGCTTTCCGCTTTTCCGAGGGAGAGGCACAAACCACTGATTCGCCCGCTTCTGCCGCTCGTGAGAGCACTTAGCGAAGCGCGTCGCGCTCAGAAGGCTCGGCCGCATGATTCGTCACCGACCGTCAGAACAAATGACACAAAACATTCTTTTTTGAAAGAAATTGGTTTCCAAAACGTTTACGTCAAATGCACATATGCCAACCATTAATGTGCTTGAAAATGACAAAATATGGTCATTTTTATTCAAGCTGTCGCAATTCTTGCTTTATTATTAAAATAAATACCTCGAAAAGGGGAAAGTCACACTCCCCACAAGTAGCCGTGAGTCGCAATCACAGCAGAAGGAACATAATAATAATAATAATAATAATAATAATAATAATAATAATAATAATAATAATAATAATAATAATAATAATAATAATAATAAAACTCGCACCACACCACGCTGAGTCCCTGGATGCATATAAATTCCCAAGCTCTCACGTGTCCAGAGGCGGTCTTCAGCGTGCAAGTAAAGAGATGAGGAAAATCTTTTTGTGCAATAACGTACGCCGCAGGCGAAGAAAAATAAAGAACTTTCACAGAAACCGTTCAGCATCATACAGAATGTTGTCCTTGGTACTAAAATAATATAATGCACAAGAAGAACTGAAAAAGAAAAGAAAGCACTGCTGGTAAAACACTGTCGTGGTGCTTACAGCTAGTTCAAAAGTAGTCACATCGTTCACAGCCGTAAATGTTTCCGCGTGGGCTTGTGAATATAGCCACAAGGCTTGTCATTCTGATCTGTTAACTTTTTTGTGTAGTTCACAAGAAGAATCCGGAGAAAATTTTCAGAGATGATGTGCGCCGACACTCTGGCGTGACTCTTGTCCACACCTTCCGGATAGTCCAGAAGCGGCGAATCTTCAAGATATGACTGAACAGTAAATTGCAGTGTCTCGAGGATTTTCTTTCGGTAAAGATATTTCACTGCCTTCTCGAAGAACGTCACAATCTCATATGATGGTTCCGGGAAACATTTTGACAATCACACAATTGAGCGGTTCGCCACAAGGCTGAGCAAATCCGTCTCATTGTAGAAACTAAGCAGATGGACGCACTTCGGGACATCTGCATCAGCATGCCGTCTATCATCCGAAAACTGCGTTATGTTTATGAAGGACGCCGTGGTGGAAGGCTCCGGGAATTTCGACCACCTGGTAATCTTTAGGGTGCACCTAAATCCAAGTGCACAAGCCCCAAGCATTTGCGCCTCCATCAAATATAAGATTGTCAAGTTTGACCAACCAGCCAACCCATTCTTGTTGCTAGTAGCACTGAGTGTGCCTCTTCTTTTGCCGAGTGCATGAGTACCTAGAGAGCCAGACTGTCCCCACACGCACCTGTACTGCTTCCACCACTTTCTACATGCGGAAAAAATAATTAGCACGGTAAAGTGGCCGGGAACAGCTGGTTTACCATACGAAGCGCATGCAGAGCAACGCGCTTTGGGGGGTTGGCTCGCGACGCCCTCGCGCGGAACGCGCCGTCGTCCTGTATAGAAACAGATCCATTGTAGTCGTGGCAGCTGCTCAGGCCGTAAAAGAGAGAGCGAGCGCGCTCGTCCAGACCGGCCGTGGCACGTCATACCGATTGTTCCGCATGGCGGCGCCACGGTATGTCCTCGCTCGCAATAGCGCCCCCTGCGTCGCACTACAATTTGCTCCGCTTGCAGCGCCCGTCGACGAAGAAGTTTGTACAGGGCCGGCCAGCGCATGCTCCAGGCAATGCAAAGATAAAGCAGTTCGAAACACGACGCTCTCGGAGCCGGTTCTCCCTCGTATTAGCTCCGACAGGGCTCTGAAGAACCCCTAGGGATTGGTTTTGAAAACGGCTGGGCGTGTATTGAAAACCTCTCGGAAATTCACAGCCAATAAAATTTGTCAGATAGATTATATAGGAGCGAAGATATTACGACCGCGGAACCTCTATTTCCAGTTGTGTTTCAACTCCGTGCAATGGGCACATAGAACTCTTGCGGGCGGCGTCGAAGGAGCTGCCCCGCCCACCCCGTTACGTCACCAGGCTTCAACGTCGTATCACAGTGCCTCATGTAAAGCGCGCGACTGGCGGGGGCTGTTGGCAGCACACACTTGCGGCCGCCTGCTCGCTCTGCGCCTGCGCTCGGTCGCGAGCCCTCACGATAACTGCATTTTGAATGCGGAGAATTTCTTGGCACACTTGAGTCAATTTGACCATATCTATCTATCTATCTATCTATCTATCTATCTATCTATCTATCTATCTATCTATCTATCTATCTATCTATCTATCTATCTATCTATCTATCTATACACCCACGTCTCGTGCTTTCCTGCTCATCTAGTTCACCTGGTATACCTTGATATTTTGGAGGTAAGGTATAAATACACGAAGAACTTGAACGACTGATCATTACATCACTAAAGTGATACACTTGTCATATACGTCACGATTAACGAAGCTGGAATCTCTTGTGGCTCATACTAGTGGGGCTCAGTCCACGGAAGCGGGTATGCAACACAGGTGTTTGAATCTTAGAGAACTTATGTCAACGTAGCATCAACTAAAATACGCATGCTAAATACCGGGGCTGCGGTAGACATATAAATCGTCGCGATTGCGGGGATAGGACCCCCAAGATTGAGTGACACCTCATGTTTTATGCCCCTCACCCCGGCTCACTGCCTCCAGGATCGGTCCAAATTTCTATGTTCCCAGTTGACACATGACAGCCGGCTCAAAGAGCTCGGCTTTTAAGACAAGAAACACTGTTTGTGGTAGGTTGCTATAGAAATGTAGACCTAGATGCACATCCAGCCTTCCAAGCTTTAGGGCGGCATCGAATACGGGACATCGAGGTGCCAAACAAACACGCCACCACTAGGTTACGGCTGCGTCCCCCCCCCTGGTATATAATACATTAAATAAACCAGCTGCACAAGTAGTCATAACGATGGCACATGCGTAACAAGAAGTCCGCTTCTCATGTGTCATAAGAACTATAATAGCAATGCATATGTCCCTGCTGCCATTCGGCATGCTTTTGTACAACTTTGCTCAATTCCGTAGGAATACTGCAATGAACGACGCTTCTGATAGCACATCAAGGCACAGTATAGTGCGTTTTTCTTTGACGAAACAGACGTCTCTGCCTCGGAGTAATGTGAGTCCCAACGTCGAATCGTACCATGACGTACCATTCAGAAGCCGCGGTCGCTTCGACGTTCCTGGTTGGCCCGTGTTAAAAATATTAATGAGTGGGTACATGCGCATTGCACAAAGGTCTTGATCCAGTAACAGTCGTTGTTGGGCTAGTCGGCGCATTGCATTGACGAAAAAACTTAATCCAGCCAAGAAAACAGAAGAACACAGGAAAACGGCAAGGAAGACAGGAAGACATTGCTGTCTTCCTTGCTCTTTGCCTGTGTTCGTCCGTCTTTCTTCTTTTTTTTTTTTTTGCTGGATTACGCTTTTGCGTGAAAACCTTGATCCTTATACTCGCAACAGTTCGGTGAATTTCAAGGATTTACATTCGTCATAGGCAGTTTCCTCGTACACTGTTCGCATCACAACCATTACCGCAGTGTTTAGAATCCGCAGGGTTTTTTGGACTCTGTGAAGCTTTGTTCCCGTTCGTCATACACATTTAGGCTCGGAGGTTGCGCGCTTACTTTGTCAGTGCGCAGCTTGTCTTCGATGTTGCGCATACGACAGCGTCAGGATAAACTGTGCCACTACCAACGCAAATCGCCCCGCCACGGTGGTCTAGTGGTTATGGCACTCGGCTGCAGATCCGAAGGTCGCGGGATCGAATCCCGGCCGCGGCGGCTGCATTTCGATGGAGGCGAAATGTTGAGGCCCGTGTGCTGTGCGATGTCAGTGCACGTTAAAGAACTCCAGGTGGTCGAAATTTCCGGAGACCTCCACTACGGCGTCTCTCATAATCAGAGCTGGTTTTGGGACGTAAAACCCCACAAATCATCAATCATAACCAACGCAAATCCCCCTTTTTCTACCTAACCTAAGCTAGTTAATGGTAGATTAGTGACTGTAGACAGGTTAATCATCCTGCAGGGCTCAAACGTGCGATTACTGTGACTCGAAAGGAAGACCTTCAGGACACGAACTCATGGGCGTCGATGCATTATATACGACGACGCCCATACGACGCACGTGTAGCGTGAACTCAGTAAAACATATCAGATAAAGATAAGATAAGCATAACAAGACACATGATGGGAAATCAAATATCCTAAGATAAATGAAAATAAAGGAAATCCGAAGAAACAAAAAACTTACAATAGGTATAAAATGAAATAGGTGGAGATCGACAATCATTCCTCCTCTTATTTTTATCTGATATGTTTTACTGAGTTCACGCTACACGTGCACAAGTTGCAGATATGTCTTGTGTACCGTTGGCGCTAGCTTGGGCAATGCCTCACAAACTTTTCCTAGGGAACGTGCTTCGCGGAATCCGACTAGCTAAACTGAACGACTCGCCTTTTTGTGTGACGCTTTTTTAGTGTACGCGTGTTTGCAATACGTACCTGATTTCATGCGCCCAACCATTTCTCGAGTGTGTTGTGGGTTTCTTTTTCTATCCTCCATTTCTCGTGCAACTCAGCGCGGTGATGATCCTCCGCATTGTACTCGAGAACGACCGGCCATAGAGCAGCCTGTTCCTGCGCTCTTTTTCCTCCGCACGCAACAACATTTTGCTTCAGCGGTTATGCGCCGCACTGCGGGGGCTACAGTAAAGGGGCGCCCACACTACCGGCAAGCTCGCCGTAACGGCGCGCCGGCCTCCGGAGGTTGGAGACGGCAGCCGAGCGAGCGCTGTCCACACTGCACACCGGCGCGTTTCACCGGCGCGGCAGTCACGTGACACGAACAGACGGCGACGTTGTGCGCGCTTCGAGTCTCGCACAGTCGCTGCATGATCGTGTGGAGGCGACGTTTCACTCGCTTTGCGTTGTCTATGCGTCGACGCCGCGAACTTAGTCGGGGCTGCTTTTTTGTGTGACAAATTGTGAAGCTGTGGCGCCTGATGACGGCACGAACACGGATATATCGTAACGACGGTGGATGTAATCACCTGGTGTGCTGCCTCCTACTACGACATCGGCGTACTCTTTAGGCACGACATCGAATGTTTGAAATGGAACCAAGCTGGATATATCTAAACGTCGACGACCGTTCAAGTTTAGTTCTGCTGCTCGACTTGATTGAAAAACAGCGCTGTGCGTGCAGTGAGTGGTGTTGTCAAGCGGTGTGTTCTATACATGCAGGAAAGTGCTGATCGCAAGAACAAAACCACGTGCATCTGTGTGTTCGTGTCGTATTGTAGGTCTGTGCAGAGTATCGGAACGGAACGAAAAACGAAAACGAAAAACGAAAAAAACGATATTTTTGACCGGAACGAAAACGTAACCGGAACGTTATTTATTATTTCGTTCCGGAGCAAAAACGAAATATTTTTTATCGTTTTTCGGTTCACGGGAAGACTTTACGATCCGGAACAACCGAGGTCATGCAACGTGAGCAATGATGCATAACTCAGGGTTCAACGTCAGCACGCATCTCGGGCAGGTGTTTCAAAGGAAAGATGCGTTGAAATAATGCAGGAAACCAAGAAAGGGGCAACCATAGCTGTTTGTATTAAATTCAAGCGGAGTTTCGCGTGCCTCTCACACAGGCCGTCGTGGAGAGGGCGTTGTCGTCGCTTATGTGTTGAAATTTTGAGACGAGCGCAAAGAGCGGCAACCGGAGCTGTACATGTTAGCGCAAGTGGCCCTTGGTGTGCCAGCCACACAAGTCAGCGTTGAGAGGGCATTTTCGGCGCTCACTTTCGTTTTGTCAGAGCAGCTGTCTCGCTTATCGGCGAGTACACCTGCTGCTTCTGAAATCGTGTGCCCCCTTTGACGAAAATTCGGGATTCAAACTTGAGGAAAAATGAATACCAAGTTTTTGTTGTGTCCTTGCTTCGAAACTTTTTGCGACTTCCCTCATAGTCACACCGTGGCTTTGGGACGTAAAATCCCAACAATTATTATCGCATTTTTATGTATTAGTTCAGTACCTTTTGCTGTTTTTAAAAGGTACTTTTAATATTAAGTATTTTGTTCGTTCTTATTATTGAAAAAAATAACGTTATGAACCGTTACGGAACGTTTATTTTTCGTTCCGGAACGAAAACGGAACGGAACATTTTTCTGCGGAACGAAACGAAAACCGGAACGAAAAACATTTCGTTCCGACACCCTGGGTCTGTGTGAGCCACGATTGCGCACTGAAAGGTAAGTGCCACACGGGCTAGTGCGCTGTCTCCTAGCATGCTGTCTCCTGCGGGCTAGAGCGACCAGTTTGCTTTTTTGCCGGCGCCACACCGGTGGCCGCTTCTTGTGGTCCGATCGTCTTCAAATCTAATTTTACGCCGCCGATCACTTGCTCTTCTGAATTTCGTAATAGCATGGTGACGTACAGCAAATACTGTTTCCAGCACCCCGAGCACAATATCGCGGCACGGGCAATTCCAATGTTACAATGTGCATCTACTTTTCGTGTAAATAAATTCTTGATCAACATTATTTATGTGTCTATATATTTGTAATCTGGGTTTATTTTATCCTAATAAAACGGGTACAAACCTCTCTGAAACACTCGTCGTGTGGAATTTTGCGAATTCGAGGATCGGGTACGAAGAAAAGAAAAAATGCGAACCGCTGCCAGGCTGACGACGCCGTCTCGGCGGCTCGCGAATATGGTCATAGCAACCAATCCTCGCTCGCCGATTGGTCACATCGCCGCCGGCGGCCGGCACCGGCCGCCGGCTGCCGGACAATTTGGGTCTCGGCACCAAATTCTCCGGCAAGCTCTCCGGCGAGGAATCCTGACCGTTTTTGAGGACTATCGCCGTCGCCCGGCGAGTTCAGAACGGCAAACGGCGAACGGCAAGCTGCTTTGCCGGTAGTGTGGGCGCCCCTTAACACAGACTGAGGTGACAGCAGCGCGAGCGTCTCATAAGGATGGCTCGCAATCTCCTGCCTGGTTGTCCTCGGCCCAGCTGTCCGGTGTCATGGGGGGCCGTGCAGACGCTTACGTTATCTTGCACTGTCATTTGGCTCCTAGACAGGCGCCTATACCCTAAACCCCTTTTTTTGTGAGGTATCCCCTTTCCTAATACCCCACCCCGTTGTACATGTTCATTGTTGTTGTTTTGTGGGGTTTAACGTCCCAAAACCAGCTCTGATTATGAGAGACGCCGTGGTGGAGGGATCCGGAAATTTCGACCACCTGGGGTTCTTTAACGTGCGCTGACATCGCACAGCACACGGGCCTCAACATTTCGCGTCCATCGAAATGCAGCCGCCGCTGCCTGGATTCGATCCCGCAACTCTCGGATCAGCAGCCGAGTACTCCTTTTTTTTTTTCGCGTTGTTGAAATATGACATGTGCTTTTGCGTGATGTCTGTTCCGTTTATTTACTCACTACAGCAGTGGCTGTCCGCGCTTTTCGCTGTCATGTATTTATGCATGGGCTATCGACGAAAGATTGAAGGTGTCAATTCACGATTGTATAAAGTCGCGCGTTGAAATTGTGTGTCAGCCTACGGCCACGTGCATGCGTCGATAACTAATCATAATTCCTCAGAGACGATATTAGTGATGACACGGCTTTGTGATACGCCAGTATATGCGGACGCTATATATGCCCTGCGTGGCAAGCAGTCTCTGTTACTCTGACGAAGGCAGGTCCATCTGCCGAAACGTTAGAAAAATTTGTGTTTCGAACGTTATATATATATATATATATATATATATATATATATATATATATATATATATATATATATATATATATATATATATATATATATATATATACCCCCTGTCAAACCCCGTGTGATGCATTACAGATGGTTCGACAAGCGTATATACGACAGTAATGATAGCTTTTATGCTACAACTTTCTTAATAGTGTCCTTTATGAGAGTGGAATTTCTGGTATTTCCGTGTATAAGCAATGATACGTGAGGTATCAAGCCGCCGGCACTTTCCTAGACTAATAAATTCCAAGCAATGGCCCCCTGAAGCTGTAATCAGTCCTCTCACGGTTGCAATACGTACGAAAGCGACGACGCAGGCGTTCCTGCGTCGGTTCGTGAACTCAGTTTGTGCGAGTGAAGAGAAAACAACCTTGGCCTGTCTAAAGAACGGCGGGAGTCGACGTTATGCAGAAAAGTCTGCAGGAACTGCGTGTACGTATTGTTTGTTTGGCTTTGAGCCAAGCGTCACGAGATGGATCGACGTCGTGTTTTTGCACTGAATAATGTACGTCATGGTTCCTTACCAAGTATGTTGACTATGATCATTCGGCTGAATGTTACTTTATTGTTCAACGTAGTTACTCTTGTAATCGCTGACGTCAACTTCATCGAGGAGTGTGAACGCCACTGTGCGTAGATGTGCATATCATCCGCTGCTTTCGTTGGCCTATTCCTGCGACATCGATCACGCCAGAATATAAGGTGCATTGTAATAGCAGTACAAATTCATTGTTTATTACGTTGTTTAACAGCGCCTAGTCCAATTCTACGCGACAGTCGGCTATATTCGGCTACATTTTCCGACAGTTAACCACATTCGCCAGGGTTAGCGAATTCAACCTCCATTAGCCAACAGGTTTTCAACAAACAGTCAGCATTTCAGAACATTACTATTCAGTCGTTACCCTACAGGTTCCTATCAGCTGACAGTGAACTAAAATTATTGACAGTCCTCCACAGTGGTCTAGTTGCTATGGTCATTGCATATTGACCCAAAAGCGCGGGTTCCGTCGCCGCGGCTGCGGTCGCATTTCCACGGAGGCGAAATGCTACAGGTTCGTCAGTGAACGCGAAAGAACCCCACGTGACTGAGGTTTCTGAAGACTTTTCTATGGGGTGCCTCATGATCATACCGTAGTTTTGGCATGAAAAACCTCAGCAAATATCACAATTAGTGATAATCATCTCTCGGCCTCTGCGAACTTTAGCAAGCACTGTCCCACATTAGCTACCGACAGACGACATTTAAGCAGCGTTGGCCAAGGCTTACGAACACTCGTGAAAAGTTGACCATATTTACCCATGCTAGCCAGCTATCGAGTCCTAAACCAAAAATTCTTCAGATCGCGCGCATTGTGGGAATCGCTGTCATTAGAAGCAGTCAGCGAGAAAACTGCCCATGACCAACCATTCGGCATTCAGCCACGTATTACGAATGAGATGAACGTCGGTGCAAAGCGAATCAGTGAGTGTTTGCTTAACGTGGGCTAACCAGCAATGTTAACAGCACAGTGGTACGACCTAACGCTGGTACTCAAGTTAGTGCAGATAGGTCTGTTTTGTCGGAGAGAAGTAAATGCTAGGATGATTTGATGATTGATTGATTTGTGGGGTTTGACGTCCCAAAGCCAGCTCTGATTATGAGAGACGCCGTAGTGGAGGGCTCCGGAAATTCCGACCACCTGGGGTTCTTTAACGTGCACTGACATCGCACAGCACACGGGCTTCATCATTTCGCCTCCATTCGAAATGCATGGAAATGCAGCCGCCGCGGCCGGGATTCGATCCCGCAACCCTCCTATCAGCAGCCGAGTACCATAGCCACTAGACCACCGTGGCGGGGCAAAAATGCTACGATGAGCTAATGTGCATATCATAACCGTAGTTCGTCGAAGTATTCCTACGGAATCGAAATGAGGTGGATAGAAGTATGCTCACTGATAGAACAACAGAAGTATTGTTTATTACAGTGCCTACAATAGCGCTTAACGCACTGGAAGCGCAGTTGGCGTTTTAGAAGCATCATCACCGCAACTGCTGGTGTAACTCCGTGTTGGAGCAGCCGCCGTAGCCTAATGGTAGCGTGCTTGATTAAAAAGTCGGGGGCCCGGCTTCGATTCCTACCCCCCATAAGGCTTGCTATAGGTTGCCTTCGGAAATCACCGTACGTTTGTGTCTCTCCCTCTCTCTGTCTGTTTGTGTGGGTTTCTACGTTCCGATCACAAGCTATGACGAACACTACGCCTTTGTTGTTTTCTAGTTTGTTTTAATTATACGTCAAATGACCATTTCACTTAGCCCTTGAATGGCATAGCCTGTATAAAATTCAAACACCTGTGGCGCGCACCGGCATAGCCGTGGACCCAGCACTACAGGTGTGAGCCACGCCTGATTGCAGTATTGTTAACCGTGACGTACATGACCAGTGTGTCATAATAATGATGTAAAGATCGATAATTCATGTACGACATGCATTTATACCTTGCCATGGAGATATTTGTGACTACCAGGTGAACAAGAAGATTAAAAGAGTACCAAGACACCCGTAGGCGGCTATAGATAGATAGATAGATAGATAGATAGATAGATAGATAGATAGATAGATAGATAGATAGATAGATAGATAGATAGATAGATAGATAGATAGATAGATAGATATGGACAAAGTGAGTCATGTTCGCCACGAAATGCTTCGCATTTAAAATGTACGCAGCTTCCACTATATAGACCTATTCCATGTTGGTAAACATTGGTAGGCACTGGCGATATAACCAGTGCTTGTATCGACTTCGCGGCGCGGAGGTCCCGCCCACTGCTTGCCGCGGCACTGCGTGGTCGCTCCACCGCCGCCGGCGCAGGCGTGTGCGAAAGCTGCCTCCGAACACGGGGCGTCGCAGCACCGACGGCGTGTTTACAACAGTTTGCGACGGGCAGCCACGTGAGATGAATCTGCATTAGCTCTGTAGAAAGCCCTCAATAGATGTAGAAAAGAATACACCGACGCCCAGCCGCGACAAGATGTGAGAAACTGATTGAAACAACAAGCACCTTGCCCCGCCACGGTGGTCTAGTGGCTATGGTACTCGGCTGCTGATCCGAAGGCCGCGGGATCGAATCACGGCCGCGGCGGCTGCATTTCGATGGAGGCGAAATGTTGAGGCCCGTGTGCTGTGCGATGTCAGCGCACGTTAAAGAACCCCAGGTGGTCGAAATTTCCGGAAGACCTCCACTACGGCGTCTCTCATAATCAGAGCTGGTTTTGGGACGTTAAACCCGACAAATCAATCAATCAGCAAGCACCTTACCAGATGATGCGAATGATCGCGAGCTATCATGTCGGTATCGCTTCGTGCGTATGCTTTAATTCGGTAACTAGCACAAGGACGAACCACCTGGAGACGGGTTTAGGCAAATACGACTTGAAAATGCCTCAGCTAAAATACTGTTTCGAATTGAAGCCTCTAATCCCTACGCGAAATCCCTCCGCACGAACGACTGTATCGGATTAGTTACTCGAGCATAAGAAAAGAGCGGTATTGGTGACGCTATCATGTATGTAAATACGGCTGTGAAAACACGCAAACTCAGTACGCACACACAAACAATTATGGGCCAAGGACAAGGCTCTGGAATAAACGCTAGCAAGGCGCGCGTAACCGGGGTTCGCGGCTCTGCCCATATAAAGTCAGTTGCGATCTTGAAGGCGTAAAGTCCTGAAAGACGTGGCGAATTTCAAGCGTGTAGTTCGTTCGAGCAGTCTGACGCTCGGAAAAATGTAAAGCGCGTCACAACCACTACAACATTGCGCAATACACTTTTCTTATGCATACGATATCGCAGCCGCAAGGGATTTGCAAAAGCATAGCTGTAATCGGCCTTTCGCTCACGGGTACGTGAATTAAGTTCTTATATCTTTATTTCACTTGAGTGAATGAAATTCGTATGACGTATTTAACTACCTGACTATAACTTCCTCACTACAATAATACATGGCGACCGCGATTAATTCTGCACATCGTGCTAAGCTAATGTAGTGCGCGCTAGCGGTAAGCGTCATCGCTCTGTGTCCGCACTTTGTTTATGCCAAGAAACTTGATGTCGAGCATTACACTTGACAAACTTGTGACAGCGCTATTTCTCTCAAATGAAACAAGCCGCACTAACGCAAAATAATTACACATATACTTAGTCGTGACGAAAACGTTTGGCGCATAACCGATGAGCCGGAATTGCAGGAAACAGATAAAAACCTATCGCACATATCTTGTTCGTTGCTCAGCAACCAAACCACGGCGCAGGTCATCGGTGAACACTTTTTTCTTCATTACACGGCGGTGAGCAGCGCCCGCACCAGCGAAAACGCAGCGGCTGCCATGGTAGGCGCGCCGGCGGATGCCTACCATGCGAAACCAAAACTCCCGACGACAGCGTCACCGTATCTACGTGACGTCGGCCGGTGGAGTAGGTCTATAGGTCGCGCAAGGCCAGATCACAGCGAAACTGGCCGATAGTTCACTAAAACAGGTCCGCACGTGTTAGACATGTGGTATTTTCTGGCGGGAACATGTGACGTGATAGTCATGCGATATTTTGAAGGAAACATGTCACGTGACAGTGCGTTACGTGATTATGGAGGAAACGTGCCGCCTAAAATCACCATCGTCGTCGTCGCCTTCTTCTTATTCTTCTTGTTCTGCTTCTTTCTCATCTTCATCATCGTAGTCTTCTTAAACTTCAGCTTCATCATCATCTTGATTTTCACATCGTGTAATTGTGACGTCGTGTTACGTGATGTAGAATGGTGCCGACGCCACCTAATGTTATGCTGGTATATTTAGTACCACCTGGTTGGTGGGCAAGGTTATTTCAAGGTCATATTTCGTGACAGGACGAAGTTTGGCTAGCCTAAACAAGTGCACTGTTTAAAAGAGAACAAGGCGGTGAAAGCGAATCAGAGAGAGAAACAAGGTTAGAGATAGCGGGAGAACAAAAGCGTGGCATAGGCTTGTATAGTATAGCATGGCACAGGGAAAGGGAAGTGAGGGGGAGGGTAACGCGTAGCACAGCGCTTCACAGTATAGTACAGCAAGGGCTGGGAAGGGATAGTGGGGCTAATGAGGAAGCAGATGAGGAGGGGAGACGGTATTCATAGCCTACTCGTTTTGAGAATTGGCCTTGAGGATAAAGCCCCTAAATCTTTTTTTACTTGAAGACATACTGTCGCGCCATTTACAGTCTGACGTAATTCAGAGGATGCTGGGTTGTCCCGTGTGCTACAACTTCCCATTTACTACTTTTATGACCCCCGTGTGGTTTTGCACGATGAATGGCTTTCCCCTGCCATAGGCTGCGTAAAAGGGGGGGGGGGGGGGAGGGCACGGAGGCGGCCGTCCGCTCTAATCGCCTGGTGTGGGGGAGGAAATGTACCTTTGAACTGCATCGCGAACTGCATCGCTCAAGCGCCTCACACTGAGGCGGTTGAGCGGAAGAGGGAGAGGTGCAGCCTGCAGTGAACCTGCGCCCGCTGTGACGGATGACTCCGCGCACGCCTATGCCCGTGCTTGTTGTTGTTTTGTGGGGTTTTACGTCCCAAAACCAGTTCTGATTATGAGAGACGCCGTAGTGGAGGGCTCCGGAAATTTCTACCACCTGGGGTTCTTTAACGTGCACTGACATCGCACAGCACATGGGCCTCAACATTTCGCCTCCATCGAAATGCAGCCGCCGCGGCTGGGATTCGATCCCGCGACCCTCGGATCAGCAGCCGAGTACCATAGCCACTAGACCACCGTGGCGGTGCTATGCACCTGCTTTGATGCCCGTTCCCAATGGAAGTATTCCAGTGACTTGAAAATTAGGGAATGGAAAAGACGAGTCGCTGTACCTTGTGGCACCACCGTGTTTAACTAGTTTCTACAATCGTGACGCACAGCCAACGCCACATACAAGTGCAAGACATGATGGTAATTCATCATGAAATAGTTACGACGTCACGTTTCTCGGACTGCGTGCGAAACAAATGCAAGTGATCGTGAAAGATAGAATGATATGTGCTGCGCCAAACAATGATACTGTTACTGTACGTCGGCGCGCGCGCGCTGTCAACAAACTCATGGGAATGATCAGCTGACTTCATTATCAAGCACATTTAGGAGTGCTGGCTTATAATCACCGTCGTTTTCTTAACGACAGATAAGTTTGCTGTTTGTCGGCAACGTGGAAACGTTAGTCTTCATTGATTACACCTAAAGTTACAATTTGTTTAGACGTCGCCCCGAAATATATTATGCGCGTGGGCTTATTTTTCTTCTCTTGGTCATTCACATTTAGCCTGACCTTCTTCCGTATCCGTAACTTTGCTGCCATACAGTCGATAATAATACTTTCTGGGGCTTGACATCCCAAAACCAGATATGAATGTGAAAGACGCATGGCCCCGTAATGGCTCGGGAGTAGATTGCTCTGGATGGCACCAGAAATTTCGACCATTTGAGGTTCTTTTAACGTATACTGAAATAGCTCTGTGCACGTGCTTCAACATTTCGCCTGTATATCGAAATGCTGCCGCAGTGGCCGGGAGACAGACAGTAAAAAAAAAAGAAAAAAAAAGACCGCATATCTGTTTACTTGAAGTCGAAATACGATGGTCTTCTGCCGCCCCTGATATGTAACACCCTCTATTCTCCCCTGCGACGTTCTTCCCACCCCCTCTCGCTCCTCCCATGTTGTATGCAATGGAGGTTTTACTTGATTCAATTCAAATTTTATGCGCTCGACCTGATCTCGCGCCACCTGTTGGGACCTTTTATTGCTTTCGGCTTAATCTGGCTATACTGAGCCGGGGCTTCTGTCGCCTTCTTTTTGTTGTTATGGGGGTTTTAACGTCCCAAAACCAGCTCTGAGTTTCAAATTAGCGCTCGTCTTGTCTTGTTCTTTCTAGTGTCCGAATTTTGCCTTGCTATTCTGTCCACTATGAACCCGTACAAACGCGCCTAAATTTTAGTCCCTTTGAGGCTACTTGGCCTGCACTGATTCTGCGACTTCAGCTGTTACCAGCCAGGATCCCCACGGTCCTGTACGTACATGACAAGTAGCCTACGGAAGAATCACAGGCACAGCAATATTCTTTGTTTACATGAAGTATAAAAACGCAACCTTGAGAGGCCAAAAGGCGTAATCGTAGGGGTTGGCTCTCGAATAAGACCTTCTTGGTTGAGGCCGCCTGTGGAACTCCTAAGGCCAAGCGAATACGTTCCCGGTTCAGAACATCTAGGCATTCTCTAGGCATTCATATTAGGTCTCTGATGGACGTATCATTGACAGCTGGTAAAAGTATCCGACTGGTCACAAGGGCGGAGGGCAGGGCGAGCATACACCTTGGGTGACTGCCTCTGTGCATGCCCGCGACTCGCTTCAGGGCATGAAGTCGCTGCATTCGTGTGTCGAAGACGTAGTCTACAGCCTTCCGCCATGACAGCTTGCTGTCCGATATCACACACAGGAAACGGACACTTGTAGCCTGTCGTAGTGGGGCTTCCTAACCTCATATGCAACCGCGTGGCTTTTCGCGTTCGTCCCGGAAAAAGAATAAAGCATGACTTCTCCGCTGAAATTGACAGGCCAAGCAATGACAGGTGAGTCGGTACGCAAGAAATCGCCCCTTGTGCTATACGTGCCAGTCGTTTGCGGCTGTATCCCGACACCCGAATGAAGATATAGTTCGCACATATTAACATTCCGACGGAACCGCGCAGCTAGTCAACTGAGTTTAAGAGATCTGCCAGACCAATATTGAAGAGGAGGGGAGAAAGAACGCATCTCTGCGATGCAACACGATAAATGCGTCTTTCCTCGCTAACCGTGTCTCCAAGGCGAACACGAATAACACGGTCACTGAGAAAGGCGTGTATGAAGCGCAGAGTATAGCCCGTAACTCCCATGGATTGGAATTGGGTGATGAAGGCTCTTCTCAAAACGTAGTCGTAGGCCTCAGAAATATCCATGAAAACTGCAAGTGTTGAGAGGCCATCTTCTCTGTGGTGTTCAATATGGCCTACCATACCTAAACCCCGTCTAGAGCGCACAGTCGCTGCCTAAATCCAGCCATGCATGATGGAAGTTTTCTATTCTGTTCCACAAACCAATTCAGCCTGCTCTGAACTAGTTTTTCCAAGACTTGCGCTACACAGGATGTCAGTGACACCGGGAGATAAGAGCCTAAGACAATAGCATCTTTCTTGGGTTTTAAAATGGGCACCACCCATGCAAATTTCCAGCTTGCCGGAATATCTCCAGTGCTCCACATGGTATTGAAGATGGCAAGGAGTCCTTGTTTCCGGGGCTTCGGCAGGTTCGCGATCATCTGATTGCTGATAAGATCAGCGCCGACTGCACATGTCTTCGCAAACTGCTGAGCGCCGACTCCAATTCACGGAACATAAAAGGGACATCCATCAAGGAATGGGAAAGAGATGGCATGGGATTCATGGGCTGTGACGAAGTGCGGGAGGAATAGGCATCCGCAAAGTCTTCCGCTAATGTTGCAAGTGTTATCCCGAGCCTCACCGCAAGTACTTCAAAAGGTCTTTTGGGGGAAGTCTTTCCAGCCAGTGTACCGCTAGTTCCCCGAACTATCGCTATGGGGGTAAACACAGATAAGCTCACTCGGAAAGCAGCCATTGTTGTTGCCTTAACCGTTTAGTGTGCGTACGAATCACGGCATTGATGCGGTTAAGGGCAGTTTTCAGCGTAGGATCGCCCCCTTTTCTCAAGAGCATACGTTCTGCTTTTCTCCGTGCGGCACAAAGATTCCGCAGCTTTAGGTCCGGAGTAGGAAAATAGTCTGGCAGTTTCGTCGATTTAGTAGTCTCTTTCTTGCTTCTCAGCATGTCGGCAAAGAGGTCTCCGGAAGACTCTTCTAGAACTTCGCGATAGGTGCCCCACCGTGTGACAGGGGAATACTTTTGGTTAGTGTTTTGATATCCAGCTACAATGGTATATATGGGGAAATGGTCGCTGCCCATTCAATCCAGAGCTGTCGTCGATGAAACCGTAACATCTGCAGAGGTCAATGACGCTGGTGGAATTTGGGGGCCTGAAGAGCTTTGGTTTCTTGTCGTTGCCACACAGGTTCCCTGCATCCATAGCGCTAACGATTTGTCTTCCACATTTGTCGGCCATCTTGTCAACCCCCAGAGAATAGTGAGCGTTGAAGTCTCCGAATGATATTCCAGGAGGATGGCGACGATTGCGAACATCCTTGATGAGGGACTTTTCTCCTGGGACTTGCGTAAATGGACACCTCGCTCAGGCATCTTCTGCCTAGACGTAATTGTACCGCTACTACTTCCACGGCAGCAGAACAAAGGTCTTGAACTGGCCGAGCAATGTGTGGTATTTCGCGTCGAATAAGCAGCGTGGAACTTCCATGGGCGGAAAAGGAAATCGTTTGGCTGACGTGACCAACGCAGCAAGGTATTGACATTATTTGGCACACCGGCCTCACAGAGGGCGAGGATAAATACAGGTGTGCCGCGCAGGAAAAAATTGAGTTCAGACAGGCGGGAGTGAAGACCGGCAGAGGTTCATTGCACTAATAGGGGCACTTTGGGGCGTGAAAGGAAATCTGGCAACTTGGTTAGGGCCATGTTGCACCGCTTCTCAATGAGAGGGGGTGACACTCAAGATTACTGACTCAAGGGCCAGTACTACTTGCAATAACTGTGTCGCTGAGCCTTCAGGTATCGGGATAATGTGCGATCGTAGGGCCATGAACAAGACTAGCAGCACTTGGTCACAGTGCAGCGATGATGAGTGGCGAGCCTCCTGTGTTTCCCGTGTGGGCGAGAGTCGGTTATATGACCGACTGTCGCCCACACATATGCATAGGGTCGGTTATGCATAAGGTCGATTATGCACACATTTGCATAGGGTCGTCCGCACATATGCAGAAGGTCGGTCATATGACCTTGGGATAGTCTGTCAGTCGCGACTGCCTCGGTCGGTGTAGATGCCACGGGCGCTTCCACATAAAGGGATCGTATTTTCGAGAGCTTGCTGTGAGCTCCTTTCCGGGATCGCTTTCTCGTTTGCCCTGGTGACAGGCTTGTTGATTTTCCTAGTAGAAATGTCTGAAGTATTGTCAAGCGATTTTAGTCGAGGAAAGTCCTTCGTGTAGTCAAATCGAGAGCCCTCTTCTCTAGGCGAATCCGGCGCTGACTTCTCGCTGGACAAGTCGCGATGCAAGCGCTGTGGAAGGCACATAGTTTCAAGACTTGTGACCGCGCGGAGGGTTTTGTGTGTGTAAACTGTGGCGGAAACCATTCAGCAAGTTAAAGTAGGTGCCCCACCAGATCTCCAGCTTTGGAGAGGAAAAAAAGATTCATCGCAGGGCCTAAGAGCACCGTTAAACAACGTGACACACACTGCATTTATACTGCTATGACACTGCAGCTTATATTCTGGCCCAAGAGCCGCCGTTAAAACCACCTAACAAACTCTTCATTTATACTGCTATGACAGTGCAGCTTATATTCTGACGTCTCTCGATGGCAAAGAGATGTATCAAGAAACGCTGCCGGTGACATGCACATCTACGCGCCCCAGCGTTCACCGCTGCCCAAACAAGTGGCGTTAAGCCGCATCGAAGTTCTTGGTAAGGAAATATAGAAGCATGATATTCAGTTTAAGACAACATGACGTCAGTTCATATTGTAAGGGTTGGCTAAAAGCGAAACAATATCCAAGCAAACAATATGCGAGCCAAACAATAGCTCCCACCAGATTGCTTTGCATAGCGCCGACTACCGTAGTGCGTTAGATGTACCATAACTTAATTTTCCGTTGCTTCCACGAACTCGGTGCTCTTAAGTCGATGGAGCTAAATCGGGCTATTTACACGTTCCTATTTCATTGTTTACGTGTGTAGGTATAGAAAGACTGATGGCAGCTACAGTGTCAATTTATAGGAATTTATATGTCATTCGTAGGAACGCGCCTGCGGCTTCATACTTCACATAGCATTCATTACAGAAAAGAATTACCAGTAATTTCACTCTCAGAAGGGGGGATATAAACAAACCGACAGCGCAGAAGCTATCATTATTGTCATACAGATCCCCGTCGAACCATGGGTAATGCATCACAGCGGGTTAGGCAACGGTATATGCATGCACTTATTTCGATCACTTCGCAGTGGCAGTAACAATACCATTGATGTTATCGCAACGTACACTATCTGAAAGCAGTGAATAGTTAGTAAATGTATGCATGTATGCGTTGGAGCGTCGCAGATGGTAAGGAAATTGCTAACAGCATGCATAGCGCTAAACAGCCCACTAGCCTTTAAAGGCCTTTCATCTACTTGAATTTGCCAGCAACCTGTCTTCACAATAATCGGCGAGAAAGACGCTGCGTTACACAGCCACTCAAAGGAGTCGCGAGTCTGTGCAAGAGGGTGCATCCTTGTCATTATTTCTGTCCAGACGTGAATAAGCAATAAAGTTGGTTGACCGCGGACCAGAAAGACACGATTCCAACCCAGCCGCGAACAGGTATTTCACTGGAAACGAAAGCTGTGCACCTAACCAAGCTGAGCGAGTTGATCGTTAGTCCTGCAAGACGAAGGTCACTCTAAAGCTGTCTCTGTCTGTATCTTCGCAAGCAAAATTCCTTTTCGCTGGAGATTTCCATGGCGCCTTGAGCTATATGATTCAGGGCCCCGCACTACCTGCAGTTTTTCCACTTTCCTTGACAGCTTCCGACACGGTGCATCTGGCAGCCACGCTGACTGCATAGCTTCCTTTCCGCTGCGGCTACATTTAGTGTTGTAGTTTAAGTTTCCTTGGCTGCTGCACATATCTCTTGAAAGTGCCGCCTTCCTTACTCCTCAATGTCGGAAATTTCCTCTCTATTTGCGCAAGAAGTGTTTTCAGCCGAAAGATTCCGCTCAAATCAATTGTCAGTATCACCACAGCAACACCAAGTACGATACAGCTGCGTATATAGCAAGCATTATTTCAGCAGTTCTAATTCGCAGTCCTTGACCAGACCTTTCAGCTCCATCAGACAACCATTGAATAGTTGGCCGTATTTCTGGCCACTTCGACGAAAGCTGAATTTATGAAGAGTCGAGTTTCTGGCTGGCTTACAGTAGTATTGGAGTTTTTTAATCAGAACTTGGACTTCCTTATCATGCCTCTTGCTCGTCCAACTTAAAAGTGCCGAAGGCTTTCCTGCCTTCGTCGCATGTTCTGAGAAACGATATCGCTGTCGGCATGTCGTTCGGCTGCTTGCACAATTGCGTAGCAGTGGCTAACAGTTCAAACTCGCTCTTACACGATCTTCAGCCAAACCAGGCGTCGCTTGAATACCCAAAGGTTTCGGCACTGGCGTTGGTGTCGATGGAACTGGTAGTGTCGTCGGCTATGTTGGCGTTGTCGAGGGCGTTCCGTCGACATGTCAACTCGGCATCACTTCATCCATAGAGACAGGCAAATAGTCGGGTAACTAAGAGCGATTATTCACGAAAGAAAGCGATATTAGTTGATTTGAAATCGCGTGACGTAGACTTCACGTATTATAGATCCGTGATACAAGGATGGCAGAGCGACCTCGCCATAGCTTCGAACTCTCGCGCAGAGAGTCGGCGTGGGCTCTGATGGAGTGGAAGGGCACACTGTACTAGTAGAACCCTTGCAGTCTTTCTATCGCTGGACCATGGTTCGAGTTGGTCCTGTTTGTGCCTGAAAAAGGTCTCAGTCATGCGGACAGTTGCTTCAGGCACAGCGATTACCTCTGCAGGTTAGGTAGAAACCATGAGGGAGAATAGTATTGCTCGCTTAGAAGAGTTCATCTACGTAGGCGGCCGTCATGTCACTGTAGGCTTGGCCAATGTTCGTCAGAGTCCCGCTGGCTTTTCCTCCATACAGCTCAGGTGTGCCTTTTGCCACACTGAGCTGCATGGGTGACTTGCTACTCCAGCACATGTATAACAAGGTAGCAGACGTTCCTTCCCGGTGGAATCGATTTGTACATTTTAGTGTTACTCAGTTGAACCTTAAGCCGATGACTGAGCCGTATCGATTTAGAAAATCCGTGCTTAGGAGGACATACCTCTAGAAGTACCCCAAGGTTACCGACATGGGGGGTAAGTGCGGCTGTTAATCATGACTTTTGTTGTGCAGGTTCCAACTGGCGTCGTAAGGTGACCTCCAACTGTGGCAGTTTCTTCTCATTGTGAGGAGTCTACTTCCTTCAAATTGGCGGAGGACGGGCCAGTAAATGTGGAATAGTTGCGGACCAGTCAATGCGGACCAGTCAAGCTGCCTATATCCCACCATCCTTGCTGTTTAAACATGTTTTCTATCTATGTGGCAATAAAGTTCACTTCACTTCACTTCATGTGGGCATAAATGGCGATGTTGTGGTCACCATTAACAAAGCCGCTGTCGGTGCTTCATCGTCCTGCATTGCAGGTAGGCTGTGACGTCTGGTGATGGCTGCGCAGCTTGCTCTACCGCATTTACGTCGTGCTGTCAGATAATATTTCTGGGACGAATAATTGTTTTCAAGGTTTTATCAGGACCAACGGCTCTTTGAATTGTCGTCGAGATGGTTCATGATTCGTCTTTGTCATCGACGGAGGATTTTCAGCGTTGCATCGACACAGCAAACCACTCCGCCATCAGTTGCTTCTTCAGTTCTTTGAGTATGAGCTAGCTAGGGATGCGCGAATATGTGAACGTTTTGATTATCCACCAAATAATACCTTTCTAATATTCTTATACAATTTCAAGATGCGGCGTTGTAAATTTTCGAATATTCGAGCTGGCTGTATTCGAATGGGATTTTTGGAGCTTTACGTCCCAAAACCACGCTATGAGTACTATAGACACCGTAGTAGAGGGCTTCGGAAATTTCGACCACCTGGGGTTCTTGATGGGGCAGCTGATTTGAATGTTCCAAAACGATAGAACATGTCATCGAAACAGTTTGGCGGAAATGGCTATCTTCCGCGTTTGTTCTAGGTGTAGAGATTGGTGATACTTATGCAGCTGAGCTACGACAGTACAGGCATAATGACGGGCAGTGGTGATAACGAGTGCATGGGACTTGTTACTCTCAAATATGTTATCACAATAAGCAACACTGTCGCCATTCATGTAACCGTTCTCATGTGCCACCCGCTTTTAACAAGGAAAAAAAAATAATCCATTTCCACGGCGTCCAAACAGCCGTAACGCGAAGCTTTCCCTTTATCGTGAATCGTGACGTAACTGGCGAAAATGTCAAATATACCATGGCGTATCACTTGCGTTATTCATACATCGTACTTCACCAAAACGTTATCTCCTTTACCACCTGGCGTTGCTCGATATTTCAGCTTTTGTTATCTACTGACTGCACCTGACCTTCACCATGCACTTATGCCGATCTTGCTTGATTGCTTTCTTTCTTACTTTCTGTCTTTGTGTCTTTCTTTGCAAATCGAACTACGCAAATGCTGCGACGGCTGCATGAGTCGCACCCGCCACTTTGAGCTCAACATACTCTATACTTCATCGTGCATTGCCGTATGCCCTATGCATAATCAGGATCACTTTCTACACTTCATGGCACCTTCGCCTTCACAGAATTACTGTCCCGTTGTAGTTGCGCCAGAGCAAGTGACGTTACAGCGTGCGCAAATCCCGCACATAGGGCTTTGCATAACTAAAACCGCTAACACCATGTAGTCATGGGTTGAGGGTAGGAAACGGTACGCTTTTGCCTCCTGCGTTTTTCCGACGCACGGCGAGGGTTGACTAGGAACAGCCTTGCTATTAAAGCAGTGTGCAGTCCTGCTATCCGGAAAATATCACAGGATTGAACATCTTGGCTCCGGAAATTTCGACCAGGATGTTCAATCCTGTGGTATTGCTTCGTCGGCTGAAAGCGTTATCGACTGAGTTAGCAACTCAATGATTACGCCGTGTTGGCTCAAGATGTCTTGTATGGTGTCCCTTGAGCATTGCTGTAAAACCAAGAAGCTCGCTGTATAAGCGAGCCCTTGCTTTGCTATTCCTGTCGTACAGACACCAGTCGGTGTTATTAGGCGGCCTGCCGCTGTCTGGATATCTGGTCTTTCCCAAGTGGTCGTTACCTTTAACATTGTGGCGAACAGACCAGTGACGACGCATTGGGAGGCTCCGATGTGGACGACTGCTGTGGCCATTATTGGGATTCTGGTGGGGACGCAGGAGTCGGGCAGTCGGTATCCTAGGTTGCACGCTACCAGGTCGACCTTTCACCCATCCCGACTCCAAGGGGATATTGCAGGAGTACGGAGCCGACACGCAGACGATGACGTGAGAGGAGAAGAGAAACGATTTTTATTTTACATGATGAACTGAGCTTGGAGCTGATCGAGCGCGTCTGCGTTCTTATTTTATACAATACTATATACAATAGTGACCAATCACAAGGTCGTCTCCGCCTTCGAAGAGAGGAGGTCACGCCCCGCCTTCGCTGCTTCTCTGCGGCAAGGGGTGACGTGACCCGAGTGGCAGCCGATGATGATTCCCAGTACGGTCCGGCGAATAGGCTTGCTGAAAAACAACAGCAGCACAAATAAAAGCACCCTTCCCGGCCCCGTCCGTTTTGACGACACGCTGGCACTTTCTTCTAACGGGGCGGCCGTAGAGCCACCTGCTGGCAGCTGTCCTGTGTCCAGTGCGCTGCTTTACCCCTCCCGCTGCGATGGTGCGGCCGAGAAGTTCATACTTCAAAAGCGGCACAAACGCACACACACACCGCACGAGACACTGGCGGTCCATCGACTCCGGGAACTTCACGCGGGCTGATTTGAAGCTTGCGGCAAGCGGTGAACATGGTCGTCGCTGCAGTGTCCAACACAATGCTATTGTCTCTTCCGAGACCGCAGCGCAGCCACCCGTGGGAACGGAAGCAACACTTGTTCCCCACGGTTTTTTTCACCCTATTGTGGATCCGCGGTTGACTGCCGGTAACCTCCCTCCACCACATCCATGGCGGCCCACGCCGATCTTAACACCATGCACGCTCAGAACAGTAGGGGGTCACCTGGCTTCATTTTGGACTTAGTTCGTGGCGACGGATCACGACTGCGTTGGGTTGCTCCGCTGGTGCTGGTTGCGTCGGCAGGTCTTTTTCCGATTGTGGTTTAAATGTCGTGAGGGTTTTCACCACGCGGCATGCTAAGACTTTGTCCCAACGCTTCACGAATCGCTGTCGTCGGAGGCATCGTATGATTTTCGACATTGCATCGTAGCGCTACCACACCTCCATCGGTTCTTACCTTTACGTTTCCAAGTAAGGGCTGAGATGTCAGTGCCGTGTCGGGCCGGTATAATGTCGTCGATGCGGTAATTGTCTCTGGGCTGCATCGTGCCATTGCGAGATCGTCGGCAATGACACGTAGCAGTTCATCTGGTTGCCAAGGTGGAGCGTTCACGGCGAAGCCACGTAATCCCATCTAGCTGTACTGGCAGAGGCGGTAGGTGTGGCCGACTTCTCTACAGTTGTAGAGTGCGCGGGAGTTATATATCCCTGGTGTGCGGTGCTTGAGGGCGCGCCAAACGTCAGTCGTGGTCGTTTAGTAACGGCGACCGACACGAGGGCCCGATGGCAGCGGCGGTGGCGGCTGACGAAGTAACCGCGCCGGTGTGGGGTCTTGGTGTTTTCGCGGAGGGTCGATAAGCCCGCCTGCGCCAGCGGCGTGGGTCAATGCGTCCTGCCGGGGCTGCGGCGGCTCAGTAAGTCGCAGTGCTTGCTTGGTTTAATTGTGGACAACATTTGCGATCGAACTCACGTGAGGTTGCGACGACGGAATATACAAATTAGCTTTTCGCACATGATGATATTTATGGTCACTCGATGGCCCTTATCGGCGTAGTGTGTAGACGCCGCACGGCGACTGTATTGCCGGTCGCGCCAGTCAACCATTTTCCCGATCGTGGTCGCCTCAGAAACAAAATTTCGGAGGGCCGTCGGCGGATTGAGCATGAGTAGGGCGAAGAGGTCCTGCTTCACTAACCGAGCGTCTGTCTCTTCAGACATACGGGGTGGACATGCCGAAAGGCGAGAGTCATCTCAGTGTAGACGGCGCCACTTTCGTTTGGGAGTTAAACGCAGCTTTTCAGAAGTGTTTCGGCGCGTTCCTTGGGGATTACGCTCGTGGGAGTGGCCAAGAACCTGGCGCGAAAAATTTCCCATCGTGTCAGGATGTGCAATCGTTTATCAAACCGCGTCCTGACGCCGTCTTCCAGGGCGAAATAGGCGGCTCGTAAGGCCCCTTTAAACATGCATCTTACGTTCGAGAGGACCAATGTCATGCAAACTGGTGCGCGTATATGCATGAATACACGGTTTGTTTACGTTTTTTCATGATGATAATCAACACTGCCAGCCTTCCTTTACGTTTACTGCTCGACGAAACAGCATAAAAGGTGCGAGGAAGACCAATATGAAAGGCAAGTACGATAGTTTATGCCGTAAGCCGATCGTCCTCAAGAAAAGGAAATAACAGAAATTCAATATCTAAGCCGTTTTTGTCAATTTGTGTCGGTCGCGCGTGCCGAGGTCTCATCACACCATTTCATGACTTGCGACCCCAGACATTTTCACTGGCCTGTTTTAGGTCCAAGTGACCGCAAATTCTCAGTCAGGCTTAACCATACAAGTAGGTAATCTTTCTCATACATACGAACGTTAGTAGCTTGATTCTACCGTTGGAGTAAGCCCCTTCACCAAGTATAAATGGAGCTCACACGACAAAACTGCACTTCGCAACGCCAGCCGGAATGCAGAAGAAGCGTAAAGGCTTCAGTGTAATAAACCACACAAATAATTTTAGTTAATAAACATAAGCTGCAAAAAAACCAACATCTGTAGAACATTAAAATATTATTAAAAGCTTTCACAGCGCCCAAAGTACTATGTTTTACTTAGAATATACGCGGACAGAAGTTCGCGTACGCTATTTACGATGCCTCTTTTCTATGAGGTTAAGTTATAGCCTTCCTGATTCTGTGCATTTTCTTCAACATGTATTGCAATCTACCTGCGCTATCTCACTTTCCCCCTTTGTTTATCGCGCTGCAGTTCAGGCATCAACATCACACCAATATGCCCAGCTGGTGTAAATATGTCTCAGCGGCGAGTCCCGAGAGTGTGGAAACCGTGTCACCGGCATCAACGCCCCGCCCCGCCTATTTGTCATACCCTCTGCACATAGACAAGGCAACCTCACGAGCAGAGAGATAGTGAGCGAGTCAAATAGCTGTATTTTGTCCACAATAGACGCGAGCGAACTGAACGTCACCCGGCTAGGTGCACTCGGGCATCGTCAGATCATACCTTACAGCCCTCTCGCGGGCCCTCTGGACGGCCAGCATTTGGGAGGTACGGTCTTGGGCATTACCTTCTTCAGTTCGTCTCGGTTGAAAGGGGGACCGGCAAGGGCAGACATGCTCCACAGGACATGCTCGAAGTCTGCATAACCGCCACAGAGGGTGCAGTCCGGGCTTGGGAACCGTTCGGGGTAGATAAGAGAGAAGTAGAAATGCTGGGAGAGCTTCTAAAGCGCCGTCTTTCGCGCGCCCTTTTGCGGGTAACTGCCGCACCGCGACGGTGCTGCACGAAACCCGTAAGGGCACCTCGATGCAGCTCCCCCGCTAAGAGTTGTGAAAGCCCTTGCACGGCCCCGCTCCGCCCGTCCGCCATTGCGGCTCAAAGTGTTGGGCGCCTTACCACCGACGTTCGGAGCGGACAGTCGTGGCGGGTGCTTCACGGCCAAATTGAGGTGCGGGGTTTGTGGCCTCAAGCAAATGGAATGCGCCGAAAAGCACATTCTTCGGCCTTGCGGGTTGTAGAACAACATATTGACCAGTGCTTCCCTGTGTACGCCGGGTCGGCGTAAAAACTACTGAGTCGGACTTTTCGCCTCCCTCAGATTCGATGCGCAGAAAGAAGTCGGATGCCAAGGGGAAGCGAGGCCACCGGAAAGCGATGGACAAATAAAGAATCGGTGATGTAAGTTTAAGAGGTAAAAACACGTTTTCGTTCCACCCATTAGACGCACCCTTTACTAGAGCGTTTATGCATACGGAGGCTGTAGTTTATCATAAGCGATCACGCTCACATGACTGGAAGTTCTCATGGCATTCATTTCGCTTCTGAGCTTATTCTTGAACTGCCGGTTGTGCGCTTGTCGCTTCGCCATTTCTTTATGTTTTTGAGGCACCCTTTTAGCATAAATTAACAAGTCGGGAAGGAATCTCAGCAGTGGTACGAGCTAGTACAATGCTGAATATTTTCTCCACAAGTATTGGCCATTCACTTGGCAGACGTTCGCAATAATCTTTACGTGTATAGCATGAAGGCAAACTTGAGGAGCTGGGCTATGCTTGAACATACTAGTAAAATGCGCCCCTCCACGGTGGTCTAGTGGCTATGGCACTCGGCTGCTGATTCCAAAGTCCCGGTATCCAATCCCCGCTGCAGCGGCTGCATTTCGATGGAGGCTAAATACTGAGTCCCGTGTGCTGTGCGATGTCAGTGCACGTTAAAGAACTCCAGGTGGTCGAAATTTCCGGAGACCTCCACTATGGCGTCTCTCATAATCAGAGCTGGTTTTGGGACGTTAAACCCCACAAATCAATCAATTACTAGAAAGATAAGCTCTTTTTGCGCATGTTTTCAATGTGGACCGTGTTTCCTCATTCTGTTTGTGGGACAATTCGAGTGTTTTCCTAATACTCGACAAAGGACCAGTGACAGGTGCTGACGCAACTTCATGCGATTTCATGCGTATCAGGATTTACGTATGCGAGCTGCTTGAAGCAACTCAGTATTTTGCGGCTGCATTTCGGTGGAGGCGAAATGTTGAGGCCCGTGTGCTGTGCGACGTCAGTGCACGTTAAAGAACCAAAGGTGGTCGAAATTGCCGGAGCCTTCCACTACGGCGTATCTCACAATCATATCGCGGTTCTGGGGCGTAAAACGCCAGAAATGAAGCAACTCAACATTTTAAATATACCACACAAGTTCCGAACCACGGTATATTTTGCATGGTAACGACGCTCCCATAGACACTAATGTCTCCAGAAAATGGCGACTCGTATGGACCTCAATCACCATGTATTGAGGATGGAAAACATCCATCAGAAATAAAAATACAGGGATGTGACGCCACATCTGGTAAAAATGAAGCTCATCTTTGTCGTCAGTGGCCCGAAATTGCATTTTTTTCTTTCGCACGTTTGCTAATCGGATAGTATTTTTGAATATCTTTCATTTCTATAAAATTCTTCGCATGGTATATACGCATTATAATTTCGAACGCCGCACGGATGCGCTATACTGGCATTCTGTTTTTAAAGTTCGATCAAACGTGGACACGTGCCTTGTAGACAATGGATAAAAAGTTATATGTTGTGAAAAACTACAGTAATTCCTTTTTTGAGTGTTCCATGAAGTTAGCCTTTTCTTAATATATTTTTTGCCTTCGGCTAACACAAGTGACCTTGTAACGCCTGTCTTGCCTTGCGTCAATATTTGTCATGTACTGGCGAGCGCACAGTGTTGCTCCAAATTTCCATGAAGTTCGAACGAAAATAAAAAGATTAAGTTGCTATAAATGAAGGAATTTTGTCAGCAGTTGCCTTTTATTGGCATCGCATCACTAAGCAAGGAAGATACAAAGACCCTAGAGCCGGCACAAACTGTGTCAGAAAAAAACGAAAAGCCCCTAAGAATAACCCAAGCAGAGCGAGCACACACATCCTTACGCTAACATACTTACAAGACGTGGTCAACATAGAGATGCACGAGGAATAAATATTATTGGGAAAGAGGACATACCATTAGTAATCGTGACAAAGAAGCTATACTGATAGCATTTGCGTAAATTCGACCAAGTCGGTCAGTTTCACGCATATAAGCATGCTCCCCAATTCTCAACATTTTATTGGCAGCAGGATGGGAAAGACAGAGCTTCACGTTTAAGGCGAGCGTGTTGTGATTGATGCAGGAAGCTGCTAAATATTTTAAAGGAGTGTAAAACACGTTTTACGAGTAACTCAAGAAAACATTACATTCTACCGTTCCTTATCATCGCAGAAAGCAGGCACCCACTTCATCCTTGCCGCGAGCATAGTCGATATTGCATCGCGCACTTGTGCTTTATTACCATGCATATGTTTCTGCGTTCTAAAATGCTTGTCTGAAGTTACAGTGGCATCGATCAATCAACAGATACCAGCGGAAATCTCGCATTCTCGCGCAGATCAACGTTTCTTCGGGAATAGAATAAAGTGATCATTGCTCCGCTCTTCGGTTGCCGCTGCCGCGCGAAGACTGCTGGATACGACTTAACACGGCGCATTGTTCACTGAATACCTCACTCGTGATGTGACACATTCATGAAACAGGGCGCACAGCAGATGTAAAAGTCGTACCGCAGAAATTCAAACTCACGGAAGATCAAAATACACTAACAAAGCAGAGCCGCAGCGGACTAAATTTCCATGGACGCTTTCCTGGGGCGTAGTAGACGCCCCCTTATCGTTCCGAGTACACATGAATATCTAATTAGTACAAAAGTAAAATGCACAACACTTCATTTCGCGCATCTTATATATTTAAAACTATTAGTAAAAAGTAACCTTTCGCAGTAAAATAAATGCGCTAGCTTCCTTCGTTGCAAAGCTATTTTTTATTAATACTGTAGGTACCCTCCTCACCTAGTCGTGCTCCAATCGCAACTTCCATAACCCCCATGTTGATGCCGCTGACAAATATTTCTGGGCCCATTTTCTTCCAAAGCTTCGCGACCATGTGTATTGACCTTGTTCCAAACAAAGCATTACGAATATTTTCTTTTCATAACTCTAGCATCACTTTGAACATAACGAGTTTGAAAACAACAGACGAGATGGACCGCGACTCCTCAAGTGGACAGCTGTGGCTAGCTCTTCTATTTTACACGCGAGTACGCACGCCAAACCTGATTAATCGCGTATGATGGCGTACTCTTTCATTGACGACATAATTTCGCTACGTTACGTTACGCAATATCAACTGTAGCACAACACGCGCTCTCAACAACACATTCTCCTGGGTTGTTAATCGTGGGCACAGCCCTGTACTCTCATCCAATTCAATTACACATAACCATGGCACGTTCTAATTGTACGTGACCGCGTGTCAGATAAATTTAGTGGATCTATAGCACGGCAATATCGCCTCGGTGCAGTAGTTCCAGGGGAACTACTACCGTGCCATTACCGCAATTACAGCTATTACCATGCGGTAGTTCCCCTGGAAACGCTCTGGCTATGTACTCGCACGGAGCTTTAAACACTACACCTATTCTAGCTCATACATGAAGCAAGGAAAAAAGCTAGAAGTTGTCACATGACAAACTTCAAGCGTAGTGATAAAGAATTTAAAGGAGAGAATCATAGCAAATGCGCCCCGGTCACGCTGTAGGCAAGCGATATAATATGCACGGCCAAGCATCATCGGAGGTTATCGTTTACAAACAACCTCGAGTGGTCCGACAAATACGAAGGGTCTAATCCTAAGCGAGAGCCACCGGGCACATTTCAGCAAATTGTATTTGATCTCATGAAGTACCAACATTCTAATTGTTCTTATTTCTTTCTTAAGCCTTGTATGCTTATTTATTGTCTTTGTGACCTCCTTGCAACCGCCATTCCCTTATACATTTTGACGTACTTGCGCCCACGAAGAACCTTGTCGGTTGTAGGACGCAATAACATTGGTGTAATTTGTGAGCATCTATAAGCATGGTGTTCTACTCGGTAGTGCTCTACAAAACCACGACATGTTACTTTCTGTATCACATCGACTGGAGAAGCTTGAGTTTCGTTTATACCAGACGGATTAAGCACTGAATATCTTCATAAGGTTAACATCCAGGTTAAGTCTGATAACGGCAAATAACGAGACAGTCATAGTTTTCGGTACATTATACTGTGGCGATGTGCGACCTCGCAGACCGACGAAGTCTCGACCTTATCATAAAGAACGCAAGCCCGATGCGTCCGCTGTGATCCAGAGTACTTTACTGACTGAAATGGAACGCTAGCGCGCGCAGGCCCGTGGCAGCGGCACCTGCCTCGTGCAAGAGCGAGCGTTTCGTCATTTTTAATGCGACGCTGATGCTGCTGCCGCTAGCTGTCGCTACAGAGGGCTCCCCCCCTAGAGAGGAGGAAAGTCCGACGAACGATCGGATGGTGAGGCCAATGGCAATGTTGCTTCGAAGTAGGCAGGCTTGAGACGTTCCAGAGCGATTGTGTCGGGCCGTCCGTTGACGTTGACAACGAATGTCGACGCACGATGCTCCAGAACTCGATACGGCCCGGAGTAGTGCGGCTGCAAAGGCTTCCGCACAGCACAGTTTCGCACGAAAACATGTGTAGCAGAGGTGAGCTGCGGAGACACGTAAGGAGACCTCGGTTCGTGCGGTCGTGTAGGCACGGGACGTATTTGCTGGAAGATGTTTTGTAGTTCGGAGACGTAGTCTCCGGCTGGTGGCACAGGTGTTTTGGCTGGGGGATCGAAGAAGTCGCATGGCAGGCGTAGCGAAGTGCCGTAGACCAACTCGGCGCATGAGCAGCCCAGGTCGGTTTTGATGGCAGCTCTGATGCCAAGCAAGACGAGTGGTAGTTGGACGACCCACTTCTCCGGTGATCCATGTGCCATGAGGGAGGACTTGAGATGCCTGTGGAAACGCTCGACCAATCCATTTGTTTGCGGGTGGTATGAGGTCGTGCGGAGGCGCGTCGTTCCGAGAAGCTTGAGGAGTTCGTTGAAGAGCGCCGAATCAAACTGCCGACCGCGATCAGTGACTACAGTAGATGGGCAGCCAAACCTTGCAATCCAAGTAGATACGAAGGCTGCTGCAACTGTGGGCGCTGATATGTCGGCGATGGGTGTAGCTTCTGGCCACCGTGTATAGCGGTCGATGCATGTCAATACGTAGCTGTAGCCCTTGGAAGGTGGGAGAGGGCCGACGAGGTCCAAGTGCACGGTGTCAAAACGCGCGTCCGGTGGAAGGAAAGACTTCGTAGGGGGGACGGGATGGCGATGGATCTTGGAGCGTTGACACGGCAAACAGCAGCGCACCCAGTCGCGAACTTGTGCGTTTAGCTGAGGCCAAACGTAGCGACTGGAAATGAGCTTCTGTGTCGCGCGAATCCCGGGATGCGAAAGACTGTGTACCGCATCGAACAGGCGTCTGCGGAGTGGTGCCGGAATGAAAGGTCGGGGTGTGCCAGTAGAAGTATCACAGACTACCGAAGTACCATCGGAACTCAAAACGACGTCCTCCAGTTGCAGAGACGTTGACGAATTTCGGAGGGTACGTAGCTCGGTGTCGTCACGCTGGTGAGTGGCGAGTAGGCCGACGTCGATGATGGAAGGCTCTGCGGTTGGTGTGGAGACTGCATCGACGCGGCTCAGAACATCGGCAGGAATGTTGTCGGTGCCTTTTACATGACGGAACGTTGTTGTGAACTCCGAGATGTAAGAGAGATGTCGACTCTCGCGAGGCGAGTAGCAAGACGCCGATCGGTTCATCGCGTGCACAAGGGGCTTATGGTCGGTCAAGACAGTAAACTGACGACCTTCTAGGAAGTGCCGAAAGTGACGGACAGCCAAGTACACGGCGAGTAGCTCGCGGCCGAAAACGCTGTAACGGGTCTGTGCAGGCTTCAATTTCTTGGAGAAGAAAGCGAGTGGATGCCATGTACCGTTGATCAATTGCTGCAAAACGGCGCCAACAGCGTTGTTCGAGGCGTCTGTCATGACAGCAGTCGGTGCGTCTGGTTTCGGATGTCTCAGCAGCGTTGCAGTGGCGAGGGCAGACTTGGCTCTTGTGAATGCGTTGGCGGCTTCTTCAGTCCACTGAAGCTCTTGCTTCCGTTTCGAGCTTAGCAGATCGTCTAGAGGGGCCACAAGTCGTGCACAATCGGGTATAAACCGTCGATAGAAATTGACGAACCCGAGAAATTGGCGAAGCTTGGTCATTGTAGTCGGCCGTGGAAAATCTTCGACTACGCGAATCTTGGACGGGAGTGGCCGAATGCCGTTCGCGTCGACTACGTGTCCAAGGAACTCGAGTTCCTGTCGACCAAATTCACTTTTGGCGGCGTTGATGACGATTCCTCGGCTGGCAAGGCGGGAGAACAACAACCGCAGGTGTTGAACATGTTCTTCAACGGAAGGGCTTGCGACAAGGAGGTCGTCGATGTAGGCAAAGACGAATGGCAAGCCTCGGGTGACGGAGTCGATGAAACGCTGGAACGATTGGCCAGCGTTTCGTAGGCCGAAGGGCATGCGGAGGAATTCAAAAAGACCGAAAGGTGTGGTGATAGCGGTCTTCGGAATGTCTTCCTCGGCGACTGGTAGCTGATGATAGGCGCGAACAAGATCAATCTTGGAAAAGATCGTCGCGCCGTGCAGCGCTACCGTGAAGTCTTGGATGTTCGGAAGCGGGTAGCGATCAGGAACTGTGATGTTGTTGAGCGCGCGGTAATCGCCACATGGACGCCAATCTCCAGTCTTCTTAGGTACCATGTGAAGCGGAGACGCCCAGTTGCTAGAAGAAGGTCGGATGATACCGAGTGCGAGCATGTGCTCGAACTCCGCGCGAGCAACCTTGAGTTTCTCAGGGGACAAACGCCGAGGTCGAAAATAGACCGGAGGGCCGGAGGTGACGATGTGGTGACAAACGTCGTGTTGGACCGGTTGCGTCCAGTCCGGCTGGCGTGTCAGAGTGGAAAACTCACGGAGGAGCTCGGCGAATGGTTGTTCCAGCATAGAAGATATGGGCGCAATCGGCGATGTGGTTGTTGCAGGGGCGCCGGTAACGGTCAGGTGAGTGACAGTGTCGATAAGACGACGCTGTTTCACGTCGACAAGGAGTCCATAGTGGTGCAGGAAATCAGCTCCGATGAGGGCGCGTCGGACGTCTGCAACCAGGAAAATCCAGCGAAACGCTCGTCGGAGGCCAAGATTGAGCATGACGGAGCGTGATGCGAAAACGGGAATCTTGGTACCGTTGACGGCTTGCAAAAACGACACAGGTGTCGCTTTTCGGTCGGAGCGTTGAGCAGGAAGGATGCTTACGTCTGCTCCTGTGTCGACTAGGAAACGTTGTCCAGTGGCTCTGTCTGTGAGGTAGAAGAGGCGACTTGTGTGCTGGGCCGGACCACTTGTCGCCGTCAGAGGTCGGCCGGCCTGTTTCCCTGCCACGCGCACGGGCGCCGGCAGTGACGAGCGTCGTTTCCAAAACGGCGATGGTAGTAGCAGACGCCAGGCTTTGGCGACGCGTGACGGCTGGTGGGTGTGCGTCTCGACTTGCTGGAACTTCGGTGGCGTGAAGAACGAGGTGACGCGCGGCGATGTTCAGCTGCAGAGACGATGCGTTCGAGACGCTCACACAGGGCGTCGAGCGGCGAATGTGGTGTCGAAGAAGACGGCAGCGTTCGCAGCGTGGTTACGCTCTCAGCAGTAGACGCTGTCGTGGCTGCGATGCTTGGGGCGGCTACTTCCATCACCTTGTCGGCCAACGCGGCAAGTCCGGTGAGGTCCATGGTAGAAGCTGTCGCCAAAACCATCTGCACGTTAGCCGGTAGTCGTTGTAAAAACAACTCGCGTAACAGCGCGTCGTCGATGGATCTCGCGTTGTCTCCGAGCAGCTGCTTCATTCGGCGAAGAAGTTGACTGGGGCGTCTGTCGCCGAGTTCTTCAGCGGACAGGAGCTGCTGGATACGAGAACGCTGTGAAACTGCCGTGCGCTGTAGCAGGGTCGCCTTGAGATCGTCATAGGCGTTCGCAGACAGCGAGGTGCTCAACAGATCCGCTACTTCGTCGATGGCGGTGGGCGAGAGTGCCGCAACAGCGTAGTGGAACTTCGTAGCTTGAGAGCGGATACCAGCAACTTAAAATTGTGATTCCGCCTGAAGAAACCACGCCGACGGATGCTGGTCCCAGTACTGAGGAAGGCGGACAGCTATGGCTGAGCAGGAGGGCTCACCGCGTTGCTCGGGGAGGTGCTGGTCTCGAGAACTCATACTGTCGGTCCGTTCCATGGTCGTTTCTGCCGCGGAAACGTATGGCCACTATCACGTCCGGGTCACCAAACTGTGGCGATGTGCGACCTCGCAGACCGACGAAGTCTCGACCTTATCATAAAGAACGCAAGCCCGACGCGTCCGCTGTGATCCAGAGTACTTTACTGACTGAATGGAACGCTAGCGCGCGCAGGCCCGTGGCAGCGGCACCTGCCTCGTGCAAGAGCGAGCGTTTCGTCATTTTTAATGCGACGCTGATGCTGCTGCCGCTAGCTGTCGCTACAATACTATTGATACTGGCGAACTTGGCTTTTGTGTTTAGAAAAATTTATTGTGTCACAGACGATTAACACCGATAACATTACAACACAACGTCATAACATTAAAACACAACGTTCTCATGCAAAACTAAGACATCAAATTACGTGCATCACAGACAGAATTGCGTCACATCTGCGCAACAAAGGAATGCAGCGTGTATAACGGGGCGTTCTACATATCCACACACACACATATGCAAACGAGTAGCTACAAAGACAGCACCAGTCAGGTGCGAGTATGTACACATTATAAACACACGTGACACTGCCGTCAACAGCAAACGATGCATTAGCCTACCAAAACCAGGCAGGCCGAAAGACAAGCTTCACGCGTTTATCAGAGACCGACACAAAGGGGCAAGACCAATGCCGAAGGAATTCTTCCTCACCGAGAAAGAATAGTTCATCCGACAGAAACAGACAGAAGCTCTGAATAAAGTCGCTCTTGGATGGGGAAAAAGAGCGCGATGGCGACGGCCTGCTGCAACCGCTGCGCAGCGGTTGCGCCATAGGCAGAAGGCACCTGCAACAATAAGAAGGCGAGCAAAACGACCTCGCGAACAATGCCCAGAAGAGACGAAGCGATTTACACCGAGCCCACGAAATCCGGCGTGCACGGCCCTCCAGAAAATTCGGGCAACTACACATTGCCTCACAACATGCTGATTAGATTCCTGAAGTCGGCAGTTCGGACAAGTTGCTGACTGCACCATTCTCCATCGCTCCAGGCGGTCGAGTGTGGGGAGCACACCCCACCCTAGCCGCCACATAAAGTCGCGGAGGTGGCCAGGTAGGAAAGACTCCGTTAGTGCCTCCCACGACACACGTCTAGAGGGGCGAAGCTCCTTAAAGCGGCACCCGTTCGTCCCTCGTAGTCGTAGTCGTAGTGCGTAACCAGTCTTACGCTTTGACCTCCAAGGTGGTGCCGGTGGGAGATTTCTCCTGTGCGTTGTTGAACAATAAAAAAAATTCGCAGCGTGCGCGTTAACTAAAAGCCGAATTCTTCTGTCTCTCATTCCCCATTAGCAGCCATTGGCATGTTCCAGTAGGAAACGTTAGTAGAAGTGTTAAAAGCCGACTTCTGCTGTCTCTCATTCCCAGTAGCAGCCATTGTTTACCTCCAAGGTAGTGCCTGGTGAGATTTCTCCTGTGCGTGATTAAACAATAAAAATTTTGTTCAAAACGCCGTTGATTGATGAAATAAACCAACGAAAGACGCCAGATGTTTTCTAAAAGCAAAACGAAAAGACGCCAGATGTTTCTAAAGCAAAACGAAAAGACGCCAGCTGCTTACTAAAGACGCCAGATGTTTCTAAAGCAAAACGAAAAGACGCCAGCTGCTTAACGAAAGACGCCAGGTAAAGCAATGGTTTTCATCTGCAACCAGTGCAAGAACCACTTAGCTTACATTTCACCGACCACAAAGCGGTCATAATGAAAGGACAACGGAAACCAGCAATAAAAGTTTGATAAAACATTTAATCAATCGTTTCACGTCATTTTATCGGGCGAATTAACGGAAGAAATTTCACGGTTTAAACCGATGATTACTTCCAGGAGCTTCGCCAATCTCATCATCATTCACCTCGTGGATCTGCCGTTCAATTTTTTAAAATGAATAATATACGAACAATGAATATTCGCTTTTTTACATGTTGAGTGATATGTTCTCTACTGTAATGCATCTTGGTCGTACAATGGAGGAACTATAGAGCAGAAGCTTGTACTGTACTGCGTGGAGCTCTTGATATTTTATTTGCGTGCACAAAATATTTCCATCTGGTTGGGTTTATGGTCGTGCGTATAAAAGGGCTGCAGTTGTAGCTTTGTAGATCCATCCACAACATCGGGGAGGGACAGGATCAGAATATATCGACGATCGGCTATGATGTTGTTCTTGGTGGTTCTTCTCTTAGAGGGCGCATTGTCAGTGCGGCGGTGTTTATATAGTCTTCTTTAAATAACAAAATCTCGACGTTACAAGCCATACTTCTGCTTATCTTTACGTCTTTCGTTTCCTTTCAGGCCTGCTTGCCATGCCTTTGATATATTTTTAGCAAGTGCATTCGAAGATTGTGGTGGCCCACCGGTAAGTGTAACTCCGCAGTGTGCGATAACATAACCATGAGATTACCGATTTTTCTCACACAGCTGCAACGTTATTTTTGGCGTTTCATATCTCGACGTAGTGGCAGGTGTGCTTTAATTCTTTTCATCACGCGAAAGGTGTCGGTAGTGTAAAAGCTCGGCGATGCTGTAACTTTTACCCACTGTATTTTCTGTGAGCGACAAATTTTCGTTTGTATGAAGTATAGCGATACTAACTCACTGCGTGTCGTGAGGTATTTCTCTGCGGTTGTCTTCCTTCTTCATGCTGGGGGTGATTTTAATGCACTCTTTGCATCTCTGTAGCTAAACTGTTCAATATTTGTCTACAGACTTGTTCATTTCGTGCGCTTTTCTCCGAGCGCCTGTCCGGTTACTGGTATGAAAAAAGTACACATCGATTAGGCTGAACTGCACAAGAGTGTTCATATGTGATGAAAATTTGCACAACCTCAATGTAAAATGGAGCATCAGGCTGTAGAGATGTGCCTTTTTCTATGTAACCATAATTCCCGAGGCACATGTTTATCTACACAAATCCAGCGCACAAGCTGTATAATGACAGCGTGTCTAAGTAGATGCTTCTTCGCACACCCTGTGCCAGAAAGATGTAGTGGAAAATTTACCGAAACCTGCGTCGATGTATACATCCAGTTTTTATGGTGACTATAGCCACCAAGAAAAGTGAACTGCGCTGTTAGTATTTGGCTGCACTAAGCAGAACAAGTTATTCAGCAAATGCGCGAATGTGCGTACCTTTATTACAGAGACATTAAATCGTAAGAATAAGTATACAGTGGTGTAGTACCGGCGAATATGTGACTATGAAGCATACTGTAGTGGGGCGTTCCGGATTATTGTTGTCCACCTGAGTTTATTTAGCGATAGTGCAAACGTAAGTTTAGAAGCGGCCTTGAAGTTCGCGTGCGTCACAACGCTGCCTACGTAGTGGGCAATGAAACCTGTGTCCCCAAACCTACTGCTAAGCCACTGTTGGTGCACTCGAGCTATACAAAACTTAGAATGATCAGATCGCAAGTTGAAGGTTATACGTGTGTTGGCTGAACGTCAATGAACTGTTTAACTATCCTTGTTGCTATGCAGTGCGGCGTCGACGTACATTTCAAGGGCAACTGCACAGATCCCTGTTTCTGCTTCACTCAAGGCATGATGACTGGAAGTGGTGGCGCTGGAACCGGCAAATGTGTGAAGACTAGATGAGTGACCACCTCTGCTGCGTTTCTGGATACCTTATCTTGGGAAATAATATTGCTGAAACTTTTCATGGATCTCTCACAAGGTCTGTTGTTTTGTACATCACGTCAACACTACGGTTACGCCTATGTAGCCATTGGCCATCTTGGGAAGTACACCTGAATGTTCGATGACTACAGCGTGCTGTTTTGTCATTGTGCCAAGTCGGCCACAAGCGTAGTTTCAATTATGGCTCGTTCATCTTGGCCTATTCGCAGTGCGCAAGGGAACTTTTGTAATTTTTGGGGTAAAACATGTCAGTTTCAATGGCATATTAACTTCCGGTGATCAGCGAACATCGTCTGCCTGTGTTCAACGTACTTGATTTGTGTTGATATCGAAGTCTTTTTTTTTCTTTTGGCACATTGCTTTGAACATGCAGCAGTGGGGGGCTGCAAAGCTCGTGTCGGACTGGTGGCATGTTACGCTGCGACACCTTGTGCAAGGCAATAGGCGGGCGTGGTCTCTGGAGTGCAGTGGTGCAGTGGGCTGTCACTAGAAGCGGCAAGTTTCCACTTTCCCGGGGTGTGGGGGGGAGGCTATATATATATACCCATTGGAAAACCAGAGCACCCAGTGCATTTCCAGTGCATTTTCTGCGCTGGGAGCACTGGAAACGCACAGGGAACGATGATATTTCACTGGGCGGTACGCACTGGTATGCTGGCAGCGCTAACTTGCAGTGGTGCGCGCTGGCACTGTACTGGGACAAGCTGGCATACCTGGAATGTCACTGGTATCAGTGAGAGGCTCGCTGGACAGCGCTGTACACTGGGTGGCTGCCTCACTGGTGCGAGGCGGAACACACTGGATGCAGCTCAAGATACCTGGCGCTGGTTTGAGAGGCGCACGCTCTGTACTGGGGCCAGTATTAGTTGATTTCGCTAGGTATGAGGACTCTGGGAACATTTACGGCTTGGCCGCACTTCATGGCTGCGAGCTACAGTATGCAGCAATTCGCGGCGCACGGGCTCCACGCGCATTAATTGCTAGCAGCTGTGAGTTTACATTTGTGCATTCTCCCCGCACTTAGCTTAGACACGCAACGTCAGGTCTATGAATATTCCGTAGTATTCCGTAGTATATTCTGTAGTACTAGTGTTAATTGTCTGGAGGAGTCGGTGCAACCAACAGTAAAATCAAACATCACCGCGCAGTGTAACGTTTTCTTAATGACGTTCTCGACGCGTTCCAACTCACGCAGAAAAAGAAAGTTACCGATCGGTATCACCAGGCGGCAAATGCACCTCTGGCGATGCCTGCACATTCAATACCTTAAATGCACCATAAGGTAATCGTCAGAAAGCATTCTTCAGGTCATATAATAACGTAAGCTTTCGCAAACCGCCGAGTCCCGATCAGACGGTCCCAGCATGCTCCCAGTGAAGCACACATAGCGTACGGGCCGAGTCCGTCCCACACGAGAACGGTGCTCCAAGCCTTAAAGGGGCACTGACACCAAAATTCCGCTGCTAAGATCGCCTGCGGGGTCGATTTTCGTGGACATGCACATGTCATCTACCAAAACTCAGCGGCTAACACTGCTCCGAAAGTAATTTAAGTGAATATTAAAGTTCGCATGCGAAATCAAGCGCTACGCTCTAAGCCAAAATGGACGAAAATGGGTATGCTGTTCGTCCTTTCGAGGACTAAGTGGGCTGCCACAGATTTTGAACCAATTTTGGAGTAACTGCAAGACTAACAGCAGCGGTTCAATTTTCGTCCCCTGCGGTTACCACTCGATGGTTTAACGGTTGCCATCGTGGAGCATTCTAGGCAGACTAACTGTTGAACCACTTCCGAGCAACCGGAAAAAAATACCCGCATTTCCCCGAAGGGGAGTATGAGGAAGTGCGAAGCACGGGGTGATGCTATGAGGGGGCGCGCGCGACTAAACTGCAGAGCCGAGCGAAGGAGACGGCAGCGAGAGAGCACGCGCCAGCCGACCCACGTAGGTCTGGCCTTTTTTAAGTGCAAATCACTTTTACTGATGATGATGATTAAGTGTAATTAATGATTTAAAGTGTTGTTGTCATGATGCATTTGTACACACACACACACATTTATATATGAAGTATTATTTATTTATTTTACACTTCACGCTTTTCGTATGATGCATTAATGCACCTCGCGAGTGCGTCACACACACACCACACATACACACACTACACACGTCACTACAGATCAGCACCTATTCGGCGGCCGAGGGTGAGTGCAAACTAACGGGGGGAGAGGCACACCAGCTGCGCGGAGAGGATGCGAGGAGCCGGCGCGGCGCGCGCAGCCACGGCGCGGAGGCGCCAGCTGCACAACGCGCCGTGACGTCACGGCGCGGAGAGCGGAGCGGAGCCGGCGCGGGGCGCGCGCAGCCACGGAGCGGAGGGCGGAGCGCGCGCAGTCACGTGGGGCGTGACGTCGCTGCGCCGTTGCCACAGACGCTCCTCTGCGCTCCTCGCGCCGTTTCTAGGGAGAGGAGGAGGAGCGCGGATGCCGGCGGAGTTTTCGGGGTCGCTTAAGAAGTGCAATCGCACTTAAAAAACGGAGGCTTCCCATTTTCACTCGTTCTATCAGCATTTATATCACACATACGTAATTACTTTATCAGCATTTAATATCACATATATACAGACTCTAATGCATTCAAAGGAACATCACACACGTAGACACGTAAACTTACACGCAAGCATATCAAAGTTATGCACCACATAGACCACTCAAACCACACACCGACGGTCGGGTATATATACTCACAGATAACCCCACATGTAGCGCGGTGGTAAGTTGCTGTTCAGCGCAATTACAAAATATATATTCACAGAAGAGCCGTGCGGTTAGCGTCGGCTCTTAGATAACCCCCACCGCACAGATCTGTTAATCTAAACCCGCCATATCGTGAGCGCGTTTTTAATTAACGAATTCCAATTAGTAGCTAGCACCTCGTCGATTGAAGCGAACGAGCGTTCGCAATGCCGTGCGCGAGCTCATAAAACACCCCTGAGCACACACAAACACAGTAACGGCAAGCATTCTGCCGCGGCGGCGAAGAAACGCGATGCACAGTTGCCCCCGCGGTGTACCTTCTTGCCGAAGTCGTCCCTAGGCCTTTTCCGTAGAGCACGGCTGTAGAACAAACGATCACGGACGCTCACAAAATATCCAGTCCTGTGCTATTTCTACGGTCGTTATTCCGCACACAAATGAAGAACAAGTCTCATCGTCACTGTCGCGGCTGAGATGTGATGTACCAGTGCCTCCTCTATTGAAAAAATAAAGGAGGCACTGGATGTACTTACCCCACCAGTGCCTCACCCCACTCGCTACGAACGAGACGGCTCGCAGTCACGATATGCAGCGTAGTCGCAGCGCGCCGGCGGCAGCACGTTGGTTCGGTCTGCCACGTATCGGCGCTCGCCTTCGCGATAGCTGCTTCACAGTGGTCGTCGCACGAGGCGAAATACACAGTTTAATTACACTTTATTCTACGATACAGACAGTATTCCCGGAAAACAAAATGCACTTTTCTTTTCCTTGCGCCGGCGATAGCTCACGTCGGCCGCCGACGGGCTCGATGCCGACGGCATGCGAAGTCTCTTTTCGCGTACAAATTGCAGCCATTTACTCTTCGGGCACTCGGTAACCAATGCTAACGACTAAAACAACTTACTTTTGTTAGCGATGTAAATATCCGTTGTAATTCGGCGCGTTCAAGCAATGTATCCAGAGCGTGTAGGCTTGGAAGCTCGCACTAGGGAACACACACACTACGCTAGCAAACTCGCCGTACACTGCGCCAGCCTCTGCAGGCCTGAGACGGCAGCCGAGCGAGTGGTGTCCTCCAGTTGTTGAGGAATGCATGTTGGCTTCCTTTTGTATTTTGTTGCCCTTTTGACAACCCACGTGCTTGAGCCTCTGACAGGAAGGGGGGCCTAAAGAATAGCGCAGCGGGCAGCGGAGCGCATGGGAACGACGATCGGCAGCGGACTCGGGGGAGCGGACGAGAAGCGTCTAAATTCTTCCTGAACCAGTCAAACTACATGGCGCGGCCAGGCAGCGCGGAAGCAGACGATCCAGCGCAGACCAACGGGTGCTTGTTAGTCCCCCCATTGGTATTTTCGTGGCAGGCTTTTGCACACGACAGCACTGGCGCAATATTCGTCCTTTCGGATGAACCGTTCAACCGGTGGTCTAAAGTATGCAGTTAGTCCAATTTTCCCAATTCTGGTTTGAGTGATAGACGCCGTACATCGCGACCGACAATAACAAAGGTGACCTGAAGGGGACCCCCAACTTCCGCGACGTCACCACGGCAGCCGAGCTCCGAAAGAAGCGTATCGCCGGAGTCTGGCTGCGCCCGGTTTGGCTCAAACCCGGATGTGACGTACCCTTAGGGAGGTACTCTCTGCCCCTAGATAGGTGCTGAAGCAGCTAGGGAACGATTCCTTGGCATGTCCCCAGTACTCATTTGCCCCAAAGGCTGTTCTGTTTTACACTGTTGCTGTACACGTTGCTCGAGATCGCTTAATGATTCGTGACCACAGAGTTTATACACAACATCGACCATTCTGCCTTCTACCCCGAAGACCAGCTACATTAAGGTATGTCATCCGAAATCACTTCTTGTGTCGTGAAGCAACGCTACTCATGCATTTCTCATTCTTGAATTTTAGGCCTTGGCGCGTCATGGACTCGACTTGCACGGCATGCAAGCTACTTCTACCGTGAAAATGCCGAAGAAAACGGTGAGTAGCCGCACAGTCACTTGTTTAAGCGCGACGAACCCGCGTGCCTGCGACCCACAGTTTTCTTGCGGCGTGCGACTAAGTTGGGCATCGCGAACCTCAGATTGTTGATCGTCTTTGTTGTGCCTGTACAGCCATGGTTGCTGCCGAGGATTCATTGAACTAAAACAGTGCGAAACATGTGAGTAGACGGAGCAAGTACTGGCGCGCTCGTGCTCAACCGCCAGTCCATCCAGCGCTGATGTACGGTGATCAGCACGCTGCGCTAAATGATTCACCGTAAAGTGAGCATAGTCGGAAGTTCATCGGAACGCTTCGTTGGAGTCCCGTGTTGTATAAACCGAGCAACACTAGTACCTGCTTTTGCTGTCGCGTGTTTGCATGCTTGCTTGCACGGACTGCCAGGGCTGCCGTTCTCACAGACAGGCCGTGCCCAACAAAGGGTACATGATGCAAATTGAATGAAGCCAATAAGGTTGCGTGTATGTGCTTGTTGATAAGCATGCAGCACTTTGTCGCAGCATGGCAAAGACAAACACATGGTAAAAGAACGTTTGATGACACCTTTTTCTGTGCCATCGTCCTTGCAGCACAGCAGTAAAGTGAATGAAGCTCTTTGGTTTAACGGTGCTGTAATCATTTAGCCAATTTGGTGTGACATCTTTCTAGGTTATTCCGCACAGGAAAATGTGCGCACAGGGCAGCACTGACCTTGTGTTACATGTTTTGATTTGGCTCCGCTTTGATCTTAGCTGGAGTGGAAAGCCCATGGGAATTTATTTCTTGAAGATACTTTAATACCAGCCTAATTGAGATAACTAAGAATTTGCGTTCATTTGTGAGTACAGAATGTGCACTTCGACAGCTTCAGTAAGAGCTGCTTTTGCAGATACCTGTGAGGCCACAGTGACCAGATGCCCATAGAAGCGACTAGTCTGGGCCCAAATTACACTCTTAGAAATAAATTACAGCAGAGCCCCGTTACTGAATTTCTTAAGGTAACAGAACAAGAATGTGTGACCCAAGGAAATGTAACATCTGGCAAAATATTATCATAAGGAAAATGAGGCTACATGACAGCTGTACATGCTCTTTTCATTTGCTGCCTGTAGAGGCATCACCCCCCCCCCCTTTTATGCCATTCTTCAAATTTCAAACATAAGCAGCGCAAACAAATGGACACGGATGCAGAGAGACTGGACAGGATGGGCACTGTACTCCAACTTAGTTTATCGAAACAGCACATGATGAACCTGACAGGACAGAGTGTTGAAATCTGAAGAATGCAAGACCAACTAGCCCCGTAACATGTTCTGCTGCACGTCACACCATAGCTACTTTTGAGAGAATACTCGGGAACACCTGTGCTGCTGTTTCCCTATTGCTACAGAGAAATCTTGTTTCCAGCAGGATTTCTTTGTGTGGATGCAATTCACTGAGATGTTTTGGTTTAGTGGTGGGAATATGGTTGGCGTCAAGGGTCATTCGTTTCACCCTGCACTACCTGGACTGGTTCACAGCAATGTTGTGTGGGTTCCGCCATCTTGCAGGGAGCGTTTTAACAAGTGCAGCAGCGGCGCAATGCCGAAGCAAATGCAAGCGTTAAAACGTCATGCTCCCTGCGGCTCGCGAGTTGTGACAGTTGTGATTCATGAAAGTGCGCCACCTATGCTGAATTGCGGTTCATTCATTTCACCCTGCACTACCTGAACTAGTTCATGGTGGTGCCGTGTGGGTGCCGCCATCGTGCAGGGAACATTCCTGTTGTAGATGCTGACATCTAGGCAGAGCCAGGCGAAGCTCGTGACAGTGTGTGCTCGAGGTGTGCGTGGCGGACTCCTAGGCGAACACATTTAGAATAAACGTGTGTCCACGAACCCAGCATCCTGCCTTCTCGCTCGTCCCTGACGACTTCGACATGGTGTCAGAAGACAGGTGCTACCAGTGGACATGGCCTCTAACTATATCCTTGCGGAGGATGCCACAAGCAAGAAAGCGCTGGTGAGCTGCTCCCTACACGCTTATTCTTGGAGCTCAAGCAGAGCAACCTCCTAACGTTCGAGGCCATGGCGTCGTTCATTATTCAACCGCTGGAGGCCTTTAACTTTTCATTGCCAAAAGAGTGGCCGAACGGAAATGGCGTTTTGGTTTCCGAACCTTTCAGACTTGTGTGTAAAGCTTGAGCAACATTAAGTATACCCGCTGCTCTACATCATGGGTGAGCAATCTAAGGAAATCTATGCCACCTTTGCTTTATCTGAGGAGAACTCCAAGAAATTCAATGCAGGGGTCGTGGAGCAGTTCAACAAGTATTTTATCTGCGACGCAACGTAATCTTCGAATGAGCCAGATTCAACACCAGAACGCAGAATGATGGTGAGTCGACTGAAGATTTCGTCACTGCACTCCACAAGCTTTCGAAATATTGCGAGTTCAGTGCTCTTCAAGAGGAGTTTGTGTGCAACTGCCTTGTGGTTGGGATGAAACATAAGCAGCTGTCTGCCATGTTGCAGCTCGACGCAGACGTCGCGCTGCAAAGGCTCCTGATTCATCTGCCAGATCGAGACCGTCCGTCAGCAACAAGCTGAAGTGTCATCTGTGAACAAACTTTCATCGGGTCCCCAAAGCATCGGTGTGCCTCAAAAACAAAAAGACCAAGAAAAGCAGCAGTTCCTCAAGTGGGGCAAGCAAGCCAGCTACACTCTCAGCACAGCAGAGAAACCATGTCGTTGCGTGGCCACGACCGTCACCCTCGCACTCTCTGCCCAGCGTGCTCTGAAGTATGCAGATATTGCCGGAAAAAGGGTCACTAGGCCTCAGTATGCGTAGTATGCCTGTCGCAACACCTGGATTGTGTCAAAACCCAGCAAGGAAGCTCCCGAAGCAGCATTCCTCGGAGCAATCAAGACGTCGGATGCTGGAGTGTGGGGAGGCAGCAGTCTTGGTTCAAAGCCAGTCATTAGGTTTTGCAATTGACACTGGTGCCGATGAAACCGTTCTTCCAATGCAGGTATTCGGAATGCTGAAAAACAGACGTCCTCTCCGTCAGCTCCATGGTCCAGACGGAAAGCTCTTTCCAGCCACAGGAATAGCAAGAATCGAGCTCATCTACTGCAATCGTGAACCATTCAAAATGTCTGTCTTGGATGGGATCTGTACTCCACTGCTTGGCAGGTCACGGATCGAAGAACTCCGGATATTGACGTTCGTAAACAGCGTTCTAGCAAAGTGGACACAAAAGAACTTCCAGCGGCATTTCAAGGAATCGGCAAGCTACACAAAGAACACGGATTCAGCTGCAAACAGGAGCGAAAGAGCTTCTAGCCGCAGACCCATTTTCTAGGGCATCATTGCGAGATACAGGAGTCACCGAGCTAGAAGAAAGTATGGAAGCTTTCCTATGCTCCTTGACAACTTCTAGTCCGGTAAAGGACTGCTGCCTCCAATGGCCAAAGGATCCCAACAAGCAGACCCTGTCTGTACGCAACTTTGCCTGTCGTGCAAGAGGGAACGGCCGTCCAGAAGAGGTTGACGAGCCGACCTAAAACCCTTCCATGACCATCGGCACCAGCTCTCTGTGGAGAACGAGATACTCCTCTACGCATTGCGAGTTGCCGTCCCTGACTCTTGCCGAAAAAGTCCTACGACTTTTGCATGAAGGACATTTTGGCGTAATGAGACACTTGCTTGAGCCAGAATTTGTCTGGTGGCCCACCATAGGATCTGACGTCTCGTCCATGGTCAAGCAATATCATCAGTGGTTCAAGCAAGGGTGATCCGGAAATTGGGACTAATCAGGTTGATTTTCCAGAAAGACCTTGGTAATGCATTGCAATAGACTTGTTCCACTTCAAGAACCAGTGGTGGCTCATAGCTACGGACTCCTATTCCAGATTCCCTGAACTGGTTCGACTCAAGAAGCTTACGTTCACAGCTGTAGTCAGCCACTGCAAGTCAATTTTTGCACGCCACGGAATTCCCAAAGAAGTGGTTTCCAACAATGGCCCGCAGTTTTGTCGACTGAATTTTCACTCGCGCCTTCAAGCACATTACATCTAGCCTTCTATCCCCCAAGTAATGGACTTGCAGAGGCTGCGGCGAAAATCATCTAGATCCATGACGAAGATTAACGACCCTTACCTGACACTTTAGCTATCGGGTTGACTCCTTTGAAGAATGGGTATGCCCTGCCAAACTACTCATTGGTCGCCGGCTGAGATCCAGGCTTCCTCTTTGCCTCACCGAGCTGGCACCCAATTGCATATCAAGACAGTCGTCGGAATTTTGAGGAAACATACCGAAAACACCAAAGGAAAGACTTGAGTCATGGAGTCGCGAGTTGCGGGAACTTCTTTACGGAGATGCCGTGTGGATAACAGCTATGAAGAGCAAAGCGAGAGTACAAGCCCCAGCCGATGAGTCTCGATCTTACTGGGTCAACACCGACACTGGTACTGTACGCAGAAACTGGACGCAGCTAGTTTCATATTCCTGAGGTCACGACAACACAGAAGACGCCAGTACCAGCGATTGTGCTATAGACACGCATTCACATTGCCAGGGCACTTCCCACGGACATACCAGAAGGGGAGGTGCGTGAAGCCACCTACTGCTGCGAACTTTGCTTGATTGCATTGGATATGTTGCAGATGCTGCCATCTAGGCAACCATGCGAAGCTCGTGACAGCATGTGCTCGAGGTGTGGTGGCGAAACTCACTGCAGCACTACTTTTGGCCGCTTGCCGAAACAGGCAGCATATACATCCAGTCCTTGGTCTTCACACCAGTGAAGCTGAGTAGTGGCACCAGTGACTTTCGCTATTACTTTCCCCCCAACATAACAAATTCCAAATTCGTTTTGCTGGCAGACAGAAAGCAGTGATAATT
>CM023483.1:111026345-111226000 GCA_013339685.2 Hyalomma asiaticum | reverse complement strand
GCATAAGAGTGCCCGTTTCATAACAAAAGATTACTCTCGGCGATCTAGCATTACTGAAATAAAAATGTCAATAAACTTGCGTTCTCTGCAATCGCGCATAATATTGTCACTCTTGTCTCTCTCTGATAAAATCTTTCACAGCGGTTCCCGTCTATTTGTACATATAAAACCCGCGCGCCGAATATTTGCTCGACTAGACCACCAATTCAAATTAGAATCTTTCTTCGCCCGAACCAACCTGTATTTATATTCACCTTTAGTTCTCGCTGTTATTCAATGGAATCAACTACCAGAACATATTATCTGTATTACGAACCACGACGAATTCGCGCGCAAATTAATGCTTCGCTTTGGTGTCTGAATTGATTTTTTATAATTGTCTACGATCTATTATGTGCTTATACAGATTTGTTAAAAACACTATGTAACAGCACAACTTGTTCCCCCTGACTACTCTTTCATAATGTGAATGCTTAGCCTCGTCAGCTTGTTGCGTTATGCTTTCGTTTTAGTTTGCGAGGTTTCTCTTTACGGTTGTTTATGTTCCTATCTTTCTTCTTGACCTCGATTATCGTATTTATCTGAAGTGCGTGTACTGGTGCCCTACTAGTTAACGATGCTTATCACGATAGCACATGTTGGTGGCGATAAGTCGTACGCACTGGCGCTCTCGTCGGTGGCCACTATCATGCCCCCGTGCAGCAGCTCTGCTTGCCTGTATAGGTTTGGGCGATAACGGCACCGAGCATAAGCACGGAATACCAGTTGTGTCCGGTAAGACGACAGCGTCACTCGCTTGGTCTTTCCGAATGTTTGACTCACGTCGAACACTCGAACATTTCCAATACGTAAATTTCGAATCAAATTTGAATGCTTTTTTTTTCAAAAATCATCAAACGTGCAAAACAATACGATATTCTCGCACCTCTGTATTACACTGACACATCGCTCATGCGAAAGCCATACATCAATATTTTCATCGAAGAAGTGACAGTTACATTAGAACTTGTACAGCACATGTCAATCAGAAGAAGTACCTTCGACGCTGAAGGTCTAAATGAGCGAATCGGCTTATTAAAGTCAACAGGTCGTAACAATGTACAATTTTCACATGCGAATTTACCAAAGGAACTTACGCAGAATGTACAGCGCAGCTGTATATAAACGTGTGGCTGCTTAGTCAAATGTTACCTGCGATACTTCGAAATACATCCCCTGATACCAAGGGTACATCCCAAGATTTTTTTTTTTCAGAAAGTTTGATAAACATTTCCAAATACTCACCGTATCCACTCCCGCGAGGTTGAAGTCACTGGTAAACGTGAAGATTTCACCAAATGTTAGCTTTTTCTCCCTTAGCATGTGTTCCAGTATTGTTGGCTCGTGGGCAGACTCTTCAGAAGTCATTCGCTCGGCGGCAGCCGCAATGTGCCGATGTATGCGCCTTAAAATACGCAGAATCAGACGTACAGTTGAGGCTTGCCTAACTATATACATGTACAATTCGGTACTCTCAGCTTCTAACAGGCGACTTATTGCTCATCGATGTGTTAGTGATTGTGACACCTTGGCGCGAATGTATTGAGCCCAAGTGGGGCTAAATTAAAGGACGCAGGCAACTTTATCTGAGCAGGAAACCCACAGAAATTATGAAAATTTCCTAGCATCAGTACTCGAGGCCTCGAATAACGTCGTGGCGAGACCACGAGTTTCCACGACCATCCACACTCTTCACCAGAGAGGTTGACGGCGGCGCCACTCTGCTGACTGTGGGGAGCAGCCCGTCAACGCGGAGCAAAGGGTTCGAAGGAGCTAACGTGTTGCTCAGTAAGGTCTTTCATACACCTGACTGCAATAGGTTCAGCGGTCCGAGGTTCTTTCGCCACCCAACTATCTTTAGTCAAGCAAGTCCAGCGAGCTTCGAGGCAAGTTAGGGAGACCTTTATCAAAACAGCGATAGGTTGTCGCTGTGACGGTTCACCGGCTAATCTCAAGTTGAATGCTAGTGTACCAGATAGTGCATGAATGAAGAACTTTTGTGAAAGTAATTTCAAAGTGATTTCCTTACTTTTCAATAGTAATAGCAATGCCATACCACTGATTTCTGCCAGCTGTTCTATCTAACGAAATTTTAATACACTTAAGAAACTTCCGGAAAAGTAATGAGCAATGTAACTCAATTGAATTTTTGCAAATAATTTCGCCATCTCTAAGTCCAAGCCTGCATATTTATAACGCAAGCATCAATTTCGCGAGAGCAGGGAATTAAAAAGCTACAGCGAAACTTCATTCTTACATATACTGCAAGCGTCACATGACGTCATATGACGTGTTTGGCGTCATCATTTGATCACGTGACTTTTGGTATCTGCGCCGTGGGCGTCACTGCGTTTTTGTAATTTGATACATATAATGCTTTCGCATAAAAACAAAACACAGGTGAGGCAAACTTGTGCTTCCGGTCGCACGCATGTATCACACGCATATGTGATACTTCGTCACACATGCGCGTGAGGTGGTATGATGAGACTGAGAGTTTATGAAAACAACGATTCTCTTATAACAGCGCACAGCGTGTATATTAGTCGACATTAGTGAACATTTGCAGTCGTTTAGCCATATTTAACCAACCATTAGCCATCAGCTATCATTGAGCAAACGATGGCTGATGGCTCGTTCTGAATTAGTCAGAACTAGCCTAAGTTAGCCAACACTGTGCAGAGCAAGCCAGGTCTGTTAGTGTTCCTGGAAGAACACAGTAAGTCATGACTACATTGCTCACTTTTCGACGATCTCAAATGACGTTGGTGTTTTAAGCTGGTATGAGGTCTGGCACATAATACCACTTCGAAGTAAGCTTCCTTCGTATGAACAGTTTCGTTAGGGTGATCTTGTCGTTCTTATTAAGAAAGCTTTGTTTCCAATCCTTTAACTTGAGATGTTGGCTGGTGTAGGCGCTATTAATTGTTCTACAAATCAAATATGCATGTAGCCGTGCTTTCAAGTAGCACAAATTTCAGAGCCTGAGCTATTCGAATATCTCAGCTCTTTTTTTTTGAAACAGACGCCCGTTAATGTTGACCTATGGCTAAAAGCTGTTATTTTTCGTGTATTCAAGACACTTGGTTCCGCTACCGCTAACACTGTTTTTACCCTATGCATATGCGTTGGTTAACACAATAATGCTCACTATCGTTTTCTTCAAACATCCTTTGAATTCTTACAATCAGTGATTGCTCGCTTTAGCAATCATTTGTGAACACTTCGTTGGACAATGTACGAAACCTTGGATATTTGTTCTTCTTTTTCCTTTTTTTACTTTTATAATCACAGGTGTTCCGCGAAAGCGTTTCTGGTCATCTTCCTTTCCTCATTTTTTTTCCATCTTCGGAAGCTCGCTTTAAGTGGTAGACCACGTCAGCCGTGTTTGGACAGCATTAGCGGCACTATTATTTATTTATTTTATATATATATATTATATATATATATATATATATATATATATATATATATATATATATATATATATATATATATATATATAGATCTTGGCATCCGATAGCACTGTCCATAATAATTTATTCAACACCAGCACTCACTAGCCGGAATTAGGCATCATTTATCTTTCACTAGCCAGCGTAAACCTGCGCCAACTGTATCGTTACTGCAAGAAAGGCAACTCCTTATGGCGTAATTTGTTGAAAGAGCAGGTAATTTACGACCGTGTTTGAAACCACATTGCGTATTACATGGAGCATGGAGTACGATAATATTTGGCCCGCATTCTCACAGGAGCCTCAATGACTGATTGACTGACATCGTTCTCTGACCATCTCCCAAAGTGCTACATGGCACCTCTAAATATCGCGAGTTTCGAGATAGAGTATACGACTGCTCGTGTGAGGTCGTGACAATCAGCAACGCAGTTTTGAAAGAAAATGTCGATACAAGAGTTCCAGCAAAATCGATATCAGGCCCCGTTCAGTTTTCTATGCATATAAATGACCTGCAACAAATAACTTACCGTGCTCAATTATTGATACGCATAGGACATATGCATGACAGTTAAAGCTGGCAATATTGCAGAAATTGGTCATAAGGCGAATATTATAGGTAAAAATAATTTCGGGCTGTTTCTTGGGTAAAAAGTTAACACTTAAAACAAAGAAAACGAAATACATTGGTTTTTCAGCCTCTACTATAAAACAACCTATCACTAGACAAGTTCTTAAGGTACCCTGGATCATTTTTCATGAACAGCCGCAGCGGGAAATCTGCGTTAACAGTCTCTGCTCTAGTTCGGCTTATGGCTTCTGCGGATTAACTCTATTCCGTGAAGACTTTAACACCATTCGAGGTCATTTGAAGTGTAGTGCGTCGGTTCATGGGGATGGACGTGTAAAGGAACATTAAATTCCATCAGTAAACTACAAAAACGCACAAATACATTTATGTCTCATTCTAAGCATTATACCATCCGATTGCGCCGCTATTCTACCGATAACATATATTAACATTTGGCTATTTACGCCAGCAGAGCATTTACATTCGCGGTTATAGGGTCGTTTGGTTCAAGTGCCCGTTCAGGTTCTCCCTATTTAACTCGTCCTTGGGGCGTACAATAAAGGTAACTGCAGGCCATTCTAATCTGGTACCATGTAGCAGTGTGCAGAAGGTGCGCTACAGTTCGCAGGCATTCAAGCGTAGAAGAGGCTCCCAAGGGTGCCCTTACCTTTGCATAACAATATGAAAAGAAGCGTTCCACTTCATGTCTGTTTTTAGTTCTTTATGACCTAGAAAAATGGATACTCTGAATAAAACTTACTTTCTAGAGCCCATCGTTGTAAGAACCTGAAAAAGTCTTCCACTCTGCCGTTTTCATCCATGAGTTTGTCGAGCAAGTCCAGGGCCTCTTCCGCGATTTTGTTCATGCTGGGCAAGTACGACATCGACGTTCGTACGCGAAGGGTGTGCTGCTGCGTACTCGCCCGAACTTTTAGCCAGTCTTTTCCCTGACTGCAAGAGTACGGTAGATGTGAAAATGTGAGCGCGCGAATTATAGCACGAGTAAGCCATTAGAGCAAGAATACGCGTAACATGCACAAAATAATACAGGGCTGCAGCTTTAAAGTAGCACGGAGGGACTAGCCGATTGTTGGTGCCTGTTTTATAGGCCTTTAAAGTTTGTGATAGATGGAGGACTGAGTAGTTAAAAAAAATGACAGCATATCCACGGGGTGAATGATGGAGAGTGGGCGAAGCTCTTATGTATTAAAGATACCTCGCCACACACCTCAATGAAACTCTTGAGTAGCGTGTCATTTTAAAACAATTCGGCCACCCGCGCTCGTACTGCAGGGTCCTCGCGGCGCGCCGCGCAGAATCACGGCTAGCTTCAGCCTCCCGCGCCCGCACGGCGGGGTCGCTTCTTCGAGCGCGAGCCGCCGCCGCCCTGCGCGCACGCCGTTCGGCAGCCTTGTCCATCCTCCGTCGACGAGCCTCTGTTGGCGCGCGCGCGCCAAGACGCCGCCGAAGAACACGCGATCGCAGTGGCGCGATCGTCTCTCTCTCCTTCCCTACGTGTGACGTAAATCCTGTTTTCATAAAACTCACCTTTTATTATTATCTTTTGCTACAAAACGCCCTCTAGTGTGGGGCGATTTTGCATTTCTCAGCGTATATGCATTCGTTATATAGTACAAGTAGCGCCATCTATGGCCGGATTGTAGACTCAACGAGCGGTGGTTACAAACAAACGATAACGGGGACGAACGGGTGACGCCATAAGGAGCTTCGCCCCTAAAAGATCTCTGAACAGGGAACGTCGCTGAAGCAAAAGCCTCGACAAGAGAGCTTATGTTCATCAGGTCGACAAGTGCTTTCATTAAAGGGACCCTGAAACGGTTTTGACGATTTTGTGCAAACATAGTGATCCGGTAGAGCTGGTCACTAGGACCATTACAGGACAGATTTTAGCGCTGTGCGTAAAGTGTGTAATTTACAATAAGGTTTTGAACACGCGTATCGCAAAAGGTCGCAGCGGCTCGCCAAAAAGCGTTTTCAAACGCCCCCGTCATCGAGCGATCGAATGAGAGGTCGCTGATTGGCCCCGACCCAAGTGACGTGCGCGTAATTTTCAAAACCCAGCTGCGAACAACGTGCTCCTACAACGTACTCCTTCGTTTCAGCCAACGGTATCATCGCGGCATCTGGCGGCGTCACACGAGTCGCCGGCGCTCTATTACAGAGGCTAGCACTGCCGAGGCGGGCGACCTCAGTGAGGATATCGGGGCGCTATGTCACTACGGGAGGCTCGGCAGAGCGGCTGACGCGGGAGGCGCTGTCGTCGCTAGCGCTCACTCCGCAGCAGATCGAGTTGAGGAGGAACAGCAGTGGTAAGGAGGAAGGCGACAGAAATAAGCCCATAGCTGCCTTAGCGCATTGTGCTTCGCTTTATTTATGGTGTGAATGATTTCGCAATTGTGTTGCCTAATCAGCGACGCAATGTCAAAAAAAAAAAAAAAAACGTTTCAGGGACCCTTTAATAGTTGCGCGTCGCTCCCACTCCGCAAATTTCAAAGATGGAGAAAAAAAAACTGTTCTTGTCCTCATCGATCTCGGGGGATACCGGAGTCAGCAAGACGCTTACCCAAGCGCTGCTCTTAAAAAACAGTTTCTCAATTGAATACCAGCATTGTTGCCGTGTGAAATGTTGAGGCCCGTGTACTGTGCGATGTCAGTGCACGTTAAAGAACCCCAGGTGGTCGAAATTTCCGGAGACCTCCACTACGGCATCTCTCATAATCAGAGCTGGTTTTGGGATGTTAAACCCCACAAATCAATCAATCAGCCTTGTTCCGAAACATTCGGTGTAAGTTTTCTGCCACCAAAGACACAGCAGAGTAGTTGATAGGCAGCGTGCCGAAGAGAATTGGTTCTTAGCGAGGAAAGCTTCCACATCGGGATGCCGCCATTACCATGCATATATATTTTCTTTGTGACTTCTTAATTTTCCTATAGCCTTCCGGAATAGAGATAAATAACTGCAGTATATGAACATTGCACAAATTAAATTGATAATCACTGTTACCTCTGAAAGTTGCACGCATATGTTTGAACAACATCAGCAACTACAGCAAAAACTATAAGAGCTAGCAAGAAAAACAAGGTATTCCCATCACCACGTAAACGTTCTGTATCGTACTCTTCAGAGGAAACAGTAAGAAATTAAAAAGAATAAAGCCACCTGCTACAGCAAGGTTACTAGACAGGAATGGGTGATTCGGCATAGAAGCGACCCCGCGGTTAAGCACTTGATGAGGCTTACAGGTTGAGAATACCGACGTCAGCGTAGTACTCCGGTCTGCTCGCTCGGTAATCCTTGAAGGCGGTTGCACCCATCCTGAATGGCTCCTTCCCTTCCTCTTGGTACATGTTCCGTATATCGGTGCCCGTGAATAGGTGCACCAGGGAATAACGGCCCGGCAGCTTCTCGACCACGATAGGGCCGTACTTCCTGTACATTTCCATCGACGCGTGGTGCCTTTGGTCGGGATGGTGCTTACCTGGAGAAAACACGGCCTACACTGAAAACATTTTAAGCTAGTTTGAAAAAATATAATTCACCGCTTATGCATTTCGTACAGACGATGAACCAGTGAAGCTGAAATGGGCAGTGCCGGTGTGTATCATTGGGTTAGTCTTGACGGTTAGTTAAAGCCATTCTCAGGGGTTGGTTACGTGTTTTCGTTTCTTAATGAAGTAATACATTACGCTTGGCTTGTGTTTACCGCGGTGCTTATTTACATGAATACGATCATGTAGTAGTGGGTTGAGTGCTAGGCGGAGAGAACAAACTTTAGAAGATATTTACTGCTGCCAAGAAAACCTTATCAAACCCTCTACGAGCTCTTCGAATAGACTTGTCTACGCCTGTGGTTTTGTATCTTGGTGCCTCCATTTCTGGATTTCGCAATACAAATGTTTGCTTGGCAGTACAAGACCGCATTGATGAAACTGATCGTGAACGCAGTTAAATAGGCCAGAATTATTGTTATATTTATTCAAATGCCCATGAACGTTCAATACAAATTTTAGTATGTCTTTATTTTTTTCATTTAATATTTTAACCCTCAGAGTTTATTTTCCTCCCCATTACGTCGCGATCCACAAAAGCTCCTTTAATTCGCCTTTACTCTGTGTAAATTACCGGATTAGACTTTTTTCTAGCACCCAGTTCTTGGCCAATCCCCCACAGTGAGTGTTAGCCGCAAATGTTCAGATGAACAAGAACAAGAACACAGTAGTAGGTGGATTAGCGCGAAGAAGGCCCTTCTTCCGGGGCATCGCTGGCCACAAGAGTTCGCCGGGCCAGACCGTGTGTCCACAGCTGATTTACTAAGGTCAGATAAGAAAGCCGCGCCTCCCACGCGCGCAACAGTAGAAAGTACGCGGTCTTGCGAAGTCCCAGCTATAGTCAGCAGCAGGCAGCGTATGGCCTTGGAATGCAGATCGGCTATCACCTAGTCCTGAAGCGGTCGTTTCAGCAAGCTGCGTAAATTACACAAGGTAGCGAAACTGTTGAGCTGTACTTCAACGTCGGTGACACTTTCTTATGGTGCGTGCTTACTTGATTTCAGTGGTCTATTTTCGCTCACCACTAAACGCGTTGAAAAGCAGTGCTTCTGCACTACTTCCTACACTACTTGCGCCGTTTCCCTACGCGACTGCTTCGTACGTCGACGTAATGGCGTTTTTTGGTAGGAACATGCTTCATGCTTCGAAGCGACAAATAAGCCTCTTGTCGATGACGCCCAAGAATAAACGCAGGCCACTCGTCTCGGTAACCTACCTACCCGCGGTGTAATCATTAAATCGTCAGAGATCCTGGCTTCCGCTGTCAGGATCGAATTCCAATAACTTGTCATGCGCCATCGCCATTTTCAGTTCCTGTTGGGTCACACCTACGATGACGTTTTTTTACACTCGTGAAATGACGTAATACATAAAAAAAAGCCTTCTTTTTGCAATGCTGCACACTGGCAGCATGAAAGAAAGAAAATCATGGCAGCTCGACTATCGTAAAACCTGGGAAGGCGCGAAGCATGCGATGATGCACCGGCGGTTCCCACCGGAAACGTCAGTCGCTGCTACTGAGCTTGCTTTACGTTGCCACGACGACGACGTTAGACGCCGACAGCCCTGGCGCATTAGCAGAAATATCGCTTCTGACCCGACAACCCTATACACATACTGTCTGGGTGCACTGTCTCCACGATCGGCCACACGTGCACAGACACTGTCTGACTTCAGTGACTCCAGGATGGGTCCGCCGTCACGACAGCAGGGACACGTCGACAAGCCCAGTTCCTAAGGTGCTCCGCGCCTTAGGTCCCCTTAGGTCTCCCATACCTTTCGTCATACACCAAAGAAAGTGACGTGGCGGTAAGCGTTAACAGCTCCACTGGTGTGGAACCCGAGCAAGTGCGCAGCGAGCGCGAGCCGGGGATTCTCCTTGTGCGCCGGAGAAGTGCCGTGGGATCAGAAATAGCGCGCTTGGCGAGGCGGTAGAAATCTAGAGCTCGACGAAACGGTGGCGCCCTCCCTGGCGATTCGTGGCTATCGGCCCGAAGCAGGAGCACGCGACGGAAATGAGAAAACGGTTACCGACAAGGCGAGACTATAAAGCGCTACGCGCTTTAAACAGTGCAGGACGGTTGAATACATGAGCAAGAGTATATTCACACGAGGCACACTCGTGTAGGCGAAATAGCATGCATGGTAACATCTCTGTCCCTTCGCCACTAACAACGGTCAACCCACGTGCCGCATTCCAGATATGAACTCAACACCACCAACTCCTATATACAATGTCTCATTTGATTTAACGCCTTTTATTGATTTGTTATCTGTTAATTAGTTATTGGACTGTTGCCCTCTCACGAGCCCACAATCCTGAGCGCTTCGCAAGCGCTCATGTGTGTCATTCTTCAACGTGCATACAATCTTCGATTGTAAATGCTTCTTCATGGTATCTCAAAAACCAGGATTCGTATTCGCAAAAACAACTTACGCGAACAATGTTCGTAAGATAATATTTCAACCAATCGCAATGCTTCACCTATCATTAGGAAAGCCGTTCAGCCAATAACAAAACTCACTTAAGAAAGAGAACTTTTGTGAATTCGGTCCAACGCTTTCGCCAGCCACGGTGCATGTTTGGCTCCACATAACATACCATACTAAATACAAGGGCGGCCGCTTAAAGGGACAATGAAGGGAAAAACAATTTTTCTCGTATTAGCTAAATTATATATTCACGTTACGAAAGACACCACTATTGCGTGCAGAAAACGCTTGGTAAGTTAGGGAATGCGCAAATAGAAAATTGGCGTTGGTCCCGGGTTCGAACCCCGCACCAGGACGAATTTTTCGGCAACTAGGAAGCTTTCATTTCTGAGAAAGCCGTATGGATTTCCTTTTAGCCTCGTGCTACAAAACGGGTGGATGCTAATTTTCCCTTCCATAAGCGTTACTCCATCTTGCGTGTTTCCGCAGAGCTCAATTACCAGAAAATACAAGTGGCGATGTCGCAGGGAAGTTCGCACACCAATACGCGTGATTTAATAAATCTCAGACAGCATATACTAAGGCTGACGTAACTATTTATGGGTTCGAGAGATAAACATTGCGTTCTAAGGAAGCCAGAGTCTCAAGATGGCATATTTCAGAAAAGAAATGACTGAGCCTCTGCGGCGAGAGTATACAGAAAAAAAGAATGAGGTTTCTGATGTCATTTCAATGTTTCGGCGCGTAATCGAAAGATGAAATTTTGACATTGATTTTCCGTTCTAATATGCAACATAAGGTGACGAAATTAGCGGTAATAGAGCTCCCGAAGGATATTTTGTCTGGATACTAAACCGCTTAAGTGTTTCACTTCGGTGTCCATTTAAGAACTGGCCAGCAAGAGATCTGCTGCCTTGCTGACGCCAGGAACTGTCATTATGACCGACCATGCAATAAAGTGTCGGGGACATGTACAGTGCCATGTGGCAGGCATGAAACAAGCTGGCATCACAATTTGTGGATACCATTTGGCAAGACAAAATACACGCGATCTGTCCGCGGGTGGAGAGGCTACGCGGTGGTGGTGGTGATGATGAAAACATTTATTAACTATGAAATGGTCACAGAGAGGTGATTGGGTTAAAACCCATTTGGCCTCTCCCTTCACAGTACTAGGTGGAGAGCCCCTATTCTGAAGCCCCATTGGAAAGCAACGCCGCTCGCGCCGTTGAAGCAGGGCTTTTTGGGCCTCCAGTTCTTGACATCCGAGCACGGCCGCATACCAGTCCACTCAGGTAAAATCGGGGGAGGTGGGGGGGGGGGGGGGTGAGATGAGTTTGAGTGGTGGTGGAGAGTCCGGGCAATACAACTAGAATGGGGACTTAGCAGTTGTACTGCGATGCGGGCTTCACTATGGCGGTCTCTTGTAATCAGGATAGTTTTCACTGCTCACGCATCTCAAGGCCGGAGGAATACTGAGCGTTGGACCTGGACACCTCGTGCTGTGTGCAGGCATACTGGCACACTGTACAGCGCGATATTGAGAAAGGGTCTGGGATGTATGGTTGTAGTAGAGAGCTTGAGGGCAGGTATCAAGTGCTTCCGGCGAACAACTTGAAAAGATCACTAGTAACTTCCCCGCGCTTCTTTATTAGTGTTACATGAGGTCTATTCGGGTTGGCCTTTTTGGACAACACAGATTTTTAAATGAACGTTATATTATTTGAGATACCTGTCGTGTTCGCGCATGAGCTCCGCGAGGAGGCATAAGTACGTCGAGGGTGCTAATGTTAGGTTGAAATTTATTGCAGGAACATGTCACACAACTTATAAACTGTATGGGAATGTCGTAGGATGTCGTTAAATATTGCACAACAACTCCGAAAATAGCATGTAACTTGAGATATTCGTCATTTATTCGAGACCCCCTAGAGAAAACCAGGGAATCGGCTGCACAGCAAATGCGGCTGGCATGTTACGCCTGCCCTGAATTTTGTGCAAGGAAGATGGGGAAACAATTCAATTGAAGGATCGCAAGAAGTGCTTAATACCACAAATTAACGTAATTGTGCGTTCACTTGAAACGGAAAAAAAGAGCTCGACGGACACAGAATGTTCGTCATCAGTTCCAGGATACCGTAGCTAGCTAGCCTATTTGCGCCAGGTACAAAAAGAGACCGTCTTGGTCGGAAGAGTTCCGCGCGTGTCGGGCTGGCTCGCGGTGGGCAATCACCGTGTGACACAGGTGCGACATTCCCCCGTAAATGAAAGCAATAGGTTTGAAAGCGCACGCGCGCAGTATCCCAGATGGTACGCCGTTTATTACTGTCGTTGTCGCTGCACGCCTGCACCCAACATTTATGGATACCTTGGTTGCAGTTAAAGGTTTATTACACGTTCATATGTAGCAAGGAGTTTGACGTAAAATCGTTCATCAACGAAAAGGGCATTCCTAAAAATTGGCGTCCACTTGTCCAATAGCAGTCAACTAAAACATTTACGGATGCTGCGTCACCCATACGAGTCCCTCGACGACGAATGACACCGCAGTGACAGGGATCAATACCATACGTACTTGGGCGAAGCTTCGTGAATACAACGCGGAGAAAGGCCTTTGTTCTGCTTTGGCGTGCTGAGCAGATTTTATTGGCGACGACATTTGCAGCAGACTAGATGACACATTTTGCAGGGTATGCTGCTTTGGGCTCACTTCAACAGCAGATTTTAGCTACGATGATTCTCGCCGCCTTCACCGCCGGTGTCCGAAGCAGGTAACGCGCGTAATGGAAGGAATATGTCCGAGTTTCCGCTGGAACCAAATACACGAATTCTCCGTGGCGTTCGTCTGTTCCACCCCAGAGCCACGTCTCTGGTTGCAAGTGCTTCGGAATAAAGCCCCCGTGGAGGCGTCTCGTTGGTCGAGGCCTCACCTGTGAAGTGGCATGCATAAAATATACTACAGTACGTCGAAACTCGTAATTTCCGTAACAAACCGGTGCTTCAAAGGAACGCTACAGTAGAAAAACGTTGCGCCCGTCAAACGGAAGTTGCCGTCTGGACGAAGACAAGTCCACTTGTCGAAACGTGGGCTCCAGCGGCATTCCTTGTTGTCCATCGCTTTTCTTCTTCTTCATCATCATCATCCCATCTTGTGTCCACTGCAGGACGAAGGCCTCCCCCAATGCTCTCCACCCTTTCCTGTCCTGTGCGAGCTGGTTCCGTTTGATGCCTGCGAATTTCTTAATTTCTTCACTCCATCTATACTCTCTGTCGTCCACGGCTGCGCTTACTCTCTCTTGGTATCTATTCCGTCGTTCTAATTGTCCATCGGTTGTCTAGCCTTCTCATCACGTGACGTGCCCATGTCCATTTTTTCTTCTTCGACTATTATATCGGCTACCCCTGTCTGTTCCCTATACCCACTCGGCTCTCTTCCTATCTCTTAGAGTAACGCCTATCATTTTTCGTTCTGTAGACCGCTGTGCGGTTCTTAGCTTCCTTTCTAACTTCTTTGTAATTCTCCAAGTTTCTGCCCCATATGTCAGTACTGGCAAAATACAGCAATTATATAATTTCCGCTCGAGTGATAATGGTAAGTTTCCGTTAATGAGCTGGGAGTGTCTCCCGTATGCGCGCCACCCCATGCTTATATCGTTTTTAGCGAACTGTTAATCGAAGGTAGAGGATAATTACACAGAGCACACCCATAGTTCTGCCTCTGCCTTTTGCAACTGAACCCCGCCCGTAGCGCGTACCTTACCTTCCCCTTTCCCGCTCGAACACAGGAAGGGCCTTCCTCGCACTCCTCTCCCCGAAGTCGCCGCCACCCCAGTACTAAAATACGGTCAAGGCGATGCGCGCCCGTCAAACGGAAGCACCTTCTCCCGCCGTCTTGGTGTGATCGCCTGAGCGGCAACCACGGGGAAAGTAAAAGGGAGGGAGGAAAGGAAGACACAGCGTTTCAACAGAACGGTGATGTAGACGGCTGCGGACAATCTTAGTTACTCCTCCACGGGGCAAAAAATGGCTCCGGCGCCGGGTTCGTTCTACTGTGCCCGAGAAAACACGCATGCTACGGGGAGTGGGAAAAAATAGGAGCGGCGCTTGACTGATGCGTCTCGGCATAGTTTTACAGGATGGATTTGCAGGCTAGTTGGTCAAGCATCATGGAATGAACAGCGCGAACACAAGGACGATGAAAAAGGGAACACACACCACACCACGGAGCGCTCCGTGGTGTGGTGTGTGTTCCCTTTTTCATCGTCCTTGTGTTCGCGCTGTTCATTCCATGATAGTTTTACAATCACGAGCTTAAGCCAATTAACCAGGAGACAAAAACATAAGGCGAAGGGGGTCTGATTGATTAATCGAATAGTTTTCATCGATTAACCGGAAGAAATGAAAGGCAAAATTCGATGACGATTATTCGTTTTGTGATATTTTATCGATTAATCGGTCATCGATTTTACCATCGCTAAAAGAAGAAGTGCTTTTGCGGAGATAGGATGTCGATTTCAGAAAAATAACAAATTCCCAAGTGTAGATCTGGTCTGGTTTCCTCGCCTTCCCGCTGACCTTATGGAATGAATGAATCAACGAAGAACTATTGCCTAAAATACAGCGGGTTGTCTTCACCAAGAAAAAAAAAAGAAACAAGGCATTCCTAAAGGAACCTTAACCGAATTTCATTAAAATTATGTTTTGAATGTTCTGTCCCTCGGAGTCTACTCATTAGGACATTGCCACAGGGATGAGTGCCGAGTTGTAGCAAAATATTTAATTTATTCAGAGCTACTGCTGAGCGAGGGATTCGTAATTATTCAGGACGAGTTTACTGTGAATGCAGAAATTTTCATTACTTACACAGATTTCTAGTGGCATCTTATTCTGCGTATTGGTAATTCCCCTGACTCGCGCGTGCGTGTGTGTGTAACCAGTTTCAAAGGTTAAGAGCCAGTTTTAGAGTTTAACTGCAGCATAATACCTTTGAGACAAGACCCTCGGCTTAGCTGTTAGTCGGATTCTTTAGAGCCGTTGCCAAGGCGAGTTCTTCATAGCGTAAGATCGTGTCGGCATTAACTTTGCAGCCTCGCTGGTATCGTCAAACCCGACAGTCGCGCTGTTAAAATGTGTGCACATTTGCGTATAGCATCAAAATCGCAGAACTTACCCCACAGGACGCAAATCAACTTACCTAGTAGGCGCCAGTACATCCACGAGCTGCCTACCACAGGAAGAGAAGGTACCCTGGGAATCGCTTCATACGGCTTCGCTCGCAGTGCATGTCTTCCCGCCGAGAAGGCGTCGATTGCGTTAGTGGAAGTTGGCCGCCGACTCACGAAAACAGGTGACACGAAGTACAGCTGATTCCCAATTCTCGACGCCATTCTTTGGCTACTAACACCAAGGGTGTGAGGAAGCTGCATTCTTTGACCTCAGTGGAGAGTTTGCATTGAAATGTCGTTGGCCGTGAAACCTGCGTTCATATAAAGGGTCGGCTGCGCCGTTGTGCATCCGGCCTTAACGACGCGACTGCGCTGATAACCTTGACTGTCATTATATTTTATTTTCCCGTTGTATACACAGTCGGTCGCGATGGCGAGTTGGCTTTTTATCACTTTCAGTCACTGACACTTGCCTAGACGTTATCCGCGTGAGCTCTGGTCTGTTTTGCTAAGGGGACGCTCATTTTTTTTTAATAGTTCAACGAGGAGAAGCGTTTCACGGCCGAACTATAAAGTGGACGTCACCACCGGCAGAAGACATCAAATGAGTGTGTGTGTGTTTTGCATGCTTTGGTTGAATACATATATCCACCTACATGTTTGTGTGGATATTAACCTGCAGAAGGCCATGGGTTTCAGGGATAGCCCGGGAAAGCTGGACATGTCGGCGATAGAGATACGTAAAAGGCGCTTAGAGTATTGGTGGCGGAAAGGTATGGGGCACGCAGAAACGCAAGATAGTTCGAATGAGATTCTTACTTCACAGCGGGACGCTCAAAACTAAAATAGGTAGGCGCAGAGAAACATTTTTGGCGAAATGTGTGCAATTCGGTAAAGAAAGCGCTTGTAGAGGAAAGAATAAAGGTGGAACTTGGTAGCACGCGGGCCACCGCTCCGTTATGAAGGGGACGCTCATAACATTCATCCATCCATCCTTATAGGATGGATGGATGAATGCACTGCTAACAGCTGAGCCGACTCGCTGCGTCATGCACGTTGCATTTACGGTCGCTTAGAACCTAAAAACAAATGTAAGCTCCGCCCACAGACCATGGCAAGCTGCCATTCACCTGCGCGACAGAGTGGAGATAAAACTGGACTCCGCTGGAATCATGAGCCCTTTTTTAGGGGCGAAGCTCCTAAGGGTGTGGGTCGTTCCCTCCTCTGTAGTAGTATGTATGTAGCCACCTGTAGTTTTATGATGTGCTCACTAGATGGCGTGATGGCGCCGCGGTGCTCGCTTCATTCAGATGTATTGGAACGCGTAGCATGGGAGTCTGTCTGTCTGTCTCTCTGTCTGTCTGTCTGTCTGTCCGTCCGTCCGTATGTCTGTCTGTCTGTTTGTCTGTCTGTCTGTCCGTCCTTCCGTCCGTCCGTCCGAGCGCTGCGGTGCTGCTTAGCTAGTACGTGAATTGATCAATAGATGGCGCGGAGGCGCTCGCTGCGTGCTCTAGTGTGATAGGAGAGCGCTAGATGACGACACACAGTGCTTGTCGCGTCTTTGATGATGAACTGGGCAAGATTCACGGAAGATTCACGGTTTTTACCGATGAACCTCCGGAGCTTCGCCCACTCATCATCAGTCACTCCATGGATATGCGTGGATTTTTTTTTTCCGATAACACACGCACTACGGACTACATTGACTTGACTGACTTCTGGGGTTTTACGTCCCAAAACTGCGATATGATTATAAGAGACACTGTAGTGTACGGCTCGGGAAATTTAGACCAACAGTATACGGGCCTCAACATTTCGCCTCCATCGAAGTGCACTACGCACTATGGATCTCAGTGGTCGTGGTTACTACCTAAGTATTTAGTTTTCTGTGCTAGGATGTCCGATTTTCCCGTGAGACTAGTGAGGACGCTCTAAATTTCGACGTAAAACCAGCGATACTAACCTTGTCTGTTCGGATCAGATCTACTATCTAAGGTAGGCGGGAAAGTGCCACGCGCAAGGAAGACTTCCAAAAAATAAGGACATGCGTTTGGATGGAGGACCCCTGCTTGCGTTTTGCGCAAGTCCGTCACACAGATGGAGGAGCGACGCCGCTACACGATTCGCTCTGAGGTTACGTGGAGCATGCTGGCGTGTCCGCGACTGCACCTGTGCGCTATCGGCGGCTCCCTTGCGTCTTCCAGAGGCCATAGCGTATAATGCGTTACCGATGTGAAACCCGGCTTTACCCTTACCGTAGTACAAGAACATATGTCGAACGTTCAGGTGGCTCACTGTTTCTTATCCTTGGTGGAGATAAGAGGCAAACACTACATGTTGGAAGCAATGACCACAACTGCGCGCGTTTAGTGCTATCGCTGGTGTAAAGGAAAGAGCAGCTACAGGCCAATAACCGGGGTGTTTGCATATTCTTCTGTTGTGTTACGGAAATCTATTCTTTCGCAACAATAGCCCGAAACACAGCGTTAAGAGAAGGTACTTTCACGGCACAGGTAGTCTGTAGCAGCTTACCAGGCTCGAGACACATTGTTTGCCTAATGTTTTTTTCAGCTACGAAAGGAGGCAACGGAATGAAACCTTTTGGGTTTGTGACCAGATCCTTATCAGTTACGCGGTGGCTGGCATAAGTGCATTCACAGAAAGTTGGACGTACGTGCTAGCAATCTGTATAACAACGCCGAAAAAGAAAACAGTGCCAACGTCATTATCAGAAAAGCTGCCTCTAAAAGAGCTCCTCCAGACTACAGGGCCGTAAAGCGTTCATTATGGAGGTGCTCAACCGATTAAGCTACATGCAAAAGTAATCACTGCACAATCGAGCACTCATGTTTATTCTCACGCGCTCTTGCTTAGGTTTGATAAGGTTATCGCGTGCCGACCCTCTCTGCAAAAGGAAGAAACTAAAATAATCACAGTTTCGTCAGAAGGGCGAACGAATGAATGCGATAGCAATGGTACCAGCAGCAGCTGTAGGGGCCATGTGTCTCCGCTTTGTGCAACCGAAGTTCGCGAGGCTGTCTGGCGTTGAGCTGCAGCGTGCCTAACGTTGTTCCTACTTGCGCAGTGTGGCCACACATTCAAGCGAGCTTCTCGTTTAGCTCTTTCACCGAAGTTCTTCGGGTGGTGGTCCGATAGACATGCTGCTGCGCAGTAGAAACGCCATAGCCGAACCACCGAACAGCGCGGGTAGGGAGCCCGCATGACCGCTCTTGTCATGTAGGCTCCCTACACATGACTACGGCTACTGCATATGCGGCGACGGCATCAAATGATCATAAGAGGAAAGCAACACAAGGACGAAAAGGCAGGACACAACACATACGTTGATCTCTAACAAAATCGTTTATTACAACCGAAGCGCAGTGGAGTGGTGCTCACCATGGATATCCTTTTTTTCTCCTTTTCGACGTGGTATGCAAAACAATTCACACGCTATTGCACATTCAAAAAGCACATTTCTCACACTGACACGGACGGGGTTCTTATACACTTGCTACCCACCTTTGCAATCTTCGCCACTTCTGTTATGAATGTAGTTAATTCATTGCAGTTGGTTTATAACAACTTAGTGTTTCCCAGTAAGCGTGCACACACACACTATCTACAATGTAGCCCCGCCACTGTGGTCTAGTGGCTATGGTACTCGGCTGCTGATCCGAGGGTCGCGGGATCGAATCCCGGCTGCTGCGGCTGCATTTCGATGGAGGCGAAATGTTGAGGCCCGTGTGCTGTGCGATGTCAGTGCACGTTAAAGAACCCCAGGTGGTCGAAATTTCCGTAGACCTCCACTACGGCGTCTCTCATAATCAGAGCTGGTTTTGGGACGTTAAACCCCACAAATCAATCAAATCAATCAATCTACAATGTACCAAGCGCCCCCCTTACTCGCCGTTCTTTACACGACTATAACGTTCACTTGGCCTAACATTCAAAGAGCGGCCCGTCTGTCCGACGCACTGCTTTCATCGTGAAAGGGTATCTGGTAAACCACATCCTTTCTATTTCTATTTCGACGAACCGAGTATTACGAGTGTGCTTCATCTTGCATGCAGAAGCATTCTGCCGTACTTGACTGCTGATTTTGCAAATGCAATTCATCTTGCACGAAACACAGGAGACCAACGGCACATTACCACGTGACGCCGCACGTTTTATGTTATGGGAAATTTTGTGCAAGTAAGGCACATCAGTGTCGGAAGTGCGAACTTGGGTAGTGTTCTGGAACTATACTTAATGAAGCCGTCGGCAACCGACACTCAACTGAACGTGCAAGGGGTAGCCTGGTTCCCACAGGTGGGAGAACTGCTTCCAGAGGCTGTCCATCTTACAGTGACTACACGATTTCCTAGCAGCGCTATCTGGGCAGTGCCCAATGATCTTTCTCTTAACTAGTTTGGAGTGGGCTGAGTTGAATGGCGAAAATTGCCTGTTTTCTCGTGTTTCATACTGCCAATAGGTCTGACCCAACTGGCTCTCTACGCTCATTGCTGTGACCACTTGCCGTGCGCGGACTCATGGCTTTTGTGTCCGCAGTTGACTTCTTCCCGAAGATGTCGTGCCGTTGTGATCCGTGTTTTGGGCACATACATTCTTAAATCTGAGTACTACAGGTGGGCCCGCTTACAACGACAGATGCTGATGGTCGAACTACAGAAGGAAGCAACAGAAACCCCAGCCAGGCGAATTCGTAGGCAATTCCTTTGCATCGTGGGCCAGCTCACCCACTTCATCTGGTTACCGAAGAAGCCTTCAGCAGCCTGAAGCTCAATGCACTCGCCTGAGTCTCTAGACCATCCGGCCGAGGTTGTGAATGGGCTATTTTTGGACCCCAAGTTCGTCGTCGAGCCCGAACACTCTTCGCCCGACCTAGTTTCCTTTGCGCGTCGTGTCTCTCTCTAGGCTACGGAATCCGATGAGACGCGTTGCATTCCTAAAAGCGTCGACGTCCTGTCGAGATGCAAGCAAGCAACGTCCAAACTGCCGCTTAAGCGCATATTCTTCTATTTCAAATAACATTCTGTATGCGTGCTCCAGGCCGACAAAGAAGGAGGACTTGCTGTTCTCACTGGTGAGATATACAATTCGAGAGCCTGTGAGGCCGTCTCTGCTGTAATTGAGCATCGTGTTGGTGTTTCCAAATTTAAGGGCCACGCTAATGATCCTTTCGGGAAACTGGAACTTTCTGGCCTTACCTCTCGATTTTCTAAGAACAAAGGATATCTTCTCGAAGCGTTTTTTTTATTAGCGTGAAGACGCACAAACCGGAGGGTCCCTTCCGCGTAATTGTTTCCGAAAATGACACTTGGCAAAAGTCAGTGGCTCTGTCTATACCAGATAAGCTGAAGGTGTTGCAAATGGAGCGCCCCTCTTTGTGAGGAATTCCAATGAAATTCTCATTACAACTAGCCCCGTAAGTGATGATGATGCCTTCTCTGATGACATAAAGGACCTATACTACTCCATACCAGATCACTAATTACTGACCTGTGTAACTGAGAGTGCTGAAAGGATTGGGAGGATTGATTTTAAGAATGCGTCGGGTGTGTCAAGGGGCTTGTTCGAGCTTTTGTTGTTCTGTCTGACGTCAACGTACATCCTCTGGGGTTGTAATTGTTTCATTCAAAATCAAGAGGTCGGTATTACGCCATGTATTGCTCGGATTCTTAGTGACCTTTCTTGGCCCAGCTTGACAAGGAGCTAGCTAGCTTGATGTCTGAAGTAGGCATGTGGTGAATTTTTAGCCATGTTGATCATTATCTGAACATTTTTAAATGTGACAAGGTTCCCTCCTAACTTTCAGTTCGTAGCGTCCTAAACCTCTTTGGACAGTGTCTAGACCGTTTGTCGACTAACGCACGAACTATACCTACCGATCATGGAATGCTGTGCTTTCCTGACACGATGTTTACGTTCCTGGATAATGGAACCTGTTGGCAGTGTGAACCACGAGAAAACAACTAATTTTTGCTGTTATAGTCAGCTGTATCCAAACCACTTAACGGAGTACTGACACGAATTTTGGACATTCTTGTATTGTTGCTGTAGATAAGAGCAGTGGCGTGGAGAGCCCCCAAAACAGTATCGCGGTGCCTCGGAACGCAATGTATATATTTTTAATACGGCTGCCTTAAAAATCACAGTTTCGGTTTCGCTTTCGAAGGAGCGGCTTCCTAGTGACGTGTAAGCACAGTCGGACGTGCGTCTAAGTCACGTAGGGACAGCAATTCGTGATAGCGTCGCTGCAACTCTCTCGTCTGCGGTCAGTTACAGTTGTGTCAAGCAATCAACGACGATCTCACGGTCGTGCAGCAAATATGAGAGCGATTGCGATGATTTTTAAAAGACTGAGTTCATACGTCATCGTAGGGTCCATTGCGCCGGGGCTGGCTTGCAGACGCTGCGTGAAGAAAAATTCAAAATCAAACTAAAATACTTCGTACGTGTTTCCCGGCGTGTCGAGAGCGTTAACAATGCATAGCTATAAAACGAAAAATTTATGTTTTGCGCCTCCGCAAAATCGTGTCAGTACTCCTTTAGGGAAACATCATCGGGCATTTCCTAGATAGCGTTATTAGGTAATCGTCTATTCAGCGTAAGAGGGACAGTCCCTGGAAGCAGTTCTCCCACCTGCAGGAAGCGGGCTATCCCTTGCACGTTCAAGCGTCAGCTGCAGAGAGCTTGATTAAAAGGTTCAACAACCCTGCCCTAGTTCGCAGTTCCGACATTGATGCCGCTCAGAGGACGATAACCAGCGCGCCTTACTTCCATGAAATATCGCATAGCATAAAACGCGTGGCGTCACGTGCTAATGTGCAGTTGGTCCTCCCTGTTCCATGCAAGATGAATTCAATTAGCAATATCAGCAGTCAAGTACGGCAGAACGCTCCTGCTTGCAAGATGGTGCTGTAGCGACTGGAGGACCGATTGCGTTTGGGTGGCTGGGCCACCACGAAGGCGTTGGAGTAACGAGTGTCGTACACTCAGGGCGGTATAGGCAAAAAATCAACTGTATTTTTATAAAATTTACATTATGTACATGATTTCAAGAGGTTGTTCCCTCTCGTCAGTTGGGTCGGCGTCTCCTTGGTTCAGCTCCGCGGCCCCTGAAGAAAACTCGCCTCTCCTGCTGTTGATGAAGGCAGGCAGAAGGGAGGGAAGGAGTCTCGCAGTCCAGGTAACGCCTGTAAACGAATCACTGCAACTCTAAACCGCACCACCGGAAGGCACGGGCTTTTTCACGATCGGGCCTGGCTATAGGTGGTTGCCTCCGTTCCGTTTCCCGCGACGGTGGCTTACGCCGAGGCCAGCAACAGTAGCTAACAGCGGACGGACAATGGCCAGCAGCGCCGCGGGTGTCTTCTCCAGCGGCAGGCCAAGGCGCCACAGCCCAGGGAAACAAAGGGTGCCTGCCGGCTTGCATGGTCGTTGAACTATTGACACCGGCAAGGCTGCGCGGTAGCCTGCGACTCCGTGAGTGGGAGCGATCGCTCCCGCTTTCCGTCAACTGGAGGCTGCATCAGCCGAGGTGGCTTCCTTTACGGAATCACGATCACAAAAACGCACACTCGTAATACTCGGTTTGTGGCAGGCACAGAACTTTATTTTTGTCCTGAAAAACTGCAGTTGGACGTCCCCTTTTAGGGGGATCCTGTAGCAGAATATAGAAGGATGTGGTTTATTAGATAACCCTTTTATGCAGAAAGCTGTACGTCAGACAGACGGGCTGCTATTTGAATGTTAGTCTAAGTGGGCATTATAACCGGGTGAAGATAGGCAATGAAGGGCGGCTCGTGGTACATTGTAGAGAGTAAAGGTGAAAACAGGGGGACCCAACCAAATTATAATCATTTAAAAGTAAAATTTACTTCTAAAGATGAAAAAACCGCCGACCCCTTCGAAAGGACACTGACCCACCGCATTCCAAGCCCATACGCGTACGTGTATTCCCTACGTTCAGGGTACCAGCGAAGCGCTCGCACGTGTGCTGTCTGAGCAGGGAATAAGAGTAGCACACAAGCCAATTTCCACGCTTGGCCGTTTCTTTCCGCGCCCGAAAGACAGGCTGCCGAGGGAGACAGCGCAAGGTGTGATTTACTCCATTCTTTGTTCAGACTCGGCGCGTCGACCGAGGGAGAGACCAAGAACTTCCCAGAGAGGCTACGACAGCACAGGAACGATGTCCGCAAGTTCGACAGACAAAGGAGTGCATTAGCTGAACACAGCGAGGTGCACGACCACCGCATCGATTTTGACAACTCCCGCGTCCTCGACTTGGAAACCAGTTTTCACAAGCGGCTCTTTGTGGAATCATGGCACATTCAGGCGACACCTGGAAACGTGGACCGGTCTGCAGGTGCAATGCCAAGTGTCTATTTTAGAGGACTCCGGCACCTGGTTCAACACTAGCATGACCCCCCTCGGCTTGAAGAACCGGAAAAAGAGAAAGTGAGAAAGGAAGGAAGAGAGAAGAAAGGCCTTATAAGCACTGCTGCTGTCTGGTGCCCTCCAGTCACCCCTGAAGAAGGGTCCGAGTGGGACCCGAAACGTCAGGTTTTTTCATCTTTAGAAGTAAATTTTACTTTTAAATGATTATAATTTGGTTGGTGTCCCCCTGTTTTCACCTTTAATTTCGTCCCAACCAGACAGATCTCTGTCAAATGTTCACCTTTAAATTGTAGAGAGTGTGGGCTTGCACCCTAACTGAAGAACACCAATGTGTTATCAACCAAGTGCAATGAGTTAACTAGATTGATAATAGAAGCCGCAAAAATTTCAAAGCTGGGTAGCGATTGCAGAAGTAACCCGTCCTGTCGTTGTCATACAAAGAAATGCGCTTTTTGAATGAACGATCGTGTGTGAATTGTTTTGTATACCTTGTAACAAGAAAAAAAAATGAATATTTCTGCACGTGACTCCTGGGTGCAGCGTGCGAGCAGCACCATTGTGTATATTAGTGCTTCGCTTGCAATAAACCATGTTGTTGAAAGTTAGAGCACGTTGTCGTGTCCTGCTTCTTCGTCCTTGTGCTGCTTTGCGCAAAAGATCGTTTCATATCTTGCCAACAAAGTGGAATTTTACAGCGTAAGCTGTTATGAGTTCACAACAAAGGCCGTTTTTGGTGCCGCAGTTGTCCGCCGCCACCGCTGCCGCCGCCGGTGTCCGTAACCGACGGCGGTGGCGGCCCGTCATTATTATTACGAAGCGCTGCCTCGTGAAGCAGTTTTGTCGTATTGTGCCATGCGTCACGCGACAGGCGACGTGCGCAGCCCCGACAGCAACCTGGCTTGGCTCTTCGTAAAGTGCGGACCGCTGCTGAAGAAGCGATTCGCAGAGCTACGCGCGCGGCTGCAGCAAGGCAACGTCGGGCACAACAGGCCGCTGTGCAGAGAGAAGCCCAAAACGCAGAGTTATGGCGCAGGGGATACCTACCACCTCTACTTGCACTAGTTTCCTCAAGCGTTCACAATGGCCTCTAAGAAGGTCGTTCCTCCAGCTTACGCTGTCACTGTCCTGCGATTCCGCGCAGGCCTGGCTCCTTTTTTCCTTTTGCGAGTGCGCGGCGGCCTCTCGGGAGCTGCGTGCAAACACGGGCATCCTTGGCGGAAGCCAGATTCAAGATTCTTGTGGGCGCCGCCATGTTGCCTAGCAGGTGGAACGGACTCCGATCTTGGAACTCACTGGCTTGGAAGAACGCTCGCTTTGCATGGCCGCATTGTGAGTGGCTGCAGTTTTGGTAGTATTTTTACTTCTGACGAGCTCAATACCGGATAAATTCGGGCTCTGTATATAGTAATGGGCCCGTGCAACGTCCCGACAAGTTTCTAGCCTGTCATTTATTTCAACAGAGGACGCCGCGAAAGTGTAGGTGCCATATATTTACTCCGACATCCTTTTGTTTGAAAGCGCGTACATGTTTTCACACTTTCTGGCTGAGTAGGAGCACCCTTCATCGCTACATCCTTTTTTGGTAAGATCTTTGGCGCGTCATATGCAGTGTACATTTCTGTAGACTGTTAAAGTTTTGTTCTATATTTTCGTATCAACGGTTCTTTCCCATTTTGATATGTAACATCCCCTCCCCTCTGTAATGTGCAAACAATGAGGATGAAATAAGTAAATAAATAAAAAAGAAGATTAGAAACGGTTTATATTGTCTTCGAAAAAATGTCTTCCCAGCAAAGCACTCTTGTTTAAAAGTGAAGCCGACTTGAAAAAAATCAGCTTGAGGTTGGTGTTCGTGAACTGACATTCTCACATTGTGTGTTGCACAGTGAAGCTCTCTCATAATAAATATGCAGTGCGACATAATAATAATAATAATAATAATAATAATAATAATAATAATAATAATAATAATAATAATAATACGATCGACGTAAAACACACCCCATTTACTGTGCTCGTTCATTTTCCCAAAGTGGGAGTCCTGGTGACCTTTCCGGCCACCGTCCACAGAAAAAATTTTCACCTTTTAAACCTTTGTAGAGTTTTTTTTATTTATTTCAGGAATGCCAGAAAAGGCGCTCTCTGAGGGCATTACAATGCGGGGAAGGGTTGAATAGGAACAAGATGAAATAATTACTATAATAAGTGGCAACTAAAATCACGCGATCACTGATCCGCAATAAACAAGCAAAGAAACTTAAAGTTAAAAGAAAAGAAAAAGTAAACAGAAAAATAGCAATAAAAAATGAGGACCGTCATATGATGCATACGCTTCAAAAACAACTAAAACATACGGACGTGCAAGTTGTTTTTTATCACACATTAAGGAATGCTACATTAAAAAAAAGGAAATGCATGAGTCAAACAGTAACTGCATTTGAGTGCAACGAAAATAAAAATAATAAAGAAAAAAACATTGTAAAGCTTTTTGTATGCTCGTGCTTCTACTTCGGCGAAGTCGTCGGCTCCTCATCCGAAGATCCTGAAACAGCACCTGTAAGATGAGCATTGAGCAACCCAGGCATAAAAGCACCGAATGACATTTGAGTAATAGAAGCACTAAAGAAGTGAAAAATGGCCCAAGTTTCTATAATATCCTGCGCGAAAAATTTTGGGTACGAGGGCTAAAGCGTTCCTTGATACAACGGCTAAAGGCAGATGCACCATGCCTGACTCGACCCGAGCACCTGAATGCGCACACCTAGAGCATGCAGCAAAAACGTCGTAAAGCATCATTATATACACAACACAGCTGTACATAAAGTAGACGCAAGGAAACAAGGCGCATAGCTTTGCAATTATACAGCAGCATTTATACAAGCACAAATAACAAAATCTCAGGAACGTGAATTTCTCTGTACACGTTCTATTCAGTATCAGGACAGGAAAAGTGGTAAGCTTTAACGCCTTTTTAAAAAAGATCAGAAGACACACCTTTTGATCATGTCCTATCTGTTTGAGTGTATTAGCAAGTACTGAGAATTACGTACGAGAGCACTTGGGTTCCGCAGTTGGTGTGCACAAGCGAAACTCTGTAATGTATGTGCCATGATTTGTAAGGCAAACTCCAACTATAGTTCGAGATACATAGGAGGATTGCGCTTAGCTGCCGTAAAGACATGCGATAGCCAATTTAACTCATATAATTTACCTTTAGAGCGGAATGCTTTAAAAGAAAAATAAGAGCCTGTGTGGCCTTATCAGAACAAGTTTCGTCATATCGTATCGCTTTCTTCTGTGATGTTATCAACTTTGTAGGATTAGTCTTAGCTGTAGATCCCGAAGGGAGTAAATAACAGTGTATGTGGGAATAAGTTTGCGCGTAATACAGTTGCTACTCGAGCCATTCGGAACGAAGTTCCTAACTTTGTGCACATTACAAAGAGTGTCCTTGTCGCATTAGCATGAATCTTATTAATACGCGGGGAGCAACTCAAGTGTTTTTCTAAAAGGATACCTAAGGACTTGTAGGAAGAAAAGCGTTCACTCAAAAGCGTTCACTCTGTGTGCTTGTGGCCGGAACTTCCTGAAGGAAAAGTCGGTAGGGTCCTTTGGGACGTTGATGAGCTGGCCGTGGAACTCCATATTCTCTCTGGGGTACTCTATGGTGTACTTCAGCAAAATCTGCATTACACAGGAAAGAGCGAACGTGTGCTTTTGATGTCTTGCAAACTGTCACAGAGTGATCAGGCATGCACAGTGCGCAGCGGCTGAAACACGACACTCAGAGCGCAATGTTGCCGATGCTTTCTGTGTCACTGTTCCACGCCGGGGATGCCGACGTGGCTCGTTGTGGTATTCAATGAAAGCGAAACCCTTGTTGACACACTGTTCAATTTGGCCTTTCGGGTGATCACCTAGCGCCCTCTAATAGCAAAAGACGCGCCAACCATCACCCGTTTTGAGTATCGCGTCTCAATCACTGAGCGCTGAACATCAGCACACACACAAGAGAAGACATATGCCCACAAAGTTTGTTACAGTGAGCTCTCGATCATATTTCAAAATTGACTAGTGAATATTTGCGGAACGTCAGTTTTTATATCTAAAGGCGTGTGGAAAGGCATCATCAAATAATACGACATACAGAATGAATTGCAATAGATCGAAAACGGATGTCCTTCCTGGGTTTGAGAGGCATGCCGCCATGAAATGCCAACACGTCCCACCAGCGCAGTGAGACTACCACGACGACATTCATCATCTTTGTACGCTATTTTAGTAGCTGGGAAACCGAATTTTAGACGGTGTAGTGCTTGTGCAAATCCGCTGGCTCACGAACAAACTAAAGTCTTTTTAGCTAAACCTTTCTACACTGAGCTGAATGAACCCTTACAGGCGCGAACTCCCGATTACAAATACCATGGGGCAGTCTACTTGGTACGTTTTTGTCCCGCGTCCAAATTGAAGAAAGGACGCTCTTGTTCGAACTAATAACAAGAAAACACTGAAGCAACTGCTCGTGCGGACGAGTAATTATGAAAAAAAAATGATATTCGTTCCTTTTTCGAAGGAATCGGTCATAACACGAAAGCTAAACGTGTCCTTACAAAAGTGGTTGCGTCTTCGTTTCACCTCATGGAAGTAGAGACAGAGAGAGGAAACATTTATTTTAACAAAGTGAGGGATCTTCCTCGTAGGGTGGAGCCCTTAGTTCAGGGCCCCATTGGCTCGCGCCACTCCACGTGCTCGCTGAATCAGCCGACGCTGCTCCTGCGGCGCTGAGCTGGTCAGCGCAGTCTCCCAGGAGGAATGTGATGGTGATGGGATAGGGGAACAGCCCGGTGGACATGGGCATTCCCACGTGCAGTGATAAACTGTGGACTCCGCTCCACAGTAGGGGCAGTATGAGGGATACTGTGTGGGATGAAAGAGGTGTAGGGTGAGGACACATGGGAAGGAATTAGTCTGTAGTTGCCGCCACGCGACAGCTTCCTCCCGGGTGAGGGAATGGTGTGGTGGGGGGAAATAACGTTGGCTTTGTCTGTAATGTTCTAGAGTGTCAGCGTAGTTCAATGGTTCTGTTGGTGCGTCGTCTGGATTGGACAGCTCTTCCGATGGCGCCCGGTTTGTGAGCTCTCGGGCTACCGCATTAGCGCGTTCATTGCCATGGAGAGAGGCGTGTCCAGGTGTCCAAACGATACGCACCCTGTGTAGTAATGAGGGGTGTAAAGATGTCAGAATACGGTGTGTGTACGGTGTCACCATTCCTTCTGCTATATTCCTGCAGGCAGTTTGCGAGTCAGTGACCACTGTCGTAGGTTCGTCCCGTGCTGGTAGGAGAGAAGCATGTACAATAGCCAGGGCGACAGCCGCCTCTTCCGCCATGGCACTGTCGTTAGTGTAAGCGTGGCCGAAACGCTTACAGTGTCGGTGTTGTCTACTACGACAAGACACATGGCCTGTCTTTGTGGGTACCGTGCCACGTCAGTATAGAGGACTGGCGTATCAGAGGTACCATCGCCTAGAACGCGCATTAAAGCCTGAACCCTTGCACGTCTCCGGCCTTTATGACGGTCAGGATGCATATTTCGTAGAATCGGGGCCACCTGAATTTTGCTTCGAATCTCGAGTCCAAGGTATGATAGGAAACTTATCAATATCGTTTTATTCAGTGTTAACGCGCCTCTGAATCGCTGGCTAATACATAGTCGTGGTAATGATTATAGTTTGGCTCAAGAAAGGGCGCTCTTTTCAGCAGCCCTTTCGGGAGCTTTAGCGGGGAGCACGTCTCAGCCTCCGTGGGGGTAGGCGAAAGGGAATGAAAGACTGCATTGTAGAGAAACGCCGTAGCGGAAGGCTCCGGAAATTTTGACCACCAGGGATTCTTAACGCGCTCTGATAGCACGCAGTACACGGACACGTAGCATTTTCCCCTCCATCAAAAATTCGACCGGTGCGGCCTGGTTTGAAACCGTGCCATACCGACCCGCAGTCACGCCAAGGAGGTTTAAAACAAATGTGGAGTGGAGGGCGCACGCCAAAGGTAAAGCCATCCTCCGCTTTCTTGCCTCACGAACAGATTAATAGCACAGAGATAGCAGAACACAAAAAAATTGGCAGATCCCACGTGCAGTGGGAATCAAGGAAATGCGAAGCACGCATAAGGACGTAAAATGGATTTGCATTGTTGTCTCGCTATACCGAGTTTAGTACATATGAAGTTAACGAAACGGCCGCAAGAGCACCATTACTGTGGCATGTAAACCGTGCCGCTCATACACGTATGTCATGATTCTCACGTTATGACTTGTCATTTACGTTCGTCGTGCAGTCGTGTTGTGCCATAGCGATATTGGTATACATCCCTTTAAAGAAACGAGTGGCATGTAGATCATGCCGCTAATGACATGCATGTCACGATTTTCATGTTATGACCTGTCATTTATGATCGTCATGCAGTCCTGTTGTGCCAAACCAATTTTCGTATAGGCTCCGTGCAGTCGAGTTTTCCATGTGCGACATCAGCGCCAGAATGCACCGCCTTGCGGAGAGAAGAAGCAAAATTGGGCAGACTGTGACAGGGAAATACGCGAATGCGATGCGCGTCTCCAACTCTACAGCAGCAGCGACCGCCCGTCCCACCTTCTTTCGTTTTATTTCCTTTGAGACGCGCGCTCCAAACCTGCGACAAACTGTTCCAAAGGGCAACGCCGCGAGCGTTCGTGTGGTTCGCAGCACGCCCGGAAAGCAGCGAAGAAGCGCGCGCGTCGCTGTCGCCTCGGTTTCCACCGTGCGCGACTGAGCCGTCCGACGAGAGCTACGTAGCGCCCTCTGGTCAGTAGACGGAGCCATCCCATTAACGAAACGGCAGTATAGCGCCAGGACCATGGCATGTATGTAAATCATGCCGGTCATGACACGCGTGTCATGATTCTAATGTTATGACCTGTCATTTACGTTCGTCATGCTGTCGTGTTGTGCCATAGCAATTTTGGTATACATCCCATTAACGAAACGCCTGCCATGTAAATCATGCCGCCCATGACATGCATGTTATGCTTTTCATGTTATGACCTGTCATTTATGTTCGTCATGCAGTCATTTTGTGGTATGCCAATTTTCGTATACATGCCGTTAACGAAACGCGTGGCGTGTAAATCATGTAGCCCATGACATGCATGTCATGATTTTCGTGTTATGACCTGTTATTTATGTTTGTGATGCAGTCATGTTGTGCCATACCAATTTTCGCATACATCCCATTAGCGAAACGGCCAGGAGAGCACCAAGACCGTGGCATGTAAATCATGCCGCTCATGACACGCATGTCATGATTCTAATGTTATGACTTGTCATTTACGTTCGTCATGCAGTTGTTGTGCCATAGCAATTTTGGTATACATCCCTTTAAGGAAACGAGTGGCATGTAGATCATGCCACTGACAAGCATGTCACGATTTTCACGTAATGACCTATCATTTATGATCGTCATGCAGTCATGTTGTGCCAAACCAATTTTCGTATAGGCTCCGTGCTGTCGAGTTTTCCATGTGCGACATCAGCGCCAGAATGCACTGCCTGGCGGAGAGAAGAAGCAAAATTGGGCAGACTGTGACAGGGAAATACGCGAACGCGATGCGCGTCTCCAACTCTATAGCAGCAGCGACCGCCCGTCCCACCTTCTTTCGTTTTATTTCCCTTGACACGCGCGCTCCAAACCTGCGGCAAACTGTTCCAAAGGGCGACACCGCGAGCGTTCGTGTGGTTCGCAGCACGCCCGGAAAGCAGCGAAGAAACGCGCGCGTCGCTGTCGCCTTCGGTTTCCACCGTGCGCGACTGAGCCGTCCGACGAGAGCTACGTAGCGCCCTCTGGTCAGTAGACGGATCCCATACATCCCATTAACGAAACGGCAGTATAGCGCCAGGACCATGGCATGTAAATCATGCCGGTCATGACACGCGTGTCATGATTCTAATGTTATGGCCTGTCATTTATGTTCGTCATGCTGTCGTGTTGTGCCAGTAATTTTGGTATACATCCCATTAACGAAACGCCTGGCATGTAAATCATGCCGCCCATGACATGCATGTTATGCTTTTCATGTTATGACCTGTCATTTATGTACGTTTTCTAGCTGGACGGGTAGACTCCTCAAGAAATATTTTTGAAAGAAGTAAATAAATAATTGAGATGACAATACAACTACATATATCTATTTATGAGCTGCGCGCTTTACGTGCGCAAAAGCAAATGGTACATCATCCTTGTTTAAGACGGGGTGCCTTGACAGAAAAGAGATGCTCCTTTGTCGTGTGTCAACTGGTGTAGAGCCCGCTGCGGCTGGCCGCCTTGACATAATTAAAAAAAAGAAGAAAAAGACCCATGGAGCGCTCATGTGTCAAGAACTTATGCGAATTTATTAGCATGTATATTAATTTTTTTACTAAGTGCCGATATCGAACACCTATTAACGAATTTTAGAAGTTTTAGTCACCGGGCGCCGGAACCTTCAAGAAAAGCTTCCGCAAATCTTGTGGGATGCTCCCCTGTATGGGCGGTTGTGAAGTACGTACACTGGAATAAATCCTTCACGAGATTTCAAATATTTCTCCACCAGCCTCCACGACCTCAGCGAACATTGCCTGAAATTTCTGGCAGTCTTGGATGAAACAAGTGACTGCCCCGCTGTAAACAACGTCGCATTGGAAGCGTACCATTGCGTGAGGTATTGATTGATTTGATTTGATTTTGTGGGGTTTAACGTCCCAAAACCAGCTCTGATTATGAGAGACGCCGTAGTGGAGGTCTACGGAAATTTCGACCACCTGGCGTTCTTTAACGTGCACTGACATCGCACAGCACGCGGGCCTCAACATTTCGCCTCCATCGAAATGCAGCCGCCGCAGGCCGGGATTCGATCCCGCGACCCTCGGATCAGCAGCCGAGTACCATAGCCACTAGACCACCGTGGCGGGGCTGCGTGAGGTATTGAGGCTGCTTCAACGGAAACCTATAAGCTTGGACAAATGTCCATAATCCTGGCACAACTTACGTCCAAACATAAAATCTATATTTGCCCTTTATGTTTTTAGGCGTACTCCTTCAGAGACCTGGGCAGTATGAGTGGTATAGAGTAGAGGAGAGGCTCGTGGATCCTTCTAATCACGTGCTTTACAAAAGTTGTACCGCGAAAGATACTGCTACACAAAAACAAGACGAAAAGAATCCATACTCCACCTTGGCGACGAGCGTGCATATTTGTAGCTCCGCTATTCTCCTACCCAGGCACATGCGTGGACCAAAGCTGAAGGGCAACGAAGCGTACCCGTCGTGGGGTAGAATTTCTTGGTCTGTTTTCAGCCAGCGTTCAGGTAGGTACTGCTCAGGGCGCCAAAAGTTTTCTTCGGCACGGCCAGCGACATACCCATCCACAAATATGGGCACCTAGGAATAACAAAAACGTGGTCCAGTTATAGCGCGCTCTTGCCGTGACGCATCGTAAGGTTAAGACGACAGGAAACGTTTCTTGCAAATGTACGGGTGATCCCCAGCAAAATAGATCCCAATGAATCCTTTAGATTCCGTCTGTAATTACCATAGATTGCAGTCATTTAGAACAATAATCTCTTTCGTTTTAAATAACCGCGTACTCATACTTGCGCTAAATATACAACTAGCGAATGACAAGGAAGAGATCATTAAAGGAGCACCGAAGACCCGCGTTTAATGAGACGTAACTACTAGCGTAGCAGACAGGGACTAGACAAGAAAAGTTATCGAATCAGTTAGGGAATCAGTTAGCGAAGAATATGCCGATGCCCACTGGTAAGCCGCAGCCGAGGGCTACGAGTGGCGTCGACGTCTTTGAGGAAACTGAGTAGTTGGGAGCGGAACGTGCACGCTTACCAGTCACGTCCATTGTACTGTTAGGAACAAAGGGTAGTGCGTGGTACGTGTCCAGCAAATGCAGTTTCCAGTTGCGTAAGGAAGTGCCAATGAAGCTGCATTAACGAAGGTTTCTGCGTTAATTTGTTCGAAATGAGAGCGTGTTTCGAGCACATATGCCTGCAGAATGTTCTTCTTGTTTAATGTTTGCATGCGCAGGGAACAAATTCGCTTAGAGACTACTGTTCTGTGTTCTTCTCGAGCACCCGTCTTCTACGAAAGTAGTCGTGTATGTTTTTGCTCGACAACATCCGCCCTACTTCCTGCCTTACCTTTCATCTGTTGTTCATCTCTGTGCTTCCAATGTCAGCATAGAATGCCAGCATGCTTGAGCTTTTGATCGTTCTGGTCATCCTTACGCCTCACGACGCTCTCATGAAGTCATCTTTACATTTATCCAAATTTCTTGCTGACAACCCGTGAACTACACTGCACTGATATTTTGGTGTTCGACTACACACTGGCAGAAGTAAAGGCGCTATTCCATGCTGAAACTAACCCCAGCAGGAACAACGTAGCCTGACATGACTACGTCGTGGTCCAGTTTTCTGTAGATTCCCGGCAGGCTGGGGTTCAACCTGCGAGTTGCAAAGGAAGACACGCGTTACTGCTGCAGAACATAAGATTTCGAGGGATTGCGCACAATTAACCCTTTGTTCCGTGAAAGGACATAGAGAGAGAGAGAGAGAGAGAGGAGAGAGAGAGAAAGATTTGTATGGTAATCAGATTGCAGTACCCAGTTATCTGACCTCCACTAGGTAGCGGTAATAGTGGTCAGAAGGAGACATAAGCAGCAGACTCATAATAAGAACAACAGGAAATACATTAGAAGAATAAGCGTTCTAATAACTGAACTAAGGCCGGAATACTAATACGAAGCATACTGAGACAGGTGGAGCGCAAAAGACAAGGTTCACGTTTGCTTCCAGGATCGTGTGTACTACTCAGTGGTGCAAAGCGAAGGCCGATTGCTCGTGTTCCGATATTAGGATGTTCATGTTCATCCTACCTCTAAGAGCAGAGTTGCGCCGATATTTTTCTTGCACCTCTGCTCGTCGAGCTTCATCTTGGGATAAAATATAACGTTCAATGTCCCGACGCGCCGCAGGGCAGCCAAATGCGGAAGCCGCAGCGCGTCGTAACATGGTGTTCCACCGGGCTCTCCTTCTGACAGTGCCCATGCTAGACAAACAGTCGCGCCAATATAACAGCGCAGCAAGTTGATGCTTTGCACAGGCTGGCTTAGTTTCGCTCTCGAGTGCAGGGGGACTAGATTAGTGCACAGCTTTGGAACATAAGGCGAACCGACGCCCAACTGTGTTCGCCGCGGGAACACTTACAGGCCCCGATATAACAGCGCCACACGTTGTACATAGAGCGTCAATATTATGATAGACGTTGAATGGCCTTGACTAAACATTTAAAAGCCAAATATATGTTTCTCGTTTTCCAAATCCCTCTATATCTAAATTTTACAACTCACCTCATGCTCTCTTTCAGGCACGCCTTTATAAAAGACAGCTTCTCCAGCTGCTGTGGTTCAACAGAGTTCGAATCCTCGCCGAGCACAGCTATGGCTTCTTCACGTGCTTTCGACTGAGCCCGTGGATTCTTCGCAAGATGAAACAGAAGGAACGCCGCTGCTGTAGATGTCTGCAATGTTGCAACATTTATACCGTCGTTATCGGAAATATAACGATCTAACTGCGTATATTGTTCCAGTGCATTGTTTAGGCATACGTACACTTGTTTCGCCAGAGACTGCCACGAAACAAGTTTGCAGTACGTGAACTACATCTTGAACAGCAGAAAATGCTGCCGTTAGCCTTCGTGCGTGTATTAGAACAGAACAATGATACAGTCATTAGAGCTATCTTCTAATGTGTAACGGCTTGAGTACCTATTGTATTAACAAGTTCCACGTGTTTTCCACTGATGCGCGCTTCCAGAAACAGCGCGTTCTGCCACCGCACAAGCCGCGGTTGACCCATCCCATTTTATGATAAGGCGTGTTTAGTTAAGCGGTCGTTGCTAAATCGGTCGTTACTAAAGTGGTCAGTTTGGCTTGTTCAGGCCATTACATCTCAACGGGATGTCGTACATGAGTCACATTATGCAATGGAGAACTGGTGCTTAATGTTCGACGAAAGCTTTGCATTTTGAGACAAAATGTGGGAGCACACTCTCCAGCAGCTCGCTGACGGCACAAAAAAATAAGAATAAAGAAACGAGCGCACACGTCAAAAGTACAACAGAATGCGGTGCGCGTTTCCTATATTTTTTCAAGCTGTGCGCAATGCTGCGCCTGTGAGACATTTGTCATGCATGACCTCTCTTTTTCAGCTTGATTTTTCAGGTTGCAGAGCAGCGGCTGCAACCCATTAATTGTTACAACCGCAGAAGAGAAGCGTGCTGCAACCAGGCTCAATATTCGTAGCTCGAAGCTATTGTTATTCACAGTGTGCTCTCGAAAATTTGCGGTATAGCAGGCCGGCGAACAAGCGTCGAAATAGCCACTTTCAGTTTTAGAGTGAACGAAATGATAGGTAGGAGATGGGGAGGCGAGGGCAGACCCTGCTAATGATATGCGGCAAGCTGAACATTGGAATGAGCGACAAACGTTAACATTTTTCGCAGCAACTGCTAAAATAAAAGATAGCAAAGAAATATATCAGTATGAGGAGTGACAATAACTTATATAGGCGACGACCACAGCTACATCACTCGTCCGGTCTTAGTTTGGTGTACTTTCAAACCGGAGCAGTAATCTTGAGGAAGAGGAGTAAATACACCTTTTTTATGGACAACAATTACCAAACAGAAAGCAGCTGTTTCTTCATAAGTGTTTGGTTATGAAATGCCTGAAGTCCTCAATTGCAAACGTATGTCAAATAAACGCGTTAGGCACTTCATCTTCAATAAACTCTCATAGCCTTTTCAATAAGTATATGCACGCATTCCAGACCTACAGTATTTAATGGCTCACTCCTTGACCTCTGTTCTACAAGGCAGTAATAAAATTTTGGTGGTGATGATGATGACTGTGGTTCGGTTAAGGAAAGGACGCTAATTTCTGGAGCCCATGTTGGGAGTACCGATAAGCGTCCAGTGAGTAAGGGAAAGGGACTGAAATAAATAGCGGCCGCGGCCGCGGTTGTACTTCGCGCAAGTAACGCGCCGTCACGAGGCTGCCACGCCTTTAACGTCCGCGGTGACCGAGGCGCGAATGCTACCGTAAAGCTGATGTGGTGGTGGAAAAACGTTTATTCAGGAAAGTACAGAGAGTTGCACTAAAGATACACTTGGGTGGTCTCCCTATTCCGGAATTCCACTGGAGACGATCGCCGCCCGGGCGCGCGCCACCAAGGAGCGCTGAGCGTCCCGGGTAGAGCAGCCGAGCAGGAACTCCTCGTAAAGCTGACTGCCAGCGCACCGGCACGACAACCCGCTTCGCTCTACCTTTTCTAGATGGCGGTACAACCGCAGCGAACTTAAGCGTAGCAAGAGTGTAGTGGAACGCAGGCGATGTTAATTTAAGAGTAAATTTGCTTGCTAAACACTTTGCTTCAACCGGACGTCAGTTAGACGCGACTTGTAAAGCGCTCTAGCGAGGATATGACAACCATTTGTTCCATGTATCTTTTAAGTGTCGTTCTTGTGATCGGTAGAGCCTCCAGCTCCTATCGTCGCGAGCGGGGTGGTTGTGGGTTTGAATCGTAGTGGGTGGTACTGATGACTGTGGTTCGGTTAAGGAAAGGACGCTAATTTCTGCAGTCTATGTCGAAAGCGCGGCTGAGCGTCCAGTGAGTAAGGGAAAGGGACTGAAATAAATAGAAAGGAAGGAAAACCCGCAGCAGAGGGCACCGGAAATTTTGACCACCTGCGATTCTTTAACGCGCACTGACAACGCACAGTACACGGGCCTCTGGCATTCTCGCCTCCATCGAAAATGCGATCAACGTGGGAATTACGTGAGACCTCGACCCACGTCATTTCCCTCAGTCCTCTGCTGCATGATAGTGATAGTGATATTGACAGTGCTATATGATAGGGTAATCCTGGATGTTAGTGATCGTACAGCTAGAGTAGAAAGAAGATAAAGAAGCTGGTTGCAGGGTGATGGCACCAGCTGAGCTGATGACGAGTCTTCGCGACGTTATGTCAAAGAACTTGCTCCAATTTTTTGGCATACTTATCCGAGCCATAAATGTGATGCCTGCTGCGGAATGGCTGATCCCTCAATAATAGAAATGGGTATGGCCCGCCATGGTGGTCTAGTGGTATGGCACTTGGCTGCAGATCCTAAGGTCGCGGGATCGAATCACGGCCGCGACGGCTGCATTTCGATGGAGGCGAAATATTGAGGCCCGTGTGCTGTGCGATGTCAGTGCACGTTAAAGAACCCCAGGTGGTCGAAATTTCCGGAGACCTCCACCACGGCGTCTCTCATAATCAGAGCTGGCTTTGGGACGTTAAACCCCACAAATCAATCAATAGGAATCGGTGTAACACGAAAGTGAAACTTGTCTTCGCGAAGCTGTGGAATGCATAGGCGGCAATCTGGCGAATCGAGGGGCGGGAGGTAATTTGGGACACATGAACCAGCGGCACCTCGGCACTGAACAGGGATCCTCTCGACAATTGTACGGAAGCGAAAGTTCTCGAACGACTTACATTGCTCCGGAGACGCTTAAGTGCACGCGCCAGAGCCTAGCGCAAAAATGCAATAAATCTGGACGGTCCGCAAACCGTCATATATTGCAAGCGAAACCGAACTGGTTGTCAGCGGTTCGTTCTTTGAAAGCACAGCCCACAACAGCGAAAGGCGCATTAGTTCCTTGACGACAGCCGCATTTGCGTTCCTGGAGCAGTGTGCGCCGCAACTCAACACACCTGGCCACACATGACAAATCTTGCAGCGGCCGCAGTTGTACTTTGCGTAAGTAACGCGCCGTCACGAGGCTGCCACATCTTTAACGTCCGCGGTGACCGAGGCGCGAATGCTACCGTAAAGCTGACTGCCAGCGCACCGGCACGACAACCCGCTTCGCTCTACCTTTTCTAGATGGCGGTACAACCGCAGCGAACTTAAGCATACCAAGAGTGTAGTGGAACGGAGGCGATGTTAATTCAAGAGTAAATTTGCTTGCTAAACACTTTGCTTCAACTGGACGTCAGTTAGATGCGACTTGTAAAGCGCTCTGGCGAAGATATGACGACCATTTGTTCCATGTATCTTTTAAGTGTCGTTCTTGTGATCGGTAGAGCCTCCAGCTCCTATCGTCGCGAGCGGTGTGGTTGTGGATTTGAATCGTAGTGGGTGGTACTTTTCTTGTCAAATGGGCGTTCATTCTTCTAGACCTCCACTTCCGTGACCGAAGTATGTCAGTGGTTTCTTGGTGGACCTCGGAATAAAACAATCGTGTTAAAATCAATTTGGGCGAAAGAATGCAACGTTGCCGCTCCAAAAGACGCACATGTCCCTTCGTCCACTGTTATAGGGAACAGGCGAGCGCGAGGCCAAGCTCCTTCGACTGCCAGTGTCTCCGGCCCGGCCGCTCACCAGAGAGAAGCGGCGAAAGCGGTCAGGGACCCAGGCAGGGGAAGTACTCGCGCTGCCTGCTGCAATGCCGGAGCGCAAAGGAGCAGCGTCGCCGAGGAAGACGTCCTCTACTCCGAAAAATCGGCCTGAACTAATTTCAGGGAGCGTCACCCACCAACTAGCCGCTGTCAACAGCCAAAATTACACCATGCGAAGAGTTACTGCTCACCGGAAATTGTGCCTGTCCTAATGAACTCCACTAAGCACAAGATTGACATTGTGTTGACCAAGAGCATAAGTGCCGAGTCGGCGGTGGTGAGGAGATCCTTGTTGCCCTGGGTGAATATGACTCCTTAGTACTATGTACTCTACCTCATGTGCTTGTATATTTAGTGCTGGTAGATAATTTGTTCCACGTCGGGTTGTGACACATTTGTATTGATCTGTACTGTTACTAACCGTGTCTGTGCATGTACGTGTGATTGTCAATTTTATTAAGAATATATTTGTTTCGTTTTCATAACCCTTCATCATGACGCGGGCTTTCATCCGCAGTTGGTAATGTGCAAGTGCAACAAAGGGCACCTAAGACTACTTGTACCGGCTTCGGTGGAGTCTCTTCGGGGAACAGATACATCACGTTTCTTGGAATTTTCCCGGCGATTGCCTCCCCAGCATTCCCTATTCAGGACTGGTGACAAGGAGCTCTCTGTACCGTAGGCAGAGGGAGCATAAGCAGCAAAACAATGAACAGTTGGTGTTCCGAGGAGGCAGCCATGTAGATGGCATCTACGTATCAGCAATACTCTCATAAACTTCGCCCCCGGTGTTCTCTGCAAGAGCAGAACGAGGGCATTTGTCGTGCGTGCGTTTAGCTATTGAAGTTCAACAATCAGGAAACATGCGTTCTGTCTTAACAGCGGAACTGCTGAAAGTCTGCTCTTCGCCTTCTGCCCGGCGTAACGCAGGAGGGAAAGGCGGACCCGCTCTCGCCTTCGACCCACTCTTCACCACCCTGCTCTACCCGCTCTAGCCCTCCGTGCATTATCATAGTGATTATGCGAAGGCCAATGGGAGATAATGTATAGAACAGGGTTAGCTGAAAGCTGCTAGTTCGATCCCAGCCGCCACAGAGGCATTTCCATTGAGCGAAATGCAAAGAAAGAAAGAACGGAAGAAAGAAAGAAGTGTATGAGTGCTTGCGCAACGAACGATCAGGTACGTTCATTAGATGATGATGAAGGGTGGAATGTCGAGCCACAGCCAGTTCGTAAAGGGCATGACAGGTTTGGTTGAGTAAAAATGTATAACACAAGTGATACGTCATCATATCAATAACTTGATAACCTCAGCAGTTACGTCCCAACTAACGGCAAAAGAACAGCTTCGCTCTCCCAACGGTTTTCATGGCGTGAAACTGGCTTGAATTCCTTAGCTTCTCGTTCAGATTCACTGATGTAGCCGCTGGGTTTTCGTGCCACTCCTTCAGTTGTGCGTTGAAGGAATATGAGGGCGCACACATGCCATTAAAAGGTCGCTGAAAAGACTTTTCTTTTTGACACTGTGTCACTGATTAGACTACGTCATTGCGCAGTAATTCACCATCCATTAAGCGAAGCACCTTGCACTTTCTGCCTCCCACCTCCTTTTCAGTGCTATTTTAACTCGCTTAGCTGCGGGCTCTAGGGTAGTGATGACTGCGTCTACCACGTCAGGCGCTGTGCCAAGGCCTCACTAGATGTCAGTATGTGTCAGTAGTATCAGTAAGTCTCAGCATCGACATGGCACCGCCGCTAGGAGAGTGTGCTCTAGCTGTGTGCCGGCAGCGAGCACTTCGCGTATTGGCGACGCGAGTGGGTCCACCAGGTGCTCATGATGTCAGTCGGGAAAGCCAATCGTTGTGTGCCCATTACACAGACCGTGTGTAGGGGCAGTTGAAAACGCTGCGAGTTTGGTCGATCTTTCACCTTGCAGTAAATTGCTCCCGTTACGCAGAGCGCTGATATTGGTCTTCTAATAAGAAGAAGGACGAGCTATCGGCGCAACGTATTCGTACAAACACACCAGCTAGGTTGCGCTTAAGAAAACATGAATCGTGAAGTTCAGCCTGCGATCTGCAAGCTTGTGAATACGCTTTCCAAAGAGTAGAGTAGTAGCGCTGTGGCGTAGTCGTTATAATATCGGCTTTCGATGGGTTTGTACCGGGACTTGGTTGCCCTCTCGTTCCCACTTATGTATTAATTCAATATATGTGCACTCAAGCGTGTTAACGCAATGATGTAATCATTTAACGGGGCCAAGTGATAACTGGTAGTGAATATGCTCCGGGAAGCGTTGGTGTAGCGCCTTATAGTTGCATTCAATTCCGCGGCCGCTCTTCAGAAGCCTAATAGCGCGCCACGTACTTCCCCTCGCACATGAGAGCAGGCCGTGAATAGCCAGGACTAGTTTGACAAAAAAATCCTCCATTGTTTACGTTACGCCTAATTTGAAGGCAGCTTTCCTTGGAAGGCTGTCTTCGGAGACACTGAACTGTCAAGCAGTGTACAAGGAAGAGATTTAAGTACACTCATGTCTAACCGATTAGGCAAACCTGAGCAGCTACTCACCGTGTCAACTCCTGCGAGGTTGAAGTCACTCGTAAACGTGAGAATTTCACCAAACGTTAGCTTCTTCTCCCTTAACATGTGTTCCAGTATAGTTGGTTCGTGCGCCGACTCCTCGGAGGTCATTCGCTCGGCTGCAGCCACAATGTGGCGGAATATGCGCCTTAAAAAAACGGCAGAAACAAGCACACAGTTGAGCATTGTCTGTGCATATTACGCGCTTCCAAAGTGTCATTATTTCACTTATTTCACGAGGCATCAGCAGTGAGGCAGCCATCACAACAGTAAGCTTGTTATTTTGGCTCCATAATGCGCATTGAGTACGAAGTAGTAAGAGTGAGCAATAAACAGTTAAATTCAGGCACCAGCAACATACATTTTTCCTCGTTGAGATCAGCGCAGGGAAAAAAGTAGGAACGAAGGTGTAGCAGCACGGAGCTTATTTTTTAGAGCCGCGTTTGTCTTATACTTTGATCCTGTTCCTTGCTCTGGTTATCAATGGGTCCTCTCATAAGTATAGTTGCTTTCATAAGTGCCCTCTTCAACAGTTGAAGAACAGCTACATGTTTAACATGCAAATTTTTAATAGTGACTTTATATAGCCGATAAACACGTGCCCGCAGATTTGAGCTTGCCGACTGGTATGCCGGGCTGCTTATTACTGCAGGTATCTCATACTTCTGCCAAGTGAAAAAATTCCAAGGATATCCGAAATAGCCCTTACACGGTGAAGTCGTCCATGGCTTTCTCGAATCGTTGCCAGGCAGGGGTACGTATATACCGGAAATACGGAAATCTGTATCCAAACTTTTGCATGCAGGCAAAGGCCGTTCTCATGTCTTCCAGTATGGCGGGGCCGTCAAGAGTGAGGTCGAGAGGATGCCTCAGGGATCCCAGCCGTGCGTCAACGGAGGCAAGGGCCACGCCTGTGTGGAAGCAACAGGTGTACGCAACTATTTCAAGACATATCAATTAGGTTGATTCTCAAAAGTTTCACTATAAGACTATATACCAAATGCTCGACACATGGACGACTCCTATGTAGCTGTCCTTGGAAAGCGGATAAAATGAGAATTAAGTGAACAAACTGAGAATGAACGTCAATCCGAAATGCGTTTTAAAAGGATTGAAGGTGACTTGATGTTAATGAAACGTAAACTGAGCAAATAGAATCCAATCGAAGCGATTCACAATTGCCCTGAGTGAACCACAGGTATGATGCCTTTTATCAAGCTGTACACGGCTAGTTTATGAAAAGAGGTGTGTCGGTCTGTCGAGTCGCGTTGACATAGAATTTTACAGCGATCGGCCGACCAACCACTACATCCTCACTGATAAACCTTTTGATAGAATAGAAGCTTGGGCGCATAATTTTTTAATATCTCTCTAGGCTGCGGAAACTGACTAAAGCCTCCTCAATGTATGAACAAAAAGCACTAGAGAATTGTTATTTAGAAGAATTAACTGGTCACTGAACGTAACAACGCGGTTCTTATGGAACTCACTGACGTGTTTCAAAGTGTATATAGAAGTACCTTTCTTGTCTTTTCTTCTTACAGACGTTTCATTTTCCTATATTGATGTGATTCTATGCTTGCTCATGCTGCAATCGCATAATTTTGTGTTTGTTATATTTGTGTTTTTTGTGTTATTGAGGATCAGCCAATATTGAGGATCCGCCAAAGTGTATGTTTCGCCGGTCTGAAGTGCCTTCGTAGAATGAAACTGTTTTGGATCCACACCAGCCTATGCAGTGGGTCTACTTAGTGTTCCAAAATTTTGTACAAAAAATGGAGGGGGGGGGGGGTTGGGGAAATACATCAATTTTGCTGGAATTCACCATAGCCTTGTATTTTATGTAACGGGTCAAATTTTACATAGAACTTGCCTGTCTTTTTGTGTTGTTTTCTTGGCAATTCTCACCTGCCCCACTTATTATTTTTTTTACAACGTTATAAGTTCTCCCTTGACGAATCACATAAGTAATGCAGACGCAATCACAGCCGTCACAGCGGTAATGCCATCACAGCCGTCGCATATTCTTCCTGTTCAAACGTCGTCGTTTAAGCATACCCGCTATTGCATGGGCTAAAGAAGTTTCAGTTGTGTGCGGCTGAGACACCACACATGACCTACCAGAGTCAGTCTTTACCACAAATTTCCTCATTTTCAAAGTAGCACTGAAGGTATGTAGTTGATCAGAAACCAATCATAGCGCAAGAAACACAGACATGTGAGCGCTAGACTTTGGTGGCAGCTAGTGCTCCTACTTTGTGTCATCTCTTCTTTAGTGTCTGTGTTTCCTGCGCTAATGGTCGTGTCTGGGGCACACCCAACAGGTCCAAACTGCCGCGATTTAATAGATGCTGTGCAGCATTTTTTAAAGCCACGGATATGATTGTGGGGCAGGTGAGACCGTCTGATGCGAGAAATGTAAATGACGTTTTTTTCTTTTTTGTAGCGCTTTCTGTGTGGCCGGGACACGTGTGGCACGTGTTCTTGCGTCGCGGTTACAAGGACCTATAGGACAGGAGAGAGAGGCGGGAGACAGGATGAGAAATGAGGTGGGGGGCGGGGGTGGGCGGCATACATAATAAACGTTTATTCTGATAAGGTGGAGAGCGCCTCCCAGCTGGTCGGTCTTCTTATTTCACGAGGAAAATCGTATTTGAATGGAAAATGGGGCGCAAAAAAAACTTTGCCTATTGCGAATGCATGTCGGATGCATATCGACTCCCACACACCACACACAGCGACCGACAATGCAATGAAACAAGAGGTTAGGCGTGCAAACAAGGATGCAAGAAAATATAACGCGGCAACACAAACGCCGTTTATGTTGTCTGGTTCTCTCCTGCCAGGGGTTTGCGACGTCTTTCCCTGGCCATGACAATGTGGGTCGTTGTGCGTCATAGTGTGAATGGCATTTGCTTTATCGGCTTCACTTATCCCGTCTCCGTGCTTGCACGCTTAACGTTTCTTCTCTACGAGGCCCAACCAACGAGCTCAGATTCCTCTTATACTAAGAAGACATCCACCAACTCTGTCAACCATTTAGCCAGCGTATGGTACTGCTGCCGACATTTGTAGATGAATGGGACAATATTCTATCTTACAAAGATCGCACAAAATAATAACGCCATTTCGACACCGTGAAACCCATCGAACAGCAAAGCCTTCGCTGAACGCCAACCATGGACATAAACGCCCTCCAGAAGCCGGTGCCCAAACCAAAAGAACAGTTGCGTTATCGCGACCAACACCGAAGATCCACCAGTGCAATACCTTGCGGAGCTGGATATGTAGCCGGGTAGTTGAAACATTGGGTTTCGGAGGGGCCCTGGTTCGAACCACAGCACCTTTCTATTCCTTTTTTTTCTTCTTTTTTTGGGTAGAAAACGTTAGGCGTTCGTGTGGTACGCGGAATGGATTCGCCGCTAAGTCTGGAGCTTGCACATTTACGCCTGATTAGACAAAGCGAGATCACGTGACCTTGGGGCTCACTCGGTGAAAATCTACGGGACTGGCAGTACTACTGCACTAAGTCAGCTTTGCTGTGAAACTTGTCTTAGTGGATCATTTTTTCGAAATTCCTTGCACTCTTCAGCGACATTCTTGTCAGCCTGCAGCTATCCCCCTCCCCCCGCCTCTTTCTAGCCCTCTGCGTAATGATTTGAGGATGCCCGGGTTGCTTATGCAAACAGGATAAGAAACAACTTAATGAATAAATAAACAAATTAACATGGCAAAACTGTCGATTTTACATTGACGGTCCTGATTGACTGAAATTCTGGGGTTTCTCTCAATATTGTTGTGGTTTAGAATTCTTTAGTTGTGCTTAAGAAAAACAGCATTTCTCATCGACATGGGTAAAAACCGCGAATAATTGTCGCCTTCATCCTCACGATCCGACCATCCTGTCTCACGTGGCGAAATATGCACCCTCTCGATAAGACTTACTCTCCAGAGCCCATCGTTGTAGGAAGGTGAAACAGTCTTCCACTCTGCCGTTTTCATCCATGAGTTTGTCGAGCAAGTCCAAGGCCTCCTCCGCGATTTTGTTCATGCTGGGCAAGTACGACATCGTCGTTCGAACGCGAAGCGTGTGCTGCTGCGTGCTCATCCGAACTTTTAGCCACTGCTTGCCTTGACTGGACGAGCGAAGAGAAAGTGGCAGCGAATAAGTTAGAACACAGGAACACACTCAAACAACAACATACATGCATAAAACAAGCACGCAACGAGTTCACCACTACGTCTTCGAGGTGCGGCGTTTTTATTTATTTATTTATTTATTTATTTATTTAGTACTCAAGCAACAACACCAATACATAAAAGAGGCGCGCAATGAGCTCACGAGTACGTCTTGTATTTATTTATTTATTTATTTTTATATACTGCAGCACCTTTGGGTTATCGCAGGAGTGGGTTTATACATTTACAAGGACATTTAATCTCGTCGGTTATTCACGTTGAGTTCTAAGGTCCCCTAAACTTCTGAGAACGGTAGAATTTGGTAAGGGTTCATAACACAATAAAAGATAAGGCGTGGCAGCGCTAAGCCGAATAGAAGAGTGGACAACACACACGCCGACTACGAACTGAAGTGTTGCACTGAGACGATAAAGAACGAAGACCTTATATGTCCATCACCGGCGATATCAACTTCGTTAGACGTTCGGCTACAGTGCTAACAAATACTTCGAAATTGTGTTGCGTCTCCCTGATGTAGATCTTTTGTAAACGTAAAACCATCTCCATTAGGCATAAATTGTTCGCGTAATAAGGTAGCAAGGGATTCGCAATCGTTCATATTACAAAAAAATAATGTGGGTTGATCCCTCTGTCAGAGAAATCGGTATAACACCACAGTGAAATGTGTTTTCACCTAAACTGTTCAATGTTTATTGTACATCGATATGAGCTTGACCATTGTTATCAGTGTTTCGCTAGCACGGCACCGTTTGACGTGCATGAACCTGCGTTCACGCATCGCCTTCATAACGTCCATGACAGTGACCATCCATCCCCTTGTGGTAGCTAAAGTAGTTCACCTAATGACTGGACACAGTAGATAGTAAATGCCCCGCGACAGAGGCATCAATAATGTTTACTGACGCCACAATTACCCGTGGATGGCATTACCGTACTCTGGCACTTAAAGCAGTAGTTGTCTTGTTGCCGTTGTACTCGAAGAGTAGACGGAGACGGTGCGGAAACGCCATCTGCTCCGAATGGCGCACTTTGCAACGTGCGTCGCACGGTGCCTCCACACGGACTGGAGAGGCGCGTGCATATCTCCATGCGGCCGTCACTTCAATTCGCCTCTCATTGATGGTGGCACCGTTCTAGGCGAAGCGTGTCTCGACGCGCGCGCGAAGAGCTGGAAGAACGCATCGAGCAAGAGTGAAATAAGCGAGATATGAAAGAATGCAAGCCGCGTTCGTGTGGCTTGGTGGAACGTGAGCCGATGGCGCAGTGGTAGCGATCGGCCACCTTTCGTCGTGGTGCTGGGCGCTGCGAGTTCGATTACCAGCGCAGGGTCAGAAATTTTTATGTGTGTTTTTCTTTGTTCTTCTTACATAACTTCCGTTACCGAAGTGACGTAGTGCTGTCGCGCTGGACCCCGGCATAAAACACCTTAGTGTTAAAGAAAAAAGAAAGAAAAGTTAGCACCAGCGTAACGGTACATCTTAATAACGCATTCACGTAAGGCATTGTTTAGGCTGTGGTCATTACTGCTCAGGCAAAGATCGCTAATAATAAGGGCAACCTTTCAACCTACATGTTTCCAGAGAGACACGCTTACCCTCCACCCAACTAGCGTCGACTTAATGTGCATGGAGAGGTTTTCTAGAAAAGCTTATGTAAAGACTCCGCAACCCTTCAAACCGACTCTATTACTTGCTCACCAATATACAGCTTTAAGCATTTTAACAATGCGGTGACGAGTAATACAACTCTTTGATGTTAGCACTAGAAGCAGCTGTGCAATTACCGCGATTATTTCCTGTCACATACGGAACTGATTTGCCCAACCTGAAGGTGTCTGATAAAAAGTACCCTAAGCAAATAACTAGCTACACAGACTAGCCAGGTCCTTTTTACTGAAGAAGAATGCAAGGGGAGGAATCTCTTGCATGCGTGTTTTTGCCGAGAAGGACAGTTCTTGACGAACGATTTTGCTGTCTTGACATCAGAACCTGTTCTACCTAGATGACTTCTTTTTTAGGAGGTCGACTGCTCGTAGCTTGACTGCAGATTGGTTGAGCTTTCCTGTTCGAAAATTTCTTTTTGGTAGCTGCTAAGACTATTTCTGGAAACATGCTATCCACATACAAAATTACCATCCTTATCTAATTCTAGTGGCCTACTGGCACAATATTTAGCCGATGGTTGGGTAGAGTCAGATGTCCTAGTCCCATTATGCGACTGCTTAAATGTCCCAGTCGAAAAAAACAATTGGAACCATTTGGAAATATCAATGGGTCCAAATGAAAATGTCACTTTCCAATTGGGCCATTTGGCATTACCAACAGGACCAATTGGGATAGCTGTCATTGCCAAATGGTCCAAATGGAAACCATTTGGGCTAAATGGTTCAAATGGAAACCAGTCAGGCCAAATGGAGCTAGCGGGCTCGCTTCCAATTTGGCTAATATACATCCTCCAACCGGGTACGAATTAACCTCTGACGTAGAGCAATACATCCTTATTGAGAAATGGTGCCTGTCCCTTTCCTGTATTACGCCTCCGAAGAAATGTGTCTCGCGAAATTCGGTTCTGTCTGAATTTTATATTCCACCCTGATTTGCACGAGACAGCGTCATCAACATCAGCCACACGTGGTTGTAGGCAGCGGCAGCAGCAGTCGCGTCTGTGCTGTGGTGCCGAGTGTCTCTGCATCGTTTTCGTTGTATTCATGTGTATTGCAGCTATCTGTTGTGAGATGAATGCACGGGGTGCTTTATGGCCATGATTATTCACTGTGGTGTTCGATGTGGTGTTGATAAGTGTTTGGAAGTTGTGCGGGTTGTGGATAAAAATCAAGAACGTTAGCCCTAACAACTTCCCGGCGACCTGTTTGGTGAGCTAGGTGGATGTACTCAACCGGCTAATGTGTCCCCGCCGTTCCAGAATTGCGCAAGTCAAAGGTAAGCTTACCCGTTTTTAAAGCTTGCTTGTGTTTAATTCGTACTATAGACTGTTGTTAACGCTGTTGCATTGACTCTTTCTGCGCAGGCTGCTGCGTGAGAGCTAGACGACTGCGGGTTGTGGCAAGAACGAGTGACCTGACAAATAATTACCATGCAACATAACGAAAGGGAAGCGGTCAAGGGCTCGTTCTTTATTTGTTAGAAACAACTTAATGAGCAAACAGACAATGAAGCCTAGGAAAGCATAGGGGGGGGGGGGGGGGCCTTAGAACTCAACGTGAATAACCGACGAGATTAAATGTCCTTGTGGTATTGTAATTGTGGAGAAAGTAGAAAGGAATTAAAGTGGACGAAAAGACAAACCTGCCTTCGGTGGGACCCGAACCCACGACCTTCGGATGTCGCGTCCGATGCTCAACATGTGTTTTAAATAAAGTAGCTTTTCTGTTTTTCACTTAATGTATCTGTGTCAAATTTACTTCCCGTTCTAAGTAGCGATTATTGCGTGAAGCGGCTCCTTTGTTGGTTATAGAATACGATTTAAAACAGCAAGAAGTAACATGCATGAACACATGAAAGAACATTATGCAGTAGGCCCAAAAACTCTTGGTTGTGTTCCAGAAGTGCCAAATAATAGACATGGCATTAAAACGAGATCGTCTAAAATGTGTATACAGCTAGCGCTGCACAAATCAACCAAGCTAGGGAGCATCTACTGAAGTGTGATATATGAAATGAAACATGGACAGCACACGAAACAGAATATTTCGCGTCATATATCATGCTTCGTTATATGCACTCTAGCTCGGTAGACTCACGCAGCGCCAGCTGTGTTCACATTTGGGACAATCTGGTTGTAATGCAAAGTGCACCATTTGGCCCTATTGGAATACAACCAATTGGTTATGGGCTACTGCACCAATAGAAACAATTGGACTAGAACCAATTGGCCCAACTGGCCTACAACCAATTGGTCCAATTGGCCCAATGGTGTACTAATTTACAATTGGGACCAAGTGGAAATTTCCCAATTGGTTCCAATTGTTTTTTTTCGACTGGGGTACACTAATGCAAACGACTGCTTTTGTGAGAATGATGGCTGATTGCTTGAGAACGTTTAAAATGACAACATTAGCAACACCACCGCTTCCTTCTACAAGGAATTTAGGTAAATGCACAACAAATCTTGTGTCACCTCTAGGATACTTTGCCTGCATGATGCGGTGACGTAGCCGAGGCGGTGGCATGCGCAGGAGCCGGCTACGACATCACAGAAAAAAGGTCCGGCGCAGCTGCAGAGTGCCTCAATGCCTTACTGGTCCGGCGAGGAGGGCCGTCGAGGTACCCTCATAATAGCTAAACCCTCTATCTCTACTGCATTCTCCCGCTTTATGCACAGCTGGCTCTACTGCCGGCCCCTAAAGAGAGCAAACGGCGAATCTACGTCAGTGGCACTGGTTATCCGGGCGGCCAGTTGAGTTCCAATGCCTTGGTGACCATAAATACAATTTCCGTTCAAACTAGCCATTTCGTTGGCACAAAATAAGAAGATCGATGTTTCCTGAATGGCATTTCGACAGTGCACGCCTGCTTATCACTTGCTTTTAGTGTCCCTTTAATGCTAGCGACGGAGTCTGAAATGAAACAGGAGCGCTTCTTTTTATTCCGGAAGAAACCTAGTGATGGAGTTCGGCAAGCTTAAAATGTCAATTGATTATAGGTTAGGCAGAAAACAGTACGTATGATCGAAGGTTAGGGTTTTGTAATTGGTGTTATTTACGGTTGCACCTTCCATAAGTAGTACATTATTTGGAGCAGAGCTAGCAGAAACTGGTTCCCTCTGATTTACTGAAGCTCTCGAAGATTGGTCCTCGTTAGTCGGTTTAGAGACGCTTCTGATAGCGTCGTAGCGAATACTCCCATAGCTACGCAACGAACTTTTCAACACCCCTGATGGGGCCTAGCTTAACGTGACGATTCAGCTGAAAGTATTTCGCAATCCATGGCATGTGCGGATGCTGCTCGCACGCATTACATTTATTTTTGTATTATGAACCCAGTATTTCCTTAGTGGTAATGATGAAGCCTCGTTAATTATTCACACCAAACAACTTCTGTCCATACAGCGTTACTTATTCTGCGTAGGTATTCTTGCTGGTATTCACGCCACAACTGGTGTCCATCATATTATTCTTAGCTCTGTTAGACGTTTTATTCACGTATATGACTGTGAACACAGCCGATTAGTAAAGAAAACGGAGAATTTCTGAATGCATATGTAAGTTAGTATATGGACGAGATAGTAACCACGCCATTACCATGGTAATTGATCACGCAGTTGAAACCAATGAAACCTTAGAAGAGGCCAGCGGGAAGAGAACAGTTCACGCCGATCGGATAGAAAGGCCAAGGGCATGGCCTTGGCTGTTACCTACATCACATCGGTATTTAATTAGGCAGAAAATCTACCACTGTCACGAGCGTTCTACTATGACAGTGCCTCTTAAAGCAACGGTCGATTCATGAACAGTTAAATCCGCGCACGGCTGAGCATACGCTGCCCCCGTAACGCTTATCAGTCAAGTGGGAAGTGAGCTCGTGATATCCGGGGTAGATACGATAAATCCCGTAGATGCTACAGTAATTGACACGAGATATAGGATCGGGGGAATTCGGAGGCTTGTACTGATGAGAACTCTTCGAACAAGTGGTGTAGCCAACGTATCTACAAAATGACTTGTCTTTTTCAGAGCGACAATTGCGTTCCTTAGAAGCGTTTTTATGAATGCCTTGCTAACTCGGCACCAACCTCAAAACACTGCTGAGAAAGGCACTTTCTGCCCCTGGTGAGCACAACTATTATCGGGACTTGGCTCCAGCTACATTTTCTGTTAAATAATTTCTCACGAATAATAATAATGGTAAGTATGACATTCGTGAAGAACAAACGACAGCGCATTAGAGAACGAATGCGAGTTATTGGCGTTTAGTGGAAATCAAGGATGGGGCCCAGTCAGAGCATGTAATTATAACGTAAGAGAAGCGATCGCAGTTAAATGTAGCAGAGTGGATTTGAAGACAACGCAAGCGTAGCTGGGGCAGCAGAAGGTGAGGCGGGTCGATGAGATCAAGAAATTAGCGAGCGCCTCGTGGCCGTAGCTAACAGATGACTAGGTTAATTACCGTAGTATATATGTGAGAGGCTTTTACGTTGTAATGAGTGTGCAGACAGTTACGACAATGTCCGTGGTAATTTATCTTCACTGCATAGAGTGAAACAGTTTATTTAAAAGGTAGAAAATATTCTATTTTTACGAAAAGTTCGTCGAGGTTGCAAAAGCCAAGGTTACCAGTAATAAACAGTAACCCTTGGAACTTGATAATAAACACTAACTCCTGGTAACTTGATAATTGGTTTATATTCTACAAGAAACAATGGAAATAAGAAAGCGTTCATCGACGTTAAACGGAGCGAGTTAATTATCACCGCTATCTTCATAAACTAAGCACGTTGGATTTATGAAGTAGAATAAAGCTGATCACTCAGGTAAGACAATAGAATAAATTAAGGAATTTGCGACGTACCATAAGTGCATATTCTGTGTCGAAGGATTCAACGGACACGCACAGAAATTAGTCAGGAATGTCACGTGATACAATCATGCCACTAGAAAAGAATGAGCGTAGCTGTCTAGCTGCGAACCTGCGGTTAAGAGCCTGAGCCTTACAGGTTGAGAATTCCAACATCAGCGTAGTACTCCGGCCTGCTCGCTCGGTAATCCTTGAAGGCGGTTGCACCCATCCTGAATGGCTCCTTCCCTTCCTCTTGGTACATGTTCCGAATGTCGGTGCCCGTGAATAGGTGCACCAGGGAATAACGGCCCGGCAGCTTCTCGACCACGATAGGGCCGTACTTCCTATACATTTCCATCGACGCGTGGTGCCTTTGGTCGGGATGGTGCTTACCTGCAGAAAAGACGGCTGACATTAAAATCAGATGAGAACCAGGACAAACCTCCTGCAGCTGGTGTTCATGATAGAACAGTAGTTCATTTGTGCGGTGACGGCTTGTATTAAGGCGCAGGCGCTCCTACAAACAGGCACACAAACGTCGTGGGACACACACACACACACACACACACACACACACACACACACACACACACACACACACACACACACACACAAAGCGACAGCGCTAGCGCTGTAAGTGTGTTCTTCTACGTCTCTGTGCCAGTTGCTCTACACAACAAGCACAGATTTCCATACTGATTGGCTCTTTCGCCTTAGGAACGAGCATGTGTGCCCTGTCCGTGAAACGGAACGCTTCATTTGTACCGCCTCTTAGCTGTGGGAGATGGCCGCGTCTCAGCCTGCAGCACCCAGTCACGTCCGCTGGCGTCCAGCCGAGCTCCGGCCCAGGCTAGCACCAGCGCGCCAGCACCGCGCTTTCACATTGTCGTCGTCGTCCCTTACAATCTCCTCCCAGCGACCGTCTGGCGGCCCTCTGCGGAGACGGTGGCATTGGCCAGCGGTGGCCTGCGACGATGAGACGACGTGCGCCCCCGCCGGCGGAGAAACCTGGGATGCTGGCGCACGGAACGTGGTTGGGATAACAGGTAGCCCAGCTGCGGGCAAAAGGTCTTCCAGGATGACGAAGCCCTAAACGCTTGAACGTCTTCCAGGGACAGCGGCTCCTAAACCAAGCCAGGGCACAGACGCTTTAGTGCTCGTTCACACAGCCGTCAAACGGCCCGTCACGTCAACGTCACGGCGCCCGTTTTCGTCAGGGGAGAGAGTTTCCGAGACGTAACGGGTTGACGGCGACGTAGAGCAATGCTCTACGTCGCCGTCAACCCGTTTTTGAGGAGAAAACGTCTCGGAAACCCTCTCCCCTGACGAAACGGGCGCCGTAGACGTAACGGGTTGACGGCGACGTAGAGCAATGCTCTACGTCGCCGTCAACCCGTTTTTGAGGAGAAAACGTCTCGGAAACCCTCTCCCCTGACGAAAACGGGCGCCGTGACGGTGACGTGACGGGCCGTTTGACGGCTGTGTGAACGAGCACTTACTGGTTGCCCCACCAGCCTCGTTCTGAAGAGTGCACCAGCAGGCGGCCGGTGGGGGCAGCCGCCGTGTTGCAGGCTGCCGACAGCAGTGAGGCCGTCCAGCCGTCTCGTGTGCATCACGTGGGAGGGTGTGTCGGTGTATGAGGCCGCGTCAGGACGTCAGAGGTTTGTAAACACGGGCATCGTCGTCAATAGCATCGTGGTCACCAACACCTTTGCGATGTCGTCGACCGGTTCGCCTTTTCTCTAATACCGTCTCCGCTTGTCGTCAACACCGCTGGCCTCATCCTTACGCTCTCCTATTCAATCATGACTCCTTCTACTCTTGCTCTTCGTCCTTCATATTAAGCAGCGCCGTCGCAAATGACGCCACCAACCATCAAACATAGGGAACAGTCCGTCATCTTCTCGATCTTCATCTCCCCTGCATCGTTCCGCTCCTCGTCGCAGTCCCCTCCATCGCGATGACGTGTTCTCCATCATCATCATCGCAGTCGTCATAGCGCCTTCTTCGCACTTGTCAGCTGATCTCCCTTTCTATTTCTTGTCCCCTGCTCAGTCTGTCGAACCTTTATCACGAACTTTTTCAGATACCTCAGCCGAAGTCTCCTTCCGCGGACACTTCTCCGGCTTGGCATCGCCAGCGCTCTTCTCTTTGGCTGAGATGTCTTCGTAGGCCTGCTCCGTCGCTGCATCGGCTTTGCTCCTCCGCTGGCTCCATGGATTGCCGCGCGAACTGCAGGACAACTGGTGGATCCACTCGCCTTCGTTCGCCGGCTCCTCGCGATGACTCAGCTAGCTGGCCGCATTCGCATGCTTGAAAATCACGCAGCCTGGGCAGCGGTCATGTTGAGGCTGCGAGTTTCGGAGCGGGCGACGCCGCTTCTCCCACGAAAAGGGTCCGTCCCGGAACGCAGCCGAGGCCCCACGTTGGGCGCCAATGTGGGAGATGGCCGCGTCTCAGGCCGCAGCACCCAGTCCGGGCCAGCTAGCCAGTTCAGGGCCGTCGCGCCCAGCCACGTCCGCCGGCGTCCAGCCGAGCTCCGGCCCAGGCTAGCACCAGCGCGCCACGCACCGCGCTTTCACATTGTCGTCGTCGTCCCTTACAATCTCCTCTCAGCGGCCCTCTGGCGGCGATCCCCACAAAGCCTAACCATGTTGTAGCCGTATTGGGTGGAGCTACTCGGGCTCGTGCACTTCAGAGGCTAAGGGCTCTGTGTGCACTTCAGATGCACTGCTTTCGTCTGGCGATCCAAAGGCTGGGCGCCAAGCGAGACGCACCGAGAAGCAACGCAAGCGGCCGCTGGTCATGCGCAATCCAACCATTCGCCGGACACGAGCAGGAAAGGACCGGTAAAATATTCTGGTGCGCCCAGAGTACTTCCGAATGAAAGAGGTTGATTGGTTGATTGATTGGTGGTGTTTTACGTCCCAAAACCAGCTATGATATTGAGAGACGCCGTAGTGGAGGGCTCTGGAAATTTTGACCACCTGGAGTTCTTTAACGCGCACTGGCATCGCATAGTACACGGGCCTCAACATTTCGCCTCTATCGAAATGCAGCCGCCGCGGCCGGGATTCGATCCCGCGACCCTCGGATCAGCAGCTGAGTACCATAGCCACTAGACCACCGTGGCGGGACAATGGTCAAGGTTGAATAGCCACGACATATATGCTCAACCGAAGCATTTATAAACCATTCTACGCGTATTACGCGAAGAAGTTACAACGACACGTTCGCGCGTAGCACGCTACCACAAAGTTAACGCCGGGTGTGTATCGCGGCACATTGGTGACGGCCCGATTAAACCAGACCAAAAGTAAACTTCTCAGCGGTGATTGGCTCCTTTCCGGAGCTTGCGTAAGGTACATATAAGAACAGCTCCCTCAGGTGCTGACAAATACTGCCTGCGGAGTACATCCTGAGAACGAACGTGGGTTGCTGACTTTGCCAACGGATGTGCCAGCCAAAGTTCGTCGCAGTGCTCAAAAGTAGGCAAACGCAGTCCACAATGGTAGCCATACCGCCAAAGATAAAGACGACCAGAAACATTTATATTACACAATCCAAGGGACACAACAACGGAAAAATGTGTATGTCCTTTGATTGATTGATTTGATTGATTTGTGGGGTTTAACGTCCCAAAACCAGTTCTGATTATGAGAGACGCCGTAGTGGAGGTCTCCGGAAATTTCGACCACCTGGGGTTCTTTAACGTGCACTGACATCGCACAGCACACGGGCCTCGACATTTCGCCTCCATCGAAATGCAGCCGCCGCGGCCGGGATTCGACCCCGCGACCTTCGGATCTGCAGACGAGTGCCATAGCCACTAGACCACCGTGGCGGGGCATGTCCTTTGATTGCAATGGAGTTAAAGTGCCTTGGTTATGCAGCGGCATATGTTCTAAGACCCGCATCTGAAGAGTGGTAGCACATCTTACGCGAATGCACTTGCGAAATGGAGAAATATGCGTGACGAGCTAATTACACAATTTTAGCTAATTATGTAACATATTCCGATTCAGTGTACGCACCTGCGCCCGCGATTTGTTTTTGTTGGTTCTACGGCGTGATGTTATGTTACTATACAATGTAAGGTGTGCGAAAGCCGCCATAGGATAACAAAAGCACCATGTCATGCATTTTGTCAAGCTCATGGCATTCATGATATAGCATGAACGTCGTGTCTTGCCACTCACGTTCGTTATACATTCATGCTACTCCACGCCGATTATGGCATGAGCTAAGTTAATGACAGGGCCCCACAGATAGATAGATAGATAGATAGATAGATAGATAGATAGATAGATAGATAGATAGATAGATAGATAGATAGATAGATAGATAGGGTTTTACGTCCCAAAACCACGTTATCATTACGAGAGATGCCATGCGGAGTACGTCATGAAAACCAACGTGGGTTGCTGACATGTCCTGGCAACTGCAAACGTTATGATTCTGAGATACGCCGTAGTGGCGGCCTCCGGAAATTTCGACAATCTGGGGTTCTTTAACGTGCACTGACATCGCACAGCACATGGGCCCTCAACATTTCGCCTCCATCTAAATGTAGCCGCCTCGGCCGGGATTCGATCCCACGACCTTCGGATAGATAGATAGATAGATAGATAGATAGATAGATAGATAGATAGATAGATAGATAGATAGATAGATAGATACCTTAAACGGCGTTTTGTTTGCCGATAACACATCTATTCAGTCGATGGTACATTAGCACATCCTTTGAGGGAAGCGAGCACTAGGCGCTATGATCAACAGAGTGTAAGAATTGCAATGGCAATATGAATCAGTATTTCCTTAGATTGTTCTCGTTGATACGCTGAGAGAGGCGCGTAGTTTGCGCCATGACGGAATGTCCGATTGATTACCAGCACTTGAAAGAATTCACATCTAAGGTCAAAAACACTTTCTTGTAGTCTATTTCTTTTCCATTACGGAGTTTCCTGGCCCATTTGCACAGCCGACAAGCAGGAAGACAAATGTACCGTAAATAAAATAGATTTGTCATAACGGCGTACATGTACAGCATGCGCCCTTCACGCATACATGAAGCGAACTAGTTTCCATGCAGCAAGTGGCTCGGCTGAGGGGACATTTGCGCATCAATGTTCAAAATGCATGCGAGCAGTTCCTAGCTCCTTTAGAACATTGCTCCTCAGGGAAGTAAAAAACAATGAAGAAACGTTGTAGCAGCCTGGAGAAAAAATGGCAGATCCCACGTGCAGTGGGAATCAAGGAAATGCGAAGCACGCCTAAGGAACGTAAAATGGACCTGCACTGTTGTCTCGCTATACCGATTTTGGTATATATGAAGTTAGCGAAACTGCCGCAAGAGCACCAAGACTGCGGCATGTAAACCATGCCGCTCATGACACGTATGTCATGATTGTAATGTTACGGCCTGTCATTTACGTTCGTCATGCAGTCGTGTTGTGCCATAGCAATTTTGGTACACATCCCATTAACAAAACGCGTGGCATGTAAATAATACCGTTCATGCCAGGCATGTCACGATTTTCATGTTCTTAGAACGTGTCACCCATGGTCGTCATACACTGGTGTCTTGCCAAACCGACTTTGGTAAATATCAAGTTAATAAAAAGGCCACAAGAGCACCAAGACCGTGGCATATAAATCATGCCGCTCATTAAATGCATGTCATAATATTCATGTTAGAACCTGTCATTTATATTCGTCAAGCAGTTATGTTGTGCCATAGCAATTTTCGTACACATCCCATTAACGAAACGGCCAGGAGAGCACCAAGACCGTGGCATGTGAATCATGCCGCTCATGACATGCGTGTCATGATTTTCATATTACGACCTGTCATTTATGTTCGTCATACAGTCATATTGTGCCATACCAATTTTCGTATACATCCCATTAACGAAGCGGCTTGGAGAGCACAATGTTGTAGGCAGCTAGATAGATAGATAGATAGATAGATAGATAGATAGATAGATAGATAGATAGATAGATAGATAGATAGATAGATAGATAGATAGATAGATAGATACGCTCAATGTCGCCGAAGTTCGCTAAGAAATGCTTCGCATTTAAAAAACAAATACTCCGCATTTATTTAGCTGATTCGTTGGAGTCGTCGCCTAAGTCACTTTTTCGCATCGTGAGGCCATGACGGCACTAAAAATGCATCCTCGTTACGACCGTGCAGCCCTAAGGCTTCGCTGCTAAAGGGCGCGATCACGTATACGCAAATAAAACACGGCATAAACTTACCGCGCAGGAAGTATAAGAACTTACCGACAAAGCGCCAGTACATCCATGAACTCCCTATTACAGGGAATGAAGGAACCCTGGGGACTGATTCGAAAGGCTTCGCATGCAGAGCATATTTTGCGGCTGAAAGGCTACCGACTGCGTTAGTGGATGTTCGCCGCTTGCTCACCAGGGCAGCTGCTGTGAAAGATAGCGGCCTATGCATTCTCGGTGCAAGGGTCCGGCTACTGGCAGCAAACGCCTGAAGTCTTTCCTTCCTCCGAAGTCTTAAAAACGGTTACGTTAAAGTGTGCATTGTAAACGCACATGGTCTCACGGTATTCGCTATGGAGTCTGCGGTCGCATGGAAAGAGATTTGTTTCGTCATTCTGCTGGCCTAAACAATGAAAGAAAGCCGATAATCTTGCTTGTCCTGATATTTTACTTCGGTATTGGCAGAAAAGCAAAAGTACGTGGCTCCTTTATCGCTTGCAATAGCTCTCATCACGTGTGTTCTGCTCTACTTTTCTTAGAAGACCCTGGGAATTGGGCAATATGCTATGTAGTCGAAAGATAAGAAGTGCATCGCGGTAGAGCTGCGAGTGGCCACCCCTCAGGGTAGCCTGTGACGTCTGTCGATCGTGGTAAGACGTATTCTGGGATTTGCAACATTGTGCAAGCCGGCCTGTCTAAAAGAATATTTTCGAAGAAGAAAAAAAAAAGGTGGAATGGCGTTTCGTGCGTTGCGCGCTTTAAATCATTCGCGCCTCCGAATTCGAGCGGATGTGCGCAACGGTGTCGAGCCACTTAAATAATTACTGCCCTATTCCGACAAATGTTACTGCGCATGAGTGAGCTAAGAAATTCTTCGACCGAAGAAAATTTTACCACCTGTCAGCAGGACAAATCATTCTTTCTGTCTTGAATGTTCGCCCCTGCCTTTTCTTGTTTATTTCCTTTTCTCACTGAACGTCGCAGTATAATATGACGGCGACATTCCACGGTCAATCTTGAAGCATTTGTAATACATATGTACGCGCTCTGCAACGTGCGGTGGTGAACAGACTTAGAGCGAAAGGAGCATTCTATGAAAGAAAGCTGCGTGGACATGGAAAGAAACGAGAGAAAAGAAAAAAGATAGGGATGGGAATTTCTCACGTGTTCTTTACTGTCGTCAGAGCGAAGGCGGCGACGCGAATTGACAGCACAATTTCACCGTTCTATACGTTCGCAGACACAATGAAAGCATTAGGAATGAGTTGGAAAACAAAACAAGATGTGTATGTCAAGCGAGACACAGGTAAAGAAAAACGAAACGAGGAGAACCAAACTCCTGACATATACATAACATAGATGATTGCAAGAAAAAACGTACAGACAAGTCACGACATATTAAAAAAATACACAGAAATCAGGATAGCTAGATCGTCAGAGAGAGAGAGAGGTAAGTGAGAGAAAGGCTGGGAGGTTAGCAAGTATTAAAGAATTCGGCTGGCTACCCCGCACTTGGAGAAGGCAGAAGGGAAATAAGGACGCCGGATATAAATAAATTAAGAAGAAAAATACAAAAAGAAAAAGAGAACAAGAAGAACTTGGGAAGGCACGAGTATTATAGTCTTTACAATAGGCCACTGCCACGTAAGAAGGTTAACGAAGCCTTGATCGACTTCCGGTGCGATGACGTTTGAACCCGACGCTCCACGATTGTCTGTTCTGATAGTGGTCGGTCGTCAAAGTGTTCCAGCGTAGCCAGTAGCGGGAGTCTATGCGCGCTGTAGCGAGGACAGAGACACAAGCCATGTTCAATGGTCTCCTCGCTGCCGCAGTGACGGCAAGCAGCACTATCGTCCATACCAACCCGGAAGGCGAATGACTGTGTGACTGCGACACTTAACCACAGCAGTTAAAGCACTGTTGTGTCGCGTCGAGACAGTCCAGGTGGGGGTCGAATTCGAAGAGGCGGGTCCAGTCGATGTTGACACGTGTGCCTCAACCTTGGTGTGTTCCATTGAGGCCTTCTGTCTCCATCTGCGAATGCACGAACTTTCATTTTCGCATCTTTTCTCGACAATGGTATAGGAACACGCAGGCCCTCGTCATCCTCAGATCGAGCAGCTGCATCAGCGCGCTCAGTGCCCACGATGCTGCAACGGCTTGGGGTGCACTACAAGGTGATATTGTGCCCTTGCTCGACGAGGTGGTGAAGCAACAACCTGCCTTGAAGAAAAGTTGCTCGTCGGGTCCGCGGCGTAAGGCTGAAAGCAGGCTATGAAGGGTGTAAAGGTCGTCGGAAAAAGACGGAAATTACGGTAGTCCGAGATGGTCGAGTATGCGCCGGAGAAGGCGCACAGCCACGTGGCGAACATGCGGGGCAGGAGGCGACCATTGTTGGAGCTCGTTGTACAACTGGGAACAGGCTAGCTGGCAACTGGGAACCGGCATGACAGATGTTTGGCAGCCCCAGGGAAACCTGTAGTTTGGGCGACCTGTCGAGGAATGTCAGTAGTCACCAGCTGGTTTGGCGCCATGGCAGCCCATGGAGCGTCTAAGCACATGGGAGCAAGGGGCAGAGTGGCGGCCAAGGTTGTTGTTCACGGGTTAAGTCAGCTGGGATGTTTTATTTCTATACGTTCTTTTTGTTGTCAGCGTGGCTGGTTGTGCCTGTGGGTTTCTATGTCCCTCTCAGTGTACTGGTTGCTATGCGGGGATCTGTTTGTTTGATGCCCGTATGTTGCTAGGGGTTTGGCACTGTCTTAGACATGCGGTGTTAGGCATGCGGTGTTAGACATGCGCGGTTTGTGTGAAAGATTGTGATTGGCTGTCAGGGTTCCAGGGGCGGAGCAACCGGTGTTTATAAGGTGGCCCCTCGTACCTGGCAGGGTGTGGTTGGAAGCGGAGGTTGGAAGGCTGAAGGTGGTCCGAATTTTGGAAGGCCGAAGGTTGGTAAGGACGGAGCGGATAGTGCTAGAGAGGACATCTAGCACAAGTCCGGGTGGTGGTTATGCTCGCAGGAGCAGTGCTATGCAGTGGGGTCGGCTCTGCCGAATGGAAGCAATCGTTCCACCAAGGTCCTGCCAACCGAGGCTAGGGAGCGGATAGTGCTAGAGAGGACATCTAGTACGAGTCCGGGTGGTGGTTGAGGTAGCAGGAGAGGTGCTATCCACTGGTCGGCTCTGCCGAATTGGAGCGACGGTCCCACCGAAGCCCTACCAACCGATAGTTCCGCCTAGGTCCTACCAACCGAGGCTACTGTCTGTCAATGTGTATGTACCCTCTTGTGTATATAAAGTCGAGTTGGTTTGTGTGTGAAAAAGCCTGGTCTCCATCCTTCAAGTTGAAACAACACAACCAACGACGGACAGGCAGTAGGGGGAAGGCTTCCCCTCATCTCCCTTCACCGCAGCAACGACAGCTGGGGGAGCTCGGCTCCACGAGGAAGTGAAGTAGGAGGAAGGAGAAGGTGTGAAGCATAAGTTCACCACAACGAGATCACCTTCTACTTTTTTCCCAAAATTTACGAAGGGAGACTGCAAGTCACCGGACACACTCCATTTCTTGGGCGGTTCACTAGAAATCAAGCGAAGCGCCGAACGAATAGCTGCAAGTTCCGTAGCAGTCGATGTCGTCCTTTGAGATAGTCTAATCGTTACGATGGTGTTTTTTACAAGAAAGATTACTGACCCAGCAGATGTGTTCACTGTCGTTGACGCATCGGTATGTAGATGGCGGTGGGCGCGCGGTGTAGGTCTCATACAGCAAAAGTAGGGAAAGCTGCTTGAGTGCAGGAGACTCGAGTTGTGTTTTCGTCTGTATCCCTGGCACCATTAGGCGAACTTGAGGTTGAGCCAAGTACCGTGGGGATACCGGAATTATCGCTGGAGTTATGAAGCCTGACGGAAAGTGCGCACGATAGACCTGAATATTCTCGCAAAAGGAAGCACGCGGTCGATGTTCTCGCAGCGACGCTAGATGGTGGGAAGGGGCTCGGGTAATATGCCCGATGTGTTTGAGTTTCCGCAGGGTAGTCGTTCGCAATGAATGTGGTTTCCGCAGTTGACGACCGTCGCGGCAATCGAAGACGCACTCTAAGCGCCCGAGCCTGGACGCTTCCGACCAATCGGATGATCGTTCTCCAGGTATTCGTGAGCACAGGCAAACTGCACTTCGTATATACCCAACACAAAGCGTCCTGCATAGTTGCATCATCGCCTGTACTGAAGTACACCATGTTTTTCCACCAAGAAACTTGAACAAATTAGACACCTCATTCAGCCACTTCTTTAGGTGGACCACATGAGAACTCCAACAGAGGTTACGATCAATGATCACGCCTAATAATCGATGCGTCCTGACAGAAGGGATCATTTGGCTATCGATAGATACACCGTACTTTCGCATTGTATTTCCGCTGAACACGACCAAAGCACATTTTCCTGGCGATAACTTGGGGCCCTGTTCTCTAAGATACATCGTAGTTATCATCGCAGCTTTTCGAAGCCTTGCGCGTACGTGAGGCCGTGTGACACCAGATGCCTAGATGCAGATGTCGGCATACAGTGATAACTTGACAGTATTCGGTAGCCGCTCCACAAGACCAATGAGCGCCATGTCGAAGAGGGTGGGACTCAATACACTAACTTGCGGAACTCCATGGTGCGTGTAATGCTGCGAGGTTGCGCCTGCTTCAGTACTAACAAATACTAAGCGGCTATGCAAATAACTGCGTGTCCAACGATAGACATGTCTGCCTAGGCCCACCGATTCTAATGCCTCAAGGATGGCGCAGTGCTGCACATTGTCATAGGCTCGTTTTATATCTAGGAAAACTGCGACAATCTCTTACGCGTCTTTTGGTCCTGAACATAGGTTACCAGATCTATCACACTGCCTAAGGAGCATCGGTGACGTCGAAAGCCAGCGATGGCGCCTGGGTAAATTTCTTAGTGTGCAAGGTTCCATTCCAGTCTTACGAGGATCATTCGCTCCGATAGGTCATCTGTAAAAAGCTTACAGTCTACAGGACCAAGTAAACAGCAACTAATGGCAGCAAAGTCCAAGCAGATCAACGAGCCATCGCACACATTGGTTGAACCGCAGTGTGGACAAGTCCGCGACGGCGAGACGCGACGATTAGCGAAGAGCTCTGACCTTCTGGGGATGGGTGAACTTTGCAGCGCTGGCTTTTGCGGTATCGGTCAGTGCGTGAACACGAACTCAGGACAGGTAGAGCTAAACTTGTGCCGGAGCCTGACGACTATACAAACGTGATAAGACGCTCCTACTTCAACAAGACGTTCGGGTAAATTTAGGTGGACAGACGATACAAAGCCACCGTAACCACTTGCAGAAAAAATTCGAGGATGCTTAAGCTACCACTCTTAAAGTAGTAGCGTTCACTCTGGCGTTCACTGCAGCGTTTACTCTTAGAGTGAACGCCGTGGCGTTACTCTTCAGAATTGTTTTCTCTCACATTGAAATTACACTCTGAGGTTTTTTTGTATGCGTAGGCGTTAGTTAAGTCGTAGTTTACGATCTTCCTGGCCCATTTTACTTTGAGAAATTGAATTTTGTTCACTGACGCTAGGGTGGAAGGTTTGCGCTGTCGCTTGCATTCGTAAGCAGGGCGGTAGCTCAAGATGACTATTTCGGTTTTGGACGGCCATGACGACGGCGCATTCCGAAAGCGTGGGAACTTCTCGTGCGCATTACCTGCAAATATCTCAGGCCCTGCCCCTCTGGCGGAAATCTGTGGTATGCCGGCCACATTACCACCGAACACACGAAAGTCTAGCAAGAGTACGGCGGCAGGTCACGCGGACCTCCCGACTTGTGAGTGGGAGCGCGCATAGCGCACGTTCACGCACGCGCAGTACTGTATTCTAAGTATGGCCCTCGCGATGCACAGTTCGCCGTCCTCGTCGGGAATATCAACCGTCATTGATTTCGTGCCGACAGACCACCCGATGCGTGCCGTATGCCTTCGGGTAGCCGGTGCCCACCTTAATTCTGTGCCGTGCGAGTAATCCAACTATCGCCCGCGGCGGAAACGCCAACACCAGTGCGCTGCCCCTCAACCTCGACGGCCTTCGCGAGTGGCGGTACTCCATTTGTGCTGCGGCTACCGAACTGCCCTTTTACTCCTTTCTCTACTTCTTTATCTCTTTTATCCCCTACCCCTTCCCCTAAGGCGCTTAATTAGCCGTGCTCCCTTATGGGCTGCACAAATTAGCGTCTGTTTCTTTTCCTGAATCACAACCACCACCGCCACAGGGGCTTGTGTGTGTGTTGTGGAGGAAGCACGATAAGCGATTCATTCAAGTTAGGTTCATCATGACTAAGTAGATGCAACGCAAGGCGCGCACTCGTAACACATGTACGCTCTTCAAAGAACGTTCGGATAATCAGGATGGGAAGAGACATATGAACCCACTTGATATTCTATAAAATAAAGAAGGAAACAGAAAAAAGAAACAGAGAATGAACGAGAGAAATAAAATAGAAAGCAAACACAGACGGAAACGTCAGAAAGAAACAAACGATGAACAAAAGAAAGAGAAAGGAAGGGGGAAGGGAAAGCAACAAGGAAGAAAGAAATAAACAAAAAAAAAACGGAAGGACGGCACGCACAAGCCATGTTTCGCTTGCCCCCATTTTGCCGGTAGGTCAAGGGCTCCTAAATTTTCTTACAGATCTTCAGAATTCGAAAGTAGCAAGTGTCCTATATACGAAGGTCTACCATTTCAATTTTTCTACCGTTTGATTGCAATCTCATACTGAAATTGTTTTTTTTTTTTACATTTTAAATGTTGACTGAATTTTTCTTTCTCTACCGCATAGGCATTACATTCGGTCTCAGGCGGACGCTCGCTACGTGCTGGCAGTTTTTGGTTTATGCTCCTTCTCGGATTCTCGTGGTAAGGGAAGGAAACGAAGACGATCTTCAGCTCTCGAAAGAACGATGCAGTTTTTTTAGCACTGTCGAATGATTAAGTAGTCAGCTATTCTCTTCAGTTGCGCCTTAACGGAATACAACTGTATTCGTGCATTTCCTTTCACTCGAAATTTGGATGCCATGACCGTGAATATCAAACACGTGCACTGGAGCTTGGCAGCGTGGCACCATCCCGTAGAATAGAGTATATGGCATTGAAGATGCGTTTCTATGCAACAAATGATGGAGATGCAGCACACTATCGTCATTAAAAACTTTACTTAAGGTCAATAAAACGATTTGCCAGTCGTGTGGTAATATAACATATTTACACCAGCCTAATTACTGCAAAACTTACAGAGCATTAACCACTATCGCATCGCCCCGCCACGGTGGTCTAGTGGCTACGGTACTCGGCTGCTTATCCGAGGGTCGCGGGATCGAATCCCGGCAGCGGCGGCTGCATTTCGATGGAGGCGAAATGTTGAGGCCCGTGTGCTGTGCGATGTCAGTGCACGTTAAAGAACCCCAGGTGGTCTAAATTTCCGGAGACCTCCACTACGGCGTCTCTCATAATCAGAGCTGGTTTTGGGACGTTAAACCCTACAGAACAGCAGCAACAAACCATTATCGCATCAAAAAAATGGCCCGCGAGCTTTTTTTCCCGTCTTCCTTTTTAAAAATTCTCCGTGCAAAAACAAGAAAAAGTTGTTTTGCCAAATTACCGCGTGTTGCCCGTAGCGCTTCGATCTCTACACGGAGTTCGTGTTCTTATTCAATTACTTTTCGGCTTTGTGTGTATGATGGTTTTTCTTTCAGGTATCACCGTTACAAGTACTTGCTTCACAGGTTGAAGAGGATGGAAAGATAGCGCTATCAGAAAGCAAATTCTTGAATGCGTTCCGTAGATTGCTGCTTATCGCTTTTTTTTGCTGTTTTTCTTGAATAAGGCTAATACCGATGGACTGGATGAGGCTGCCCTGCTTTGTGGGGGAAATCTTTCCAGCACGGCGCACACTACTTGATCACAATAGGTCAGGCGTTAAAACAATTAATGCCCCTTTCTTAAGCATGGTTGAACGCGAAGTCTTCCCCTTGCAAACTGAATCAAAGTTCAAAGCCAACGACCACCCAACAAACCCAAGAAATGCTGAGCGGCCCGATGCGATCAAAATGGGATTTGATTGCTTGTTCAGGGGCGCAATTACGAATTGGAATAACTTCCCCTATGCTTTCCTAGGCTTCAATGCTTGTTGTTTCAGTAACCTGGTAAAGACGAGCCCTTGACTCCCTTCCCTTTCGTTATATATATATATATATATATATATATATATATATATATATATATATATATATATATATATTGTCACGAGCCTTCAGAGGTAGTTCGGGCTTTATTGAGAGATGAGGGGGCTGACCCTGGCAAAGCGCGTCCGTCGAGGTTGGCTATCGAGCGGAGAAGAAGCGCACGATCTTCTTCCTCGTTTTTGGGGCTGCAGCTTCTCTTGCCCACGATCCACTACATGCAGGTGGCATTATCCCCTTTCCGAAAAAAAAACAACAGCATCGCCTCGATGCTACAGCACAAACACGTGGGTAGGAAAAAAAAAAGCAGTGCAGGTAAGCGTGGAGAAGAAAAGTAACTGTGACACTGGGACAACTAGGGAGCAAAGCAAGCTAACGGAGATAAGAAGAAAACACATAGAACAATGAATGCTAGAAAGTTAAGGAAGTTATAAGCGCGCAATATACGGCTTCATGCGCATAACGTTAACAATGTCCGAGCTCGGTGGGCGTCGTGTCCTGGCCTGCGTGTGTGATGGGTCCGGAATAACCTCATAGTTCACGTCGCTGACGCGACGAAGCACTTTATACGGGCCGAAGTAGCGGCTCAGTAACCTTTCGGAGAGCACATTTCGGAGAGCATATACACACTGCGCGCATGCCTCTTCAAACGATCATTGAATCAACGTGCAATGGCAGCGGAATGCTGTAAACTACATACGTAGTACAGGCAACACGGCCGCGGTCATGTGGGAATCAGTGCATAGTCAGATTGGACGTTGTGTAAATGATCGTTTGAAGGAGCTGTCATGAACACGTGTCGCCTTCATGCCAGGAGTCCACAGGGCAGGAGAAGTAGAGCACGCGGAGAGTCGGAGAGTGATATATATACAATGTTTATTTACAACATAATAGCTGACTGCTGAATGCTCAGTGCCCTGCCGGGCGTTCCACATTTGATTAAGTAGCCCACTTTCCCTAGGACGTCGCCTGGGGAATAACCCGTGGAAATTGCTCCTCCAATCACATGTCGAAAGTTCGAAGGAGGAAGGACGTGATGGACCACCCTTTTAATTACCAAATTTGCCGAGGCAACCCTTCTTGCAGCTGGGCCACGTGAAGGAAGCAGGACTCCTTCGGGTGAAGGTATGTCATCACCACCTGCTGATGTAATGGGGAAGTGGTCACCAGCGCCCGCCTCGTTTCCGGCTTTTCTGTCGCGACAAATTTGTTGACGAGCTTCTGGTGGCGCCGCCTCGTCTCCGGCGTTTCGGTCGCGACAGGGCATGCGTGCAATGTAAAGAAAATAAAAGACTCCTGATAGTTGGCTATATCAATGCACTGCAGTTCCTGTGGATGTGAACCTCTTTTTGCACAGTGTACTATTGTCAGCCGAAGTCGCGATAAATTTGCCGCTGAGGTTAGGCAGAAAAGATATCTTCATTAGGCCCAGCCAATGTCAGCAGCCGCTCTGTGCATCTGTCAGACGAAGTGCTGCTGTATCTTAGGAGGTGTGCGCATATGACACGGTGATGAGCCCAGTATAAAACACGCGTGGTGTTCAAAAACTTCTGCTGGTAGTTAGCGCTCGTATGTCGTCCTCCTGTGTTTTAAAGGCGGTAGTCTTTCTTGGGATACTTGAACGCTGAAATTCTGGTCTGTCTTTCTCTTTGTCTGTTTGCAACACGATTCAACAACCCCGTCAAATTTTAAGCACTTGCCTAACGCCCAGCCCTCTTGAACTGGTAGCTGCGTTCATACTTGTGAACATTATATCGATCAAAAAGCAAATATTACGCATATCTGAGGCGCAACATCATACTATTAGGTGGTGTGTTCCTTTACTAGAAAATACATAGGTACGTAATTCTAAAGACGCCAGTGTCTCTTAGGCAGCGCTGAAAATGCGACACTATGCACGAAAAGGGCATCTGCGGACGATTTGGTGCTGCCACCTGGCAGTTGCCCGGGGATTCTGCCCAAGCTCATGTTTCCCGATGACACTGCCAGATGGCGTCCATATCTCACGCATCGCCTCTTCTTTTTTATCAATGCCAGCCACATGCGGCCGATTCAACATAGAGGAGGTCCTGTCTGAGGCAAGGAAAAACATAAATGGCCGCTTGATGAAATACAACCCACTCTACACGACATGCCCAGACAACGCAGGGAAAAGACCGACGATCAAATTGCAGCGGAGAAGCGGAAATGGTACGAGAACAGCATCACGGGTGGCCACGGGTGAGATCAGGACTCATGTAGTACGGCCGGCAGAAGGCTATCGTCTTTCGAAGACATTTTCAGCGAAGCACGCAGATACGCGGCCAATTTTTCTTTTTGTCTATGTTTATTGCGCTACAAAATGTTCCCGATGTGCCATCAACGAGCCCAAGTGGCCACGATTCTAAACAGTGGTAGGCACCGTCGACATATCTAAGCGCTTGTAGCGACGTCGCGGCGCGTAGGCTTCGCCTGCCACTCGCCAACGCACCAATAGGGAGCTTTAGCAGCGGCGGCTTACCGTACGGTAAGTACGGTAATGCCGTTCCGTCGTGGTTGGCACATAGAAAATTGAGCTCGTAAGAACTTTACCAGCAAGTTTTATCAGCTGATGATGTTTCCGTTCTCCCCGAACAACTATAGTGCAGCTCTTTCCGACTAAAATAGCCGCTTGCCGACCATGACGCTACGGCATTACCGTCACTACCGTACGGTAAGCCGGCGATGCTAAAACGCCCTAATAGACATTAGACATTTTTAGTTTATCGGGCTTAGCATAATAGCATAGTTACCGAAATAGCGGGATGGAAATGCGCATGCGCGGTGCCGTAAACGGCCGATACTGTTTAGCGTGCACACGGTATTTCGCAGATTTAACGTTACCGTGTTTGTGTGTTTATCGCTGTTCACGTAAAACATGGCGGCGGTTTCGGACGCCCGCCTCGAGTTGAATTTGACGTTGCTGATGTGGCAGGATTCACTTCGTTCGCAGCAAATGTCTGTGAAAAATGGCTCCGATTGCCTTCAGGTAGCTTCGACGACGCAGTATTAGGGATAACTTGTCCGAATTTTCGAGATCGCTCCCCATTTCGAACGTTGCTAGGCCTAGCGAGAGAGCATCTGTTTACAGTTCTGCAACGTGTCAATTTATTCTCTTGGCGCTTGGTTCGTATATATTTACTTCTCTTTATTCTCGAAAAGTTAGAATGCCGCTGCACGCGGGAGTGTACGCGAACATTTTAAGCTTTATTTCTTTTCATCTTTCTTAACGCATGTATCTTTCGCTAGATGGCGTCACAATCACAACTATCGGGCCGTAAACGCTTCTCCGCTCAACTAAAGCTCGTTTCTGCAGCGAATATTTGCGGTACGGTAACGCTATTCCCATAGACCCGCTCTCACGCTAACGCGCTAAACTAAAAATGTCTATGTGATAGCGGGTCTATGGGAATAGCGTTACCGTACCGCAAATATTCGTTGCAGAAACGAGTTTTAGTTGACGGAGAAGCGTGTACGGCCCGATAGTTGTGATTGTGGCGCCATCTAGCGAAAGATACATGCGCTAAGAAAGATGAAAAGAAATAAAGCTTAAAATGTTCACGTACACTCCCGCGTGCAGCGGCATTCTAAGTTATTGAAAATAAGAGATGTAAATATATACGAACCTAGCGCCAAGAGAATAAATTGACACGTTGCACAAATGTAAACAGATGCTCTCTCGCTAGGCCTACCAACGTTCGAAATGGGAAGCGATCTCGAAAATTCGGCTGAGTTACCCCTAATACTGCGTCGTCGAAGCTACCTGAAGGCAAGCGGAGCCATTCTGCACTGTCATTTGCTGCGAATGAAGTGAATCCTGCCACAGCAACGCCAAATTCAACTCGACGCGGGCGTCCGAAACCGCCGTCATGTTTTACGTAAACTACGATAAACACGCAAACACGGTAACGTTCAATCTGCGAAATACAGCGTGCACGCTACACAGTATCGGCCGTTTACGGCACTGCGCATGCGCATTTCCATCCCGCTATTCCGATAGCTACGCTATTACGCTAAGCCCGATAAACTAAAAAGCTCCGGAGGTTCATCGTAGATCGTGCCGAGTTCCGGATTAATTTAGTTAACGCGCACGCTACGAATCCTTATGGTTCAACTACGCACAAGTGAAATCTCCCACCGGCACTTCATTGCAAGTCAAGATCCAGTGCCTATATATATATAATATATATATATATATATATATATATATATATATATATATATATATATATATATATATATATATATATATATATATATATATATATATATATGGGTGGCCGGTGAACGCTTCTCCAGTGCGAGCAGTCGGTATTTTTCAATCAAGAAACTCGCTAGAAGACGCTGCCTGCGTCAACGTTGTCTCTCGCGGGTGAGGGCGCGTTTTCCTTCTTTGCGAGCTCGTAGGGCGTTCATCGAAGAAAGAGTGCTTCCATAGTCAACGCGCGCCTTTCGCTCTCTCTATCTCTCTTTCACAAGACAGCAGATGGAAGAGGGAGAGAGCTCGCGCGCCGGGAGGCACGCGCCGAGGGCGAGCGCGAGCCTCCCGGCGGCGCGAGGTGGCTGCAAGGGACAACATCAAAGGATGGAACGACCCACGGCGTAAGGAGCTTCGCCCCTAAAAAGCCAAGCAGCGTTGTTGGTGCCCCCGGCAACGTCAGATATTGAAAGAAGAGCGGGTGCTTTCCAGTTGTGTTTGAAACCAAAGTGCGAATTCCTTGGTGTGTGCAGCGCAATATATGTGGCTCACATGCGCACAGAATTGCCTGCACGACTGATCGACACCTTTTTCTGACGGTGTTCGAAGAACGTCGCGGGCATTCTGTGCTGTGGTCTACATATATTCCAGTTGTATAAGCGGGACATTTAGCGCAAGTTCCGCAGATACTTGAGCGCCACTTGCGGCCCCGATAACAGCTGAAGTATGCAGGGCAGTGTTTCGGTTATTGATTATGTCACGTAGGTTAAACGGCGCGCAAACACGTATAAATTGCATATGCTAGGACACGGGATCCGTGCACGGCGTTCCTTCACACTAGCGAACAGAACAAAATAACAAGACAGACATATTATTAACAGGAACAAATCATTGGTTTCGGTAAATACGACTAGTTCGACTTAACTAAGCAGAAACTATATATACAGGCAACAACTTGTAACCATTTCGGCAAAAGTGGCGAATAAACTCGGATCCTCATAAAAATGCCGCCCGTTGTTTTTAAAGTATCCGGGCCGCTGTTTTTCTTCGGAACCAACGTGGAACAAATTGAAGAGTGAAGGTTTATTCACCTGTGTCGTCGCTCCGGTGACTTCTGTGTGCGTAAGATCCTGACGTCACACAGTTCGCTCCCTTACATTGCGATCGCAAAGCGTGTTCTTATTAAAATCTGCGCACACTGTCAGCATCAGACGCCGAACATACCGTGGAGGACGTAACAGAACTTACCCAGCAGTCGCCAATACATCCACGAGCTGCCGACGACTGGGAGAGAAGGCACCCTGGGAATCGCTTCGAAGGGTTTCGCTTGCAAGACATGTTTTCCGTCCGCAAGCGCACCGACAGCGTTGGTGGATGCTCGCCGCGCGTTCACTGCGGCAGCTGCTGCATGAAAAAGCCGCCTATTCATTCTCATTGTGAGACCCCGACTGCTGACACTGAGTGCGCAAACTTCTCCCGTTCTTCAACGGGTGGCTTGAACGTTTGCAAATGAAATCAGACTCGATACGAACTGCTAATCAACGCTATTGTCCCCGAAGTGTGCATTCACAATGAAGAGTTGACAGTGTCGTCATGCGTCCGGCTTGAACGACTCTACTAAGCTGATAACCTTGCTAGTCGTTATGCTTGACTTTCGCATTGTGCAATCTAGCCGGCGGCGGCAGCGTCGAGGTGCTTGTTTATCGCTTCGAGTCGGTGGCACACGCTTATCCCTTCTCCACGTGCGTACTGCTCTATTTTCCTTAGAGGACGCTGGGTTGAGTGGAATGTAGCTCAGCGACAAGGAGCGTTTCACGGCCGCACTGTGCAATAATCACGGAGTGCTTCAGCAAGTCCCTGGCGCGAAGTGTTGCGCGTGATAAGGGGAAACATAACGCACTGAGCACCACAAACTATACCAACAGTAAGAATATACCGGGAGGCATTCTTTGAAGCATATCGGCAGAAAAAAGTGCCCAAGGGCGATGTGGAAACTATCATGACGACATATGTGTGTGAAAAAATTTGATTCATCCCTCTGTCATAGGAATCGGTATAACACGAAAGTGAAACCTGCCTTCGCGAAGTTGTGGGATGCTTAAGCGGCAGTCTGGCGAATCGAGGCGCGGGAGATTGTTTGGGTGCTGTGAACATGTGAACACGTTACATGTAGACATCAGCGGCACCTCGACACAGCACAGTGATCCTCCATAGTTGCACACGAGGGAAAGTTCCCGAACGACTCACAGCGCTCCGGAAACACTGAATTGCACGCGCCAGAGCTCTGAGCAAACCTGCCATAAACGATGAGCGTGTGCTGACACTTTGCAAGCGCACGGCCGTAGTCGAACGCGGACGGCGGAGTCGAGTCCGGCAGTGGCAAGCGAAACCGAACGGGTTGTCAGCTGAATCGTTTTGTGAGAACGCAGCCCACTGCAACGAAATGCCAATCATTTGCTTGCCGACGGCCGTCCTTGCGTTCCTGGAGCAGTGCGCGTCGCAACTCAACACAGCTGGCTACGCAGGAGAAATTTTGTAGCGCCCGCGTTCTCACTATGCCCGACGAACGCACCGCACCGACGCCTTGACGCCGCCACTCCCCTAATTTCCGCTGCGGTCGAGGCGCGAATACTACTGAAGCGCTGACTACCGGTGAAAATTCGCACGACAGTTTGGTTCCCTCTATCTATCGTTCCTAGATGGCGGTACCACAGCAGCGAACATAAGCGATCCAAGCGTGCAGTTAAGGCGATGCAGCGTGCAGCGTGCAGTTAAGGCGATGCAGCGTGCAGCGTGCGATGTTAAGAGTAATTTTCCTTGTTAAGCAGTGTAGTTCGCTATAGTAAACACCTTTTCTTTATCCAGACGGCGTTAAATGCAACTTGTAAAACGCTATTGTGAACATATGAAGCCCCACTCTCGCACCTGTGACCGATGTGTACAATAAAGAAAAAAAAAGTTACGGTGGTGTCGGTAGAGCTTCCAGCACCTCTCCTGAAATCTCCGGTGAATGTGGGTTCGAATCCGCTTGGGCGGAACTTTCTCCTTGTGAATGTAAGTTCATTTTTTCAAAGATCCACTTCCGTTACGAAGTACGTCACTGGTTTCTTGGTGGACCCCGGCATAAAACACTTTCCTGTTAAAAAAAAAAAGACTTGAGTGTACTTACGTCTATTGGCGATGTGGGGTGCCAGTCATGCTGACACGGTCCGCTGCCGTGGTGCAGTGGTTTATGGGGCTTGGCTGCCTACCCGAAAACCAACGGTGTGATAGCGGCCGCGACGATCGTTTCTTCGACGGAGGCCTAAATGCTATAGAGGGCCGTGTGCTGCGTGTTGCCAGTAGACGCTGAGGAACACCAAGCAGTAAACATTTCTGGAGCCTTCCACTACACGGCATGCCTCATAATGTTATTGTGGTTTGGTACGTAAAACCACGGACGAAGTAGAAACTCTAAAACGAGGGCGAGTTCCTCCAGGACCTCAATAAAATATCTATCTATCTATCTATCTATCTATCTATCTATCTATCTATCTATCTATCTATCTATCTGACGAGCTACACACGCCGGTCTCGTCAGCACAAAAACAAAATGATGAAGGTGAAGCTCTAGCATAAAATTAGCTCATTCGCGACGGCGCAGTTTAAGAAGTCTCTTATTCGTAGTTCCTAAGCCGGCACATTTGCTGTCATGTACTGGACTGCCGTTCACATATCGCATTCGACGTTGTGCATAACTGCTGTCTCTTAGCGTGGACCGACAGCAACCCAGAACTGTGGCACCACATTTCTTTCTCTGAGCGGAAATCACAAGGCGGCCTTTTTACCGGTGCTCGGCCAGACAAAGAATAAGGAGAAATTTTCATCGTGATTTATTTACCGCCTAGAATTCGGGAAACCCGAGGCGCTGCAGCCATACAGTATATCGATTCTCCGAAGTTCGCATGTTTTTTTATTTTTTCGCTGTCTAAGTACTTTGTTGACTTTCGCCGTTTTTACAGGAGGGTTCATATTATTGCAACCACGCGAAGTGCAAATGCAGAGCGATGACCGAGGACCTTGAAGTTAATCTTTCGTGCTTCATTATTTCCTTTCTGGAAAGACAGACTCTTACAACACAACGAGACGAAAACTCTACTTTTGATGCACAGGACCTGTGTGAACCGAAGTAACTGAAGATGGAGCTTGTCTATTATTTTTGTTTTGGCTATAAACATAACAAGGAAATGCGGATCTTTAAAAGCATGCAGTTTGTATCGAAATGTTCTCAATGTCCAGAAAAGAAATAAGAAAAAGAAGAACAGCAGAATTAGGCCCCCACTCACAATCTGGGAAAATATCTTCCCTCATCAACAGCTCGCCCTGACCCCAGTCCTCCTAAAGTGACCTTCATGGCGTGCTCAAATGATAAAGATGTTTGCAAAAACATTCGTTGTATAGCTCAGCGCTCGAGCGCCTGCTTATCACTCGTGCCTGCTTTCGCTGATAACGCTATTCTTTGCCGGCCTTCTGTGCCAAAAGAAAAAAAAAGAAATAAGGAAGACTTAACCACGAGGCAATCAAACAAGAGCTGCGAAAGTCTCGCCAATTCTCACAGAACAAAGAACCACATTAGAGAGAGGACACCCTTCCAACTTCCACCGTGGTACCAGAAAAGTGCAGCGGAAGCGCGCGGAACCCCCCAGGGCACTCAAGAGATGGCGCGACGCACACCGGAAGCGGCAGGAAATTTAGTCGAAATTTTTCTCCGCAAAAGACTCACTATGGTCCTAGAATACTTGCTAGTGTGCCGTCTCCGCTCTTCGCGGCGGCCCCTCCGTAACGCATGCAGCGGTGGCGCTGCCGGCAATCGGAGTGCTGTAGCAGATTACCCTGGCGCACGCATGCAAGAGGACTGCAGAGGGGCTGGTGCAGCCGTTTACGACAGCGCCTGGACGCTCTTGCTTTCGCGTCGGATGCCAGCAATGTTTCGTTTCCCGGCGAAAGTTAATACTTTTGTGGTTATGAGAAGGGAATTCTTGAGTGCAAGCTAAAGGCGCAGAAGAGCGCGATGTAGGTCGCCACCCGTTCCCTGGAGATGAACAGCTTCACTCAATACGTCCGCTTTGTTTATGGCTGTGTGTTCACGAACAGATCTTTGTTTCTTTCGTGGGCATGTGGGCTTCGAATCTCTTTTTGTTTCCTTATAGAGAGGATTTTGTAGCGTAAGCAGCTGTGGGCTCGTGTTTTAACGGCCTATTTCGGTGGCAACGTTCTCGTTCGCAGTTATAGCGGAAAAGAGAGAGCGATTAACTCTATTTCCCCGGTACTCGAACGCGGGAATTCCCAGTGCCAGTCTTGTAGTCAAGTTCTTTACCACAGGGCTACAGTTGTTTTCACTTTGCATTCATTTCCGGTTTTATAACGCACCACAGGAGAACACAGTCATTCACAACCCGCATCACTTGTTTGCTAACAACATATTGACACGCAGTAAGCTGCCTACCCACTATGGGCACCGATCGCCAGGGAGATGACGTTCGGCCTCCCGTTCGGCCTGTGTTCGGCACCAGCAACGTTTCAGCGGATGATGGACACAGTTCTCGCCGGACTTAAATGGCAGACGTGCTTGGTCTATTTAGATGATGTCTTCGTGTTTTCAAGTACGTTTGATGAACATCTAGAACGGCTCAAGCAGGTCCTCATTGCTATCAGGAAAGCAAATTTAACTATCAAGCCTGAAAAATGCTACATTGGCTTTCGGGAGTTAAAGTTTCTCGGCCACGTGGTGAGCTCGCATGGTGTTCAACCGGACCCCGAAAAACTAGCTGCCGTCGCGGAGTTTCCACGTCCCACAGACAAGAAGGCAGTTCAGCGGTTCTTGGCTTTCTGCGCATACTACCGTCGTTTCGTCGAAGGGTTCTAAAGGATCGCTGAACCATTAACGCGACTAACACGCCAAGATACACCCTTCGAGTGGTCCGAAGCGCAACAGGAAGCTTTCACAGAGTTACGAAACCGCCTACAAAGAGCCCCTGTGCTCGCGCATTTCGACGCAGACACGGAAATCCACACCGACGCTAGCAACGTGGGCCTAGGGGCTGTCCTCGTCCAGTGACAAGACGACACCGAACGGGTAGTAGCTTACGCGAGCCGCAGTCTTACGAAGGCGGAGGTCAACTACTCCACGACGGAAAAGGAGTGCTTGGCGGTGGTATGGGCTATCGCCAAGTTCCGGCCTTACCTTTACGGCAGACCTTTCCGCGTAGTAAGTGACCATCATTCCCTGTGTTGGCTTGCGAATCTTAGGGACCCGTCAGGCCGCCTTGCTCTCTGGAGTCTGCGCCTTCAGGAATATGACATCACAGTGGTATACCGGTCTGGACAGAAGCACGGCGATGCTGACTGCCTCTCACGTGCGCCTCTGCCTTCGAAGCCAGATGACATCGAGCAGGATTTCCCGTTTCTCGGCGCAGTCGATACAGTCGAAATGGCCGGCCGCCAACGCGAAGACAGTACGTTGCTACACATTATCAGATACCTTCAGGGTGGCGACGTTGTCGTGCCGCGCCCTATATCACGAGGGCTTACTACTTACTGCCTCCGCGACAACGTTCTTTACAAGAAGAACTTTGACAACAGCGAAGAAACGTACTTGCTTGTCGTCCCAGCTTCTCTGCGCGACGAAGTAATGCAGGCGTGCCATGACGACCCGTGTGCCGGTCACCTAGGATTCGCGAGGACGTTAGCGCGCATACGCCAAAAGTACTATTGGCCGCAGCTATTCTCTTCCGTTCAACACTACGTCAGAAGCTGCCGGGATTGTCAGCGACGCAAGGTGCCACCTTTAAAACCTGCTGGTCTTCTGAAACCCCTGGAACCTCCCCACGCTCCATTCCGGCAGGTGGGAATGGATCTCCTTGGTCCTTTCCCCACATCGTACACGGGAAACAAATTGATAGTCGTCGCAACCGACTACCTGACACGGTATGCGGAAACCAAACCTGTCCCCCGTGCAACCGCTACAGAAGTCGCCACGTTTTTTGTGCATGACATCGTCCTACCTCATGGGGCCCCTTCCGTCTTAATAACCGACAGAGGGACAGCGTTTACTGCTGAATTAATCCGGGAAATCGTCACGCTAACCCACACGAACCATCGGAAAACTACGGCCTACCATCCACAGACTAATGGATTAACGGAACGCCTGAATAGAACTTTGGCCGACATGCTCGCAATGTACGTTGACATCCAGCACAAGACCTGGTACCAAATTCTTCCATATGTGACGTTTGCCTACAATACGGCGGTGCAGGAAACCACGCGATTCACCCCGTTTGAGCTCGTTTATGGACGCCACGTTACAACGCCTTTAGATGCCATGCTGCCTGTCGACAACGGAACAACGAGAAGCGACACCGCCGAAGACATCGTACAGAAAGCTGAAGAAGCCCGACAGCTTGCTCGCAACCGCATCCGTGATCAGCAGAGTGTCGACGCCCGCCGTTATAACAGTGGAAGAAGGCACATCCAATACGAGCCCGGCGACACTGTGTGGGTGTGGACGCCTGTCCGTCGTCAGGGCCTATCGGAGAAATTATTGCGCCGATACTTCGGACCGTACAGGATCGTCCAACGACTTAGCGACGTAAACTACGAGGTCGTTGCTGAGGGTACTACCTTGAGCTCGAGCCGACGGCGCCCACGTCCAGAGACTGTTCACGTAGTACGGATGAAGCCGTACTACGCCCGCAGCAACTGAACCCGTGAATAACTTTCTCCGCCCTCTTCCTTTTTCTTTCTCTCCCAGCTCAACCAGCGACCGGGACGGTCGCTTTTCACGGGGGGAGTAATGACACGCAGTAAGCTGCCTACCCACTATGGGCACCGATCGCCAGGGAGATGACGACGAAGAACGCTCGGGCGCACGTGGTGTTTTCGGAACGGTTCGCCGCCATTAAAGAAGGTTCTGGCCTTTTCTCGTTGGACCTCTTGGCATCTTCGTTACAATATTCAGACTATAATTCGGCGTATCGTTCACACAAAAGGCCACCTATTCTGCGATTTAGGTACCGTAAAAGCCCGAAGGACATCACGTAGGATGAATACTATAAATGTGGCAAATATGCATATAGTACCCAAACAAATAAGAAGAGGAATTAATAAACAGGAATTAGCAGAACGAAACATTTACTTATGACAGTGTACGTACAATGCATGAGATAATGAAAAATATACGTAGAAGTCACATAGTGGATTTTGCAATCTACTCGAAACTGCCTCAGAAGAAGGACCGTATATAATAAAAGAACAGTTCTAAGGACCATTAACCTCACAAGTTGTCATCAGCAACAGCAGCACCAACAGTATTTCGACAAGTAGGTGCACATTAAAGAAATACTCTCTACTTTCACTACTTGCAGTAGGTGCACAAACGAAATTTTGATGAGCGCCTATAGAAGTTCACTCCTGTAGCTTCCGCAGCCTGTTGCACATAGACCTGTTCATTTAACATCAGTTGCAGCGCCTTCTTTTTAGGAGCTTCATCCTTTGCCGTTTTGCTTCCATCTCGTCATTAAGTGACTTTGTGTAAACCCAGAGTCGGAGTATGATGCAGAATTTCATCATGATTCTCTTATGGAAGCTGCATAGTCATCACACCCCAAAAGGGGCAAGTCCCTTTTTCGTTCGAAAGCTTTTTTTACCATGCTTCTTACAGCTTAAGCCCTTATGAGATCACAACAAGGGTCGTTTTTGCCGCGGTAGTTGTCCGCTGCAGCCGCCGCCGGTGTCCGTAACTACTATCGCGCAAGTTTTAGGAAAAATAACCAGGACGGAGGAGGATTCGAACTCGTCCTCTGCGTGGATTCGAACCCACACCCTCCGCGTGGCAGTCGAGCATTCTACCACTGTGCTTGAAAAATCATCGCTAAAAGACCTAAATAGGTATAACGTCTGCCGAGGAATCGCATTAATAAATGCAATGTTACGTGGCAGAATAATAATACGCCATTACACGTAGCGGAAATTGCATTGCATAACGAGTTCGATGAATCGTTTGAAAGTACACAGGGGTGCATGCTTCGTAGCTCTGCACCCATTACAGAGGCATCATCAACATCATCATTATGAAACAATCTTCTTCAACTTTTCCGTCATCGTTATTACGAAGCGCTGCCCTTTATCGTGTCGTATCGTGTCAGGCGTTACGGGGCAGGCGACGTGCGCATCCCCGACAGCAACATGACTTGGCTCTTTGGTATATCTGACGGCGCCTCCTCGCAATGTGCGGACCGCTGCTGAAGAAGCGAATCGCAGGGATACGCGCACGGCTGCAGCAAGACAATGTCGGACACAACAGACCGCTGTGCAGAGAGAAGCCCAAACCGCAGCTCGCCGTGACGGGCCGATAGTTCTGTCACGGCCGCTCGATGAAAAAAACAGTTTTTTATCCAGCGGCCGTGGTTCTGTTCGTTCTCGGGAAAACGACGCCAAGAGACTCTCTAAGATGTGCAGTTTTACAGATTTGCACGTTACAATACCGCAGTAATTATGGCGTAGTGGGTACTTCCCTACTTGGCGAAATGATAAGAGTTATGGAGAAGGGGATGCCCACCGCCTCTACTTGCACTAGCTTCCCCAAGCGTTTAAACTGACCTCTAAGAAGGTCGCTCCTCCAGCTTACGCTGTCACTATCCCTGTGGTTGCGCGTAGGCCTGGCTCTTTTTTCGTTCAGCTTACTCATACTAAAAGAGGTGGTAAATCTATTTTAAAAGATTACCCCGCCATGGTGGTCTAGTGGCTATGGTACTCGGCTGCTGATCCCAGGGTCGCGGGATCGAATCCCGGCCGCGGCGGCTGCATTTCGATGGAGGCGAAATGGCGAGGCCCGTGTGCTGTGCGATGTCAGTGCACGTTAAAGAACCCCAGGTGGTCGAAATTTCCGGAGCCCTCCACTACGGGGTCTCTCATAATCAGAGCTGGTTTTCGGGCGTTAAACCCCACAAATCAATTATTGTATAACATTGTATAATTATTGTATAACCAGATGGGGGAAATCAGAAAAAGAAGAACAGGCGGCGCGTTGTAACGACGGGATGTAGAGCCTTCAATTGGACACCATTGGCTGTTCCTTCAAAACAAAAAAAGTCATTTTCGCTGAGAGTTCTTACAAAAAGAAATGAATAAAAGAAAAGCAATTTTTTCTACTGTGTTTGTTAAACGGTGACTGGTTGCATAAAAATGCTTTTTTGTGTTGTCAAATAATTGCATTGTATAAGCACAAAGCCTAAACACAAAAAGTTTCTTGATCTTGAAACAGCTTCCTTATGTCTTCTGGCGAATGATCTCCACATTGACCTATTCCAGCTTGCTCCATCACATGGAACAGCGTCAACAGAAAGTCCAGCAATCTCAGAAAGGATAGCGCTCTCGATGAGAATTTAGGCGAGGACGTCTGCCTTGATGTTTCGGCGCGATGAAAACACTCCGTGAACTTGTGTCCAGTTTCCTGTGTTAAAGGGGTCGTGAAAAGAATATGGAGATGCCCAGTTGTAATTTTCTCTGCTTCAATATGCATTCGACAAGCCGATTCCGAAATATTTCGGCGATATATTCAGTGCACATTTAATAACGCCCGTTTGGAACCCCAGAGTTCTTGCTTTTCCGAAACGACTATGCGACACTACCGGCCGGCGTGGTACTATTCGGTGACGTTGCAGTGAGATATTTTTAAGTTCAAAGGTATAGTGAGCTCGCGTTTGCCCTAAGAGAATCGATTTACTTGACACCTAGAAAGAAAGAAAATGCTTAGAAACCGTGCGGTGCTGCCATTAGGAAGCAAAGCTGCAGCACGGTTTGCTTCCCCGTGGCATCCCAGGGCGCGCTAATCTCGGAGGTCGGGTGGCAACTAACATGACGTCAACTGCAGAGTTGAGGGGAACGCGTGCAGTGAAACCGAAACCACGCTTTTTATCGCTCTAGATCAATGCACGCGATGCAACGGAACAATGCATATTGATGATTAGAGGGTCAGGATCCCGAATGTTGAGAATGTTGACAAAGTGTTGAGAAAACGTTTCACGACCCCTTTAAGCAGAAATTGTTGATTTACTCTGCATATTTGCCTGTCATCAAGGACCGCAAAAAGCAATGGCAGGTCAGAATAAAACAAGTCGTACCTTGAAAAGGTTAATAAAATATCACCACTCCATGATCGCAAAGTTCTTTCTGGGAATCTGGCGTGAAGTCCCCAAGATTGACATAGCGTTCCAAGTCACCTGCGGAACATAAAATCTTATGCTAAGCAGACAAGTAGCAATGCGTGAACCTACACGCTTGGAAGAAGAGTAACAGAACATTCTTACCAGTCATGTTGACGTCCAGGTGCTCGGATATCTTCATCGCATCAAAAACAATGCCGCCGTGACAGGAAAACTCACCCATATCTTTGGTTTTCTCAGCAAGTGCTGTGAATTTTCTGTGAATTCAAACCCACTCCTAAAAAATCGAATGCACTTGCGCAGGCAGGTTCTACCAGGCAGTGCAACTATTTTGTTGCGCCTTATGCGCTCGTATAACTTCGGGCTCCTCATTCTCATGAGCACACACTCGAGCAAGTACTCATCAGTGTACCTTGCTCCCTTAACAGACTTTCGCCTGGCAACATTCAAATAGGCTCTGACGGCGAGCTGCCACCGATGTCGACGGCGATGTTCACAGCGATGTTGTCGGGCCTCATTCTCCGCTGCACACGCCTGGGGTGCCGCGCGGCGAAGCTGCATAGCCAAATTCTCGACAGCACGGACATGCGGGTCTGCGCGGCGAAGATGGAGGATCGCGTCTTCGACAGAGCGGTTTTCGGCGTTTTTTCGTAGTAGTCTATTGGCGTCGTTTTCCCAAGGACGAACCCAAGGAGTTTTTAAACCTCCTTGGACGAACCGAACTGTCGGCCCGGCGTCGACGGCGAGCAACGGTTTGGGGTTCACTCTGCACAGCTGTCTGTTGTGCCCGACTTGCCGCAGCCGCGCACGTAGCTCTGCGATTCACTTCTTCAACAGCGGTCCGCACCTTGCGAGGAGGCGCCATCAGGTCTATCGAAGAGTCAAGTCAAGTTGCTGTCGGGACTGCGCACTTCGCCTGTCGCGTGACGCATTGCGCGATACGACAAAACCGCTTCACGAGGCAACGCTTCATAATAACGATGACGAAAAAGTCGAAGAAGATCGCTTCATAACGATAATGTTGATGATGCCTCTGGAATGGGTGCAGAGCTAGAAAGCATGCTGTATTCCTTCAAATGATTCCTCGCACTCGTTATGCAATGCACTTTTCGCGACGCGTAGTGGCGTATTACTATTCTGCCACGTAACATTACATTAGTTAATGCGATTCCTCAGCAGACTTTATACCTGTTTAGGGCCTTTAGCGATGATTTTCCAAGCACAGGCGTAGCTCAGTGGTATAGAATGCTCGACTCTCATGCAGAGGGTGTCGGTTCGAATCCATGCAGAGGACGACTTCAAATACTCCTCGGTCCTGGTTATGCTTTCTAAAATGTGCGCGATAGTGGTTACAGACACCGGCGGCGGACAACTACGGCGCCGAAAACGGCCCTTGTTGTGATCTCATAACAGCTTGCGCAGTAAAAAGCCATTCAGTCGTTCCTATGATCCGCTGGAGCATCAAATCCCGGCAGCTGAGAAAGTCAAAGAATCCGAAAGAGCCAGGCCTGCGCGGAATCGCAGGGCAGTGACAGCGTAAGCTGGAGGAGCAACCTTCTTAGAGGCCATTTTAAACGCTTGAGGAAACTCGTGCAAGTAAGTAGAGGTGGTAGGTATCCCCGGTGCCATAACTCTTATCATTTCGCCAATTAGGGAAATACCCACTACACCATAATTACTGCGGTATTGTAACGTGCAAATCTGTATAACTGCACATCTGAGACAAGCTATCTGATAACGCAGGTCTGGAGGCCTGCGTTCCGCGCAAGCCTGGAGACCTGGCTTTTGAGTTCTGTACAAGCCCTACAAGGTGGAACCAAGGAAATTTCTTTTTAAACCTCCTTGGGTGGAACTCTTTACTGGCGCTATCATCACGATGGCGGGCGGGACCGCGACCGCCAGCATCTTGACAGCATTTCAGTGTCCCTAGCTCCACGATTGTTTGGATACTTTTGAACACTAGGGTTTTTAAACACTAGGGTCTTTAGAATTACGTATCTATGTATCTTCTAGGAAAGGAACACACCAACTAATACATACGTAGTGATGTTGCGCCTCAGATATGCTTAATATTTGCTTTTTGATCGACAATGTTCACAAGTATGAACGCAGCTACCAGTTCAAGATGGCTGGGCGTTAGGCAAGTGCTTAAACTTTGTACGGGTGGCTGAATCGTGTGACAGACAGACGAACAGAAAGACAGACCAAAATTTCCACGTTCAACTATCCCAAGAAGGACTATCGTTTTTAATAACGTATCTTGGTGGCTAAGATGCTGTAGGCAAGGCCATGCGTGGGGCACTGATCGCCGTGTAATAATCGTAGCAGGAATCTCAGGGCAAGCAACCGGCAGCGAATAGATACGGATTTTATTTATTTATCACTGTCCCCTGAGCTCCATAGGGCACAACATAGGGGGTTTACATAGTACAGGATTGGTAACGACGTATTTACAGGTATCAAGTACAGCAATAAGAAGGAATATACAAAAGAAACACTAGCCCACCGCTAGTGCATGGTTGCCCGAGAGCTGCAAGGCAAACAAGCTCGGGGCCCCCCGACTAGAAGAACGATCCAAGAGCAGATTCTAATGACCTAGAGAAATGCGTAAAGGCGGCTATACAGCGTTAGAGACGTAGCACGGACAACCATAAAATACTGACTGTGCTAAGTACCACCTTTCCGATAGTAATAAATCATACTATTGTGCTTCCAGAATATGCCGTTTGACAACTTTAAGTATTCAAACGAACAGAGTGTTTGATATGCCGCACTGTGTATAATGAAGACCTGAAATGCGGATAGAATCGATCTTCTAAAGTCGGATAAAGTGATTGAGGCACGTATTGGGGGAACCAATAAAATAATTGCGATATTTTGATATGTTTAGCGCAGCTCCTGAAATACTTCCATATTCGGCGAAAATGTGAAGGCTACGCGATAAGCTGTCTTCGTTCTCGAGGTAAAAAGCGATATCATCTGCGAAAACTGTCACTTAAAGGTACCGGTACCAGGCAGAGGGAGGCCTAGAATGTAAAAGTCTCTCAGAAGAGAGCGCAAGAATGGTTCGAGGCTGAGCACAAGCAGTACAGGGGATAGTGGACACCTTTGACGTGCTCCCTGTGACACCGGGGGTTACAGAGAACGGCGCAGTTTCAAATCTATCGAGAAACAACGTGCTTCGAATACTTGTGTAAGCGTTTCTGAGAAGCTCAACAAAGTTCAGCGAGATGCTGAATGCAATCACTATATATGTAGCAAAGCTCAAGGCGATCGAATGCCTTTTTCTTGACGTAGTGAGACCAAGAGACCACGTGCTCATCTAAGCTATAATATCTCGCGTGACAAACGAAAGGCTATGAAGTTCTCTTCAGGTAACCGAGCATGCCTAGTGGTATCCTAATAACGAAGGCATCAAGCTTTTCAAGCGCCGCGTCACAACTGCTGCGAAAGTTTTGTAGTTAACGTTGAGAAGCGTGCACATTGGCCTGCAATCCTCCGGGAAAACTGATGATGGGTCGTGTTTAGGTATCAAGACAATACGGCAATCACGAAAGCTTTCCAGGAAATCGAGTTCCTCGAAGCAGCGGCACATAACAGAAATAAGAAGCAAATAACAGAAGAGAGTGCGGCTTGGCACTGTGTCGATGAAGCGAACTCCTTTAGAGGCTGCAAGAGTATGCCATACCGAAAAACCTCTACGCTGTCTCTGACCATCGGCCGAAGAATTGCTCGTCGTGTTGTTTAAGTTTAGTGAGCGCCCGTACGCAATGAACCTCGCGACAATGAATATCGAAATAGCGTGAAATCTTTTAAACTAACGTTTCGGAAAGCAAGAAAAATTACGCGCAGGAGATCACAGAGTAAGTAACAAGAAATACTTTCACGATAACCAAGTTGCGCTTTGCTTTTGCATAGAAAAGGGCGCAATGGGAGATTCGAACGGTCTGTTTTCCGTCTTATGCTCTCGAGTCTGATGCTCTTCGTGTAGTTTCAAGTTTCAAGTTTATTAAAAGAATCGCAGGTATATGAAAGTGCAACATTTTCAGGAGGAGGCCCAGAAGTGAAAACTGTGGGAGGGCCTCATATTAGAATTGGAGAAACGGAAAAAAATAATAATCACAGGGAATAAATTGAATACACGTTCACAAATGTAATAAAAACCTCAATATTTGCAACACAAAAACCAATTCATAGACGATTTAATGCGATGAAAGCAGGAATGTTCAAAAACAACATAGGAACACATGGGGAAGGGGTCAAGGGCTCGTTCTTTATTTGTTAGAAACAACTTAATGAGCAAACAGACAATGAAGCCTAGGAAAGCACAGGGGAAGTTACTTCTGGTATTGTAATTGTGAAGAAAGTAGAAAGGAATTAAAGTGGACGAAAAGACAAAAAGTTGGTAGAGCATCGGACGCGACATCCGAAGGTCGTGGGTTCGGGTCCCACCGAAGGCAGGTTTGTCTTTTCGTCCACTTTAATTCCTTTCTACTTTCTTCACAATTACAATACCAGAAGTAACTTTCCCTATGCTTTCCTAGGCTTCATTGTCTGTTTGCTCATTAAGTTGTTTCTAACAAATAAAGAACGAGCCCTTGACCCCTTCCCTTTCGTTATATCATAGCTTGGGCCTCGTTGCGGCAGACTTGGTGCCTTAGGTAGCATGCGAGGGCTTATTGGGCAGCAGCCATCTCATCTAAGTTCACGTTCTACGTGACGCCTCCTGGCAAGAAAGTGTGTTCTACACACGCCGCCTTGGCCACGAGTGGCGCTGCCTAACACTCCCAGGATAATACGTACATAAATACACAATAAAGTGGACGGGGGGACGACCGCCTTTGTAGCTCAGTTGGTAGAGCATCGGACGCGACATCCGAAGGTCGTGGGTTCGGGTCCCACCGAAGGCAGGTTTGTCTTTTCGTCCACTTTAATTCCTTTCTACTTTCTTCACAATTACAATACCAGAAGTAACTTCCCCTATGCTTTCCTAGGCTTCATTGTCTGTTTGCTCATTAAGTTGTTTCTAACAAATAGGAACACATGGCAAGACATCAATAAGGGCAATGAAAAAACGGAGTGGTGTATAAATAAAGTGATCGAGAGCAGGTATATTTTCAAAGATGGTCGAAACTGGTTTAATGATAACGTCTTTAATTCAGGGTTGAGAGTGGTTACGGTGCTCGGCTGCCACCCAAGAAAATTGGCCGCGTATCCGCGTGCTTCGCTGCAAATATCGTCGAAAGACGATAGTCTTCTGCCGGCCGTACTACGCTGCGTGAGGTACGGACGCCATCTGGCAGCGCCGTCGGGAAACATGAGCTTGTGCAGAATCCCTGGGCAACTGCCAGGTGGCAGCACCGAATCGTCGGCAGAGGCCTTTTTTGTGCATGGCGTCGCATCTTTAGCGCAGCCTAAGAAACACTAGGGTCATTAAACACTAGAGTCTTTAGAATTACGTATCCATGTATTTTCTAGTGAAGGAATACATCGCCTAATACTTACGCATATCTGAGGCGCAACATCAACACGTAATATTTGCATTTTGATAGACAATGTTCACAAGTATGAACGCAGCTACCAGTTCAAGATGCGTGGCGGGGCAATTAGCTTTATGAGCGATGTTCTCATATAGGGCAGCCGGATATTGGGCGCGAGGGCCACCACTGGAGGGGCTGGCGCTGCGGTCGTTCTGACGTGCAAAGTTGGATCACGTGACCCCACGATCCCACCTCGCGCCGAGCCTCCTCCGAAGCGGACGGTTCACGCATTTCACGCGCGCTTCAACAGCCATTTGCCAGCGTTTTTATCTACAAACATCGTCGATTCGCGTTTATTTCACGTTCGCGGACACCTAGCGACCACAAAAGCTGAAAAGTGCGCTCGGAGTTATTGGAAACTTGGTATTTTCTAAAAAACGTCGTCTGCAAAATGAACCCAGCCAGTATCACTTCTTCCCCTTTTACACCCAGGCCATTAACCAGGCTAACATCTCCGGATTCATCAATAAAATATTCTCTATCTCTCTCTCTCCCCTTTTACACTGCAGACGACGACGTGGCCAGCTTCAAACATAGATTCTCCTTCTATCAGCAGCTGCTGGGTGTCATACGGCTTATCGATGAAGGTGTAGATGCTGGACACTGATAGTTTCACTGAATCATTTAGACCACAATAAGTTACACCTTGCAGCATAGTGCAAAGGGACTCCGGAACGTTTTTCGGAGTGTGTGTGTGTGTGGGGGGGGGGGGGGGGCATTTATTGTCGTCTTTGCATGTTGTGTTGATTATTTTTGTTCTCAGTATTTTTCTATTCTAATTTATTTAAAATGCATATTATGTATTATTATTTACTATAATATTAATGAAATCAATTATTGTTTTAATTCATTTGAGCCGTTTTAAATTTTACATATTTGCATCATCGCTTATTTCACATTGGTATACATTTCAAAATGTTTGGGACTTTCGGAAGTACTGAAAACCTGCGGCACACCGCGCAACCCACGTGGTTGTGTGGTCCAGTGTTTTGGAAAGCACTGCACCACACAACCACCAGCTTAATTGATTGACTGATTTGTGGCGTTTAACGTACGTCCCAAAACCAGCTTTGATTATGAGAGACGCCGTGTTGGAGGAATCCGGAAATTTCGACCACCTGGGGTTTTTTTAACTACCACCAGACTGAAAATTCTTGTCAAAAAATTTTATTTCCGCGGAAACGGTTGGAAAGTGGGAGGGGGGGCCGAGCCCCCTCTAGAAAAATGGTACGGGGGCGACCGCCCCCCCCGCCCCCCTCGTTCCGGAGTCTCTACTAGTGCATTCAAATGAGTAAACTAATACGTCCGGTCTTACGCTGTATTTTCGATCGCTATTGGCCCCTTCGTGCAAAATACGGACGGGTGACATTCGTCGAAAAATGCAGCCATGAACTGGCTCGACTGCGATCGAAAATCGCCGTGTGACGACCGTCTTGAATACGCGGGAAAAATAAGCAACAGAAAGAGAAGCAACGGACAACTGTGCTCCAGGCTAGTGTCCTTGGGGTCATACTGGCGAGAATTTAAATTGTGATCAAGCCACAGCGTCCTAAGGTGAACCCCCTGTTCAAAAATAACAAGGTTTAATGAGGCGCGCATGTGCTTATGTCGTGTGTACACCTTAAATCATGTGAGAAAGGTCGACGTCGCAGTTGAATGCAGCTCTATGCCTGCTGCTTTCCGCAAAAATGAAGGAACCACTCGCATCGCGCTGCATAGGGGTATGCGTGTTCAGCATGAATACAAATTTGCTAATTCGATTTCTTCTTGTCAACGGCGGTCCCTTTGTTGATGCAAACATACAATGAATGAATTGCACGAGAAACACGTCGCAGGCCTTTCTTGCGGCCAAAAGCTATGTGTATTTACCGCAACCACGCGCTAAAACCATCTGATGCTTACCTTTCATTCATTTTCATTCATCAAAATGCTATCTCACCTAAAAAAACCAGCGGACTCCGCACGCGCGGTATCCTCGCCGGTGACCATAGCGGACGACAACAGCAGTCGACGCGGTGTCTAGAGCTTTGTAATGAACCTATTCTTTTTCCGGAAGAGTTAATTACCTTGTTGAAGAATCAATAACGTAGCCACAACAGTATTTTACAGATATCGTATAGCTGAAATAAACGGCAACAACAATAAAAAGGCGACGCGCAAAGCAGCTCCGGGCTGAGCAAGGCAGTGCTGTCGGAGCAATCCAACTTTGCGCGTCACACCGGTTCTCCCGCGTGGCGGCGCCACGGTATGTCCTCGCTCCCAATAGCCTTGTTAACACAGCACAGTCTAACCAACCCTGTTAGCCTAATTGGATGTGTTCTCGCGCATGAGCGAACCGGAGCCGCCTTGTATACCGGTACAGTGTAATCATACGTTAAAGTACAGCTAAGTGCTATCAAGGTTGAACTTGAGTAATAAAGCAGATTCGCAAAGGTGATAGCAGAATACCGGCTAACTTCGCTGTGATCTGGCCTTGCGCTAAGTAGGACAAGCAGCGTGCTTTCCTGTTTTTTGGCGCAGTACTTCAGTTCGTTTTCTGGCCGTTTTTAAGTGCAAAGCACTTTTACTGATGATGATGATTAAGTGTAATTAATGATTTAAAGTGTTGTTGTCATGATGCATTTGTACACACACACACACATTTATATATGAAGTATTATTTATTTATTTTACACTTCACGCTTTTCGTATGATGCATTAATGCACCTCGCGAGTGCGTCACACACACACACACATACACACACTACACACGTCACTACAGATCAGCACCTATTCGGCGGCCGAGGGTGAGTGCAAACCTAACGGGGGGAGAGGCACACCAGCTGCGCGGAGAGGGTGCGAGGAGCCGGCGCGGCGCGCGCAGCCAAGGCGCGGAGGCGCCAGCTGCACAACGCGCCGTGACGTCACGGCGCGGAGAGCGGAGCGGAGCCGGCGTGGGGCGCGCGCAGCCACGGAGCGGAGGGCGGAGCGCGCGCAGTCACGTGGGGCGTGACGTCGCTGCGCCGTTGCTACAGACGCTCCTCTCCGCTCCTCGCGCCGTTGCTAGGGGAGAGGAGGAGGAGCGCGGATGCCGGCGGAGTTTTCGGGGTCGCTTAAGAAGTGCATTCGCACTAAAAAAATCACAGCATATTCACGGGGTGAATGATGATGAGTGGGGCGAATCTCCAGAAGGAATCATCGGTAAACCGTGAAACTCTTCCGTGCAATTCGCCCCACAATTAAAAGTGAAACACTTGAGTAAATGTCATCAAACTATTATAACATTTCGCATCTTTCATCATCAACTAGAAGTACCGCCATCTAGTTTTATAACATCTCGCGCATGCTACGAATCCTCACGGTTCAACTATGCACAATGCACAAGTGAAATCTCCCACCGGCACTTCATTGCAAGTCAAGGTGCAGTGCCTATATATATATATATATATATATATATATATATATATATATATATATATGGGTTGCTGGTGAACGCTTCTCCAACGCGAGCAGTCGGTATTTCTCAATCAAGAAACTCGCTAGGAGACGCTGCCTGCGCCAACGTTGTCTCTCGCGGGCGAGCGCGTGCCGGGTGCCACGCGCTCGCCCTCGGCGCGTGCGGGCCTCCCGGCAGGCACGCGCCGGTGGCTACCTACTACTACTACTACTACGACGACGACTACATACATCGGGGACGCACGACCCACGCCTTAAGGAGCTTCGCCCCTAAAAAGAAAAATGCACGCATATCCACGGAGTGAATGATGATGAGTGGGCGAAGCTCCGAAGGTTCATCGGTAAAAACCGTGAATCTTCCGTGAATCTTGCCCCGTACATCATCAAAGACGTGACAAACACTGTGTGTCGCCATCTAGCGCTCTCCTATCGCACTAGAGCACGCAGCGAGCGCCTCCGCGCCGTCTATTGATCAATTCACGTACTAGCTAAGCGGCACCTCAGCGCTCGGACAGACGGACGGACAGACAGACAGACAGACGGACAGACAGACAGACGGACGGACGGGCAGACAGACAGTAAGACAGACAGACAGACTCCCATGCTACGCGTTCCCATACACCTGAATGAAGCGAGCACCGCGGCGCCATCACGCCATCTAGTGAGCACTTCATTAAACTAGAGGTGGCTACATACTATGAACGGTGGAGGGAATGACCCACACCCTAAGGAGCTTCGCCCCTAAAAAGAACTCATTCCTCCATCTACAGCAGGCAACGGCCGCACCAGATGCCATCGCCGTACAGGAACCAAATAAACAACGCAAATTAACCAGCTATCAGGCTATACAACCTCAAAATTCTTCCTGCCCTTGGGTCACCACGTATGTTCATCGCAACATTCCGCATCTGCACCAGGACTCATCAGACTTATATTCTAACTGTGTCTTTCTTGAACTTCTGCCGCGAAATTTACGCCCCGAAACCTTCTTTGTCCTAAACATCTACAGCCACCGCGGCGAAAAGTCAGCAGATCTTTTGCATGCTCTCGCGCGTGCCCTTTCGATCGCAGGTAAAGTACTGGTTGTCATAGTGGGTGATTTTAATGCTCCTCATGTCGAATGGGGATACAGGGCTTCCTCTGTAAAAGGAAGACAACTTTACAATTTTATTCAGCAGCACAGGTTATACCCTGCGACGGACACCAAGTAAGCTACCCGCATAGGAAATAGCGCTAGCAGGGACACGTGCCCGGACTTAACACTGACCAAGAACATCAATCAGCTACACGGGCATAACACGGGCCTCACTCTAGGTAGCGATCATTATTAAATTGACATCAGCATCCAGGCAGGTAATATCACACCGCTGTTCCATTTAACCCCTTTGTAGATTGGGACAAATTTAGAAAACTTCGCGCGCAAGGACAAGCCACCTCAATTTCAGATTACGGGTCACTCAGCTAAGCGAGGATGTGAAATCGGTAACGAAACAAGCCCCCTCTGTGCAGATAAATGAACCAGCAGACAGCCGTTCGCTACAGCTGTGGGAAGCCTATCAAGGCATGGAAGAATGCTGGCTTAGACAAATGCACAACCGGGCACTGCGGCGTCGCATGTCTGCAACTCTCGAGCTCATCACGGAACATGCCACCAATCTAGCATCGCAGCAATGGGCGCAGATGTGTAACAAGCTCGATGGAGGCCTTCAATTTAAAATAAAAAATTACAGCATTACAATTACCCGCGTGCCTCCCGGCGCGTGCCTCTGCTGTCTTGTGAGAGAGAGAGAGAGAGACAGAGAGAGAACGAAAGGCACGCGTTGGCTATGGAAACGCTCTTTCTTAGAGGAACGCTGTACCAGCTCGCAAAGAAGGAGAACGCGCCCTCACCCGCGAGAGACAACGTTGGCGCAGGCAGCGTCTCCTAGCGAGTTTCTTGATTGAGAAATACCGACTGCTCGCGTTGGAGAAGCGTTCACCGGCAACCCATATATATATATATATATATATATATATATATATATATATATATATATATATATATATATATATATATATATATATATACACTGGATCTTGACTTGCAATGAAATGCCGGTGGGAGATTTCACTTGTGCATAGTTGAACCATGAGGATTCGTAGCGTGCGCGTTAACTAAATTAATCCGGAACTCGGCACGATCTACGATGAACCTCCCGAGCTTCGCCCACTCATCATCATTCACTCCGTGGATATGCTGTAATTTTTTCTTGCGGCTACACGGGAATAGCGAATGACATTCACACATAACAGCATTCGCCCGCTGAATGCGTTCGACGAACTCATGCAGTCGCGACAAGCGTAATCTTGACAACAGGCGCTTCGCAATAAAATTCAACATTGATAAGAAAAAAGTCACAGTTTCGCCGCAAGGGCGAAGCAATGAATGCGATAGCAACAAAGGGGACCGCAACGCGAAGAGCGTGGAGGCAGCTTGAAATTTCCAGCGCGTCACTCGCGCTTAAAGGAGGCCAAACAGAAGATGAGCAAACAGAAGATGAGCGCGAACTATCAAGTGAAGCACGCACGAAACGAACCCACGAAACGAACGCACAGATATACACCGAACGAGCGCGAATAAGCTGTCGCAACGGATACTCTCAGTTTGAACAGCGCTCCTGTTGCAAAGGCGGCCGCCCGTTGCGCTCCTCACGCCATCTCGCTGGTAATGAAGAAACGCTTATAAGCGCCTGCCGTCTCTGAGTCCTGCCAGCGGTAAAGGGTGTGTATATAAGGCTCGCCGTTAGCGCCCTGAAGGATCTGCTCTTTGTGGCGTAGTGGTTAGCGCCGCGCGCTGCGGAGCGAGATGTTCCTAGATCCATTCCGCGCTTCGGAAGCATTTGTCTGAATTTTTCTTTAGGATATATATATATATATATATATATATACACGTTTCATGACGGCGGCGACGGGGACGGCAAAAACCAGCCAATACTGTCCATATAATTGCTATCGCAATAAAAGCGAACTGTACACAACGTTATGATTCTTATTAGTTCCTCTTGTGGCCTTTGATAACTTTCTTACGTATGGCACAATAGCTGATGCAATCTGGGCAGCTATATGCCTGTTCTCACACTTGGAGTTTTCTCCAACGCTTCATGACGGTCATGTTTACGAAAGCGCGTTTGTTGCTTGAGCCGCTTCAGCCGGTTTGAGCGCTTTGTTGTGAACACCTGGAGAGCAATTAATGTTCGTTTGGTGCAGTACGGCGATAGGAACGCAGGCACAGTGCACGATACCGCCGACTGCCGAAGAAATCGAAGAAGCTTCGGGCTAGTCTGGCGCTGATTTCTTGCCTCTTAAAGCTGCGGTATGGTATTGCGATATAATTTCACATAGCCTGATAACCTGTACTACTGCGTTTCTAACAATAAGGGGAAGATATGTAAATAAAAGGCATAATTTGTAACATCTTGCTATCCTCGCATCCATCGCGTAAACATCGACGTCACTGGCAAATGTCATCTTTTTTAACCGTGTAGACAAGGAACGAGAAACCGCAATGACATTCGTTTACTGCGAATGACGTTTACATGCGCCGTGTGACGGGTATTCGAAATAAAAAACTAGACTTTTTACGGGAGAAGAAGAAATACAGAGGCCGCGGAGATATATACATGCCTGCCCACCGGCCTCCTGCTGCAGTTGATCAGTGTGGCCTGCTGCAGCGCAGGCAAATAAATTCGCAGCAGTTTATGCCACAAATAACTGCTCAACGAAGGAAATACCGTTGCACTTGGTGAAAGTGAATAAAACAAAATTATATCGGCTTTACGTTCATTTTGCCTACCGTCTCTTTACTATTTTTTTGCGCCACTCGCGCCAACTAGCCCTTGGTAGGAGAACAGCAAGCTGGGGACGGTAAACTCGATTGTCGGCTCTTAGAGTAGATTCCTTTGTCTATGATTATAATGTGTTGAGGAGAATAAATGGTCGTTATTATTGCAGCAAGCGCCTCGTCAAAAGCGCAGCCCGTTTCAGGGCTGGAAGATGAGGCACAAAGCTAGCTGTTTAGAACACATTGTCAACGATTCAGGTACCCTATCTATAGGGCATCTCTGTGTTTAGAACAAATGGCAACGACTCAGGACATTAATGCAACCTACTGAGGGAGAGCTGTTACAGCCGTCGCAGAACTGCTACGGCAGGTAGGCTTACACCAGACCACAAAATATCTGTCATATGCTTAGAACAAATATGTAAACGACTGGAGAACAATTAAGTGCTCTACTACGTGAGATCCGTTATCTCCAGAAGGAATTGTAAACGGTTTAGAGTACGTTGTAATCTACTACGGGTGAAGCTCCGTAGAGAAGCTCCCAAAACGCAGGAGATCGGAGAGCTGTAATTACAGATGCAGAAAAGTTTTATTTGCTAATGCAAACTACATAACATCGGATCAGCACAAGTCGTCTCCGTTTTGAACTGCGTCAGCGAAGCAAATTCGATCAGACACTGCAAGCATATGCCATACCGAAAAACATCTGTGCTGTCTCTGGCCATCGGCCGAAGAATTACTTGTCGTGTTGTTTAAATTTAGTGAGCGCCCGCACGCAATGCAGCTCTTGACGATGAAGTTTGAAATCTCGCGTAATCTTTTAAACTAAGCTTTCGGAAAGCAACAAAAATTACGCGCTGTAGATCAGTAACAAGAAATACTGGCACTATAGCCAAGTTGCGCTTCCTTTTTGCTTAGATGATTATTAGTATTATTATTATGATGATGATTATTATTGTAGTTCGCTTAAACAACGGACGCTAATTTCTGCAGCCCATGTAAGGAGCCCGGCTAAGCGTCCGTAGGGGTAGGGCGGAGGGAGTGAAAGAAAGAGAAAGGAGAGAAAAGCCGTAATGGAGGGCTATGGAAGTGTTTACGACCTGGGGTTCTTTAACGTGCACTAACAACGCACACCACTAGGCTGCCGCGACGGACCTTTGATTAGGACACAATGGCAGATTCGAACTCACTGCCCTGCGTCTTATGCTGGTCTGATGCTCTTTAGGAGTAAAGCGTGCACCACGGCGGCTGTTTTCGTCGCGTACGCATGAGTGTAGTACTATCCTCGCGTCACTAGAGCTACAAGACAGCAATCAGAAGTCACTAGAGCTACAAGACAGTTTTAAGACGCAAGCATGACCCATTATTCCTATGGCTTCTTTACGATTGCAGCACCAGAGTTCCCTAAATGTTGTAGGACACTGTTGTCTGCAAAGGCACTTTATCTTGGAAAGTAACGACGCTGTCCTCCGAGCGCGCGTTTGCTCGTCGATTCTCCTAGCCCGCCGTGCCCGCGTGCTGCACACGGCTCGACTTTTGGTTGTCACGTGGTATCTGTCTCTCGCTTCAAGGCCAAGCGGAGATACAGGGCGAAACTCGCTCGATTAGGGCAGTAAAGCTTTTGCTTTAAATGAAGTCGGCTTTACGTTTATTTGGCCACCCACTATCTAATATTTTTTTTTTTTGCGCCACTTGCCCCAACTAACCCTTGGTGTGGGAAGCGAAAGCTCCAGATGGTTATCGCCTGAGTGTCCACTCTTAGCGTAAAACCATATCTCTATGCTTATTACAATGCGTTGAAGGAGTAACTGACAGTTATTGCTGCAGCAAACGGCCCGTAAGAAGCCCAGCCCGTTTCAAGGCCTGTAGTTGGGGCACTAAAACAAAGCGTTTAGAACAAACTACCAATGATTCAGAGTACGTCGTACTCTACTATGGGCAACAAATTATTTAGAACAAATGTAAATTACATAGGGCGATAACGCATACTACTACGGGAGAGCTGTTACAGCCGTCGCAGAACTGCTACGGCAGGTACGCTTACACCCAACCGCATAATATCTATCATATGTTTAGAGCAAATGTAAACGATTGGGAGGAACATATGTCCTACTGTGGGAGAGCTGTTATGTTGAGAACGAATTGTGAACGATCCAGAGTGCGTCGTACTCTGCTATGGGAGAGATGGCCTCAAAACGCATGAGATAGGAGAGCTGTTATTGTACATGTCTTTAGAAAAAATTTAATTTCGAGATTTGACGCATTAGATGAAAACAATCAAGATTTAGAAGTAGTAAACAAAACCCTAACGGAAGTGATCTTCCAAACAGTGATTGAAGACGGGGGTAAAAGAACAAAGTAAGATGTAAGGAAGTTGTCCCAATCTACTAGCGACCTAATAAAAAGACGCCAGCAGATGAAGGTGACTTCGTCAAAAGATAAAATAGAATTCGCAGAATTACAAAGGTGATCAGTAAAGCCAAGCAGAGAGATGTTAGGAACTTTAACGTAAGAGAAATAAAGAAAGCAGTAGAGAAAGGTACCAGCATTAAATCGGTCAAAAAGAAACTGCAGTTAAGAGAATATAAAATGCATGCACTGAAAGATAGCAAGGTAACGTAATCAACAACTACAAAGAAATAATAAAGGTAGCAGAAGATTGCTACTCTGAACTTCACAGCTCTCAGACAGACCATGTAACGTTAGTGGAAATCAAATCAGAGGAGGAAACTGAGATTCCATGCGTGAAAACTGACGAAGTCAGAAAAGCCGTCAAAGGGATGTCCCGCGGTAATGCATCAGGTGAAGACGGCATAAAAGCCGACTTGATCGAAGATGGAGGAGACATCATATTTGAAAAGCTTGCGTCGCTCCTTCACGAAATGTATAAAGACATCTAGTGAACCGCTCAGCTGGAAAAACGGTAATATAATCCTAATACACAAGAAAGGTGACATAAAGGAGTTAAAGAATTACAGCAATTAGTCTACTCCCCGTAGTATACAAGCTGTTTATGAAAGTAATTTCATTTAGGATAAGGGAAACACTCGGCTTCAACGAACCAAGAGAACAAGCTGGTTTTAGGAAAGGTTACTTAAAGATGGACCACAGCCACGCTATCAATCTTTGAGAAGTTCGCTGAATATGACAAACCTCTTTATATGGGATTTACAGAATACAAGAAAGCGTTTGATTCCATAGAAATAAATACAAGCAGTTCCAGAAGTTTGGCGTCGACAAAGACTGTATAGAGCTCTATATACACGACACATTCACACACATATGTCCCACTTCAGACGACACCACCAACACAGAGGGACCCACATAAATACAGAGTCAGCATAATATGCACGCTTTCGAGATGATATTCATGCACATGAAGGGTATGTGCAATATTTTAGTCAAGTTACATATTTTATGGAGTGATAGCACCATATGTGTATAAACAAGAAAAAAAAAACTTAGATACGGGAAGGCACACGGAAGAACGACGAGTACATCCGTGATATACATAATCGAGCAACACTTGATCACCTGGCTACATAAACCAGGAAAACTGAAAAAAAATCATAGCATATCCATGGTGCGAATGATGAGTGGGCGAAGCTTCGGAGGGAATCATCGGTAAACCGTGAATCTTCCGCGTAATTCACCCAGTCGATCATCATGTAAATACGTCTTACGCAGCCCCTTACACAGGCCGGAACGCGCACCGCGTTTGCCGACGCCATCACATGACTGCTGAGAGAATATAAGGCGGAGAGGCCACAGCGTCTTACACCAGCTTCTTACACGGGCCGTCACGTGCTAGCACAAACGCGTTAGAAACGCGCAGTCTTTCGTTAATGTTGGGTATTTAGTGTCATCGTGGTGCATGCATCTACGTGTGCTTCGTGGCGTAGTGGCTAGCGCCGCGCGTTCGGAAGCGAGGGGTCCCTGGTTCGATTCCGCGCTTCGGACACAACTTTCAGAATTTTTTTAAGATGCACACATCTCTATGGAACAGCGCTATCTAGGAAACTAGACGAGAAATGGAGATGACGACACAGAATGCGTACAGCGCCATCTAGTGCATCGTCACCCAACTGCAGTTTGCATGCATCTCTATGGGACAGCGCCGCCATCTAGCGTACCTTCACCCAACCGCCATATTGTACGCATGTCTATGGGACAGCGCCCTCTCGGAAACGAGACGAGAAATGGAGATGACACAGAATGCGTACAGCACCGTTTGGTGTATCGTCACCCAACTGCAGTTTGCATGCATCTCTATGGGACAGCGCCATGTATTGTATGCTAAGGGAGACGCTACTGGCTACGCAGGATGCATCGACTACCGAGAACCGCCCAGGTGATGCCATAAGGAGCTTCGCCCCTAAAATACCGTCATTTTGAAAGGTGTAGCGCGTTGCCCCGCCACGGTGGTCTAGTGGCTATGGCACTCGGCTGCAGATCCGAGGGTCGCGGGATCGAATCCCGGCTGCGGCGGCTGCGTTTCGATGGAGGCGAAATGTTGAGGCCCGTGTGCTGCGCGATGTCAGTGCACGTCAAAGAACCCCAGGTGGTCGAAATTTCCGGAGACCTCCACTACAGCGTCTCTCATAATCAGAGCTGGTTTTGGGACGTTAAACCCCACAAAGCAAAGGTGTAGCGCAGCTCCTGAAATAATTCCGTATTGAGCGAAAAGGTGAAGGCTACGCGCGATAAGCTGTCTTCGTTCTCGAGGTATAAGGCGATATCATCTGCGAAAGTTGTCACTCTCACGGTACCACTACCAGGCAGAGGGAAGCCTCGAATTTAAGGGTCTCCCAGAAGAAAGCGCAAGAATCGTTGGAGGCTGAGCCCAAGCAGTACAGTGGATAGAGGACACCGTTCACGAACACCTGGGGTCACAGAGGACGGTGCACTGTCAAACACATCGAGAAACAACGTGCTTCGAATTGTTGTTTTGTGGGGTTTTACGTCCCAAAACCACCTCTGATTATGAGACGCCGTATTGGAGGGCTCCGGAAATTTCGACCACCTGGGTCCTTGAACTTGGTCTGACATCGCACAGCACACGGGCCTCAACATTTCGCCTCCATCGAAATGCAGCCGCCGCGGCCGGGATAAAGTGCTTCGAATACTTATGTAAGCGTTTCTGGGAAACTCAATGAAGTTCAGCGAGATGCCGCATGCAATCAGTATGCTAAATATGTAGTAAAGCGAAAGCCAATTGAATGAGTTTTCTCGATCTAGTGAGACAAAAAAAAAAGATCCACAGCATATCCACGGAGTGAATGATGATGAGTGGGCGAAGCTCCGGAGGTTCATCGTAGATCGTGCCGAGTTCCGGATTAATTTAGTTAACGCGCACTCTACGAATCCTTATGGTTCAACTACACACAAGGGAAATCTCCCACCGGCACTTCATTGCAAGCCGAGGTCCAGTGCCTATATATATATATATATATAAATATATATATATATATATATATATATATATATATATATATATATATATATATATATATATAGGTGGCTGGTGAACGGTTCTCCAGCGCGAGCAGTCGATATTTTTCAATCAAGAAACTCGCTAGAAGACGCTGCCTGCGTGAAGCTTGTCTCTCGCGGGTGAGGGCGCGTTCTCCTCCATTGCGAGCTGGTACATCGTTCATGATGATGATTGATGATGATTGTGGTTTGGTTAGGAAACGACGCTAATTTCTGCAACCCATGTAGGGAGCACGGCTAAGCGTCTGTGGAGGTGGGGGAAAGGGAGGGAAAGAGATAGAGAGGAGAGAAAGGCCGTAGTGGAGGGCTCCGGAGATTTAGACCACCTGGAGTTCTTTAACGTACACTGGCAACGCACAGTACACGGGCCTCTGGCATTTTCGCCTCCATCGAAAATGCGACCGCCGCGGCCGGGATCGAACCCGCGTTTTTAAATTAAAGACGATAGTCTTTCTTGGGATACTTCAACGCAGAAATTTTGGTGTGGGTGTGGGTGTGTGTGTGTCCGTCCTGCTGCGAAAGGTGAACCCCTTCCTCAACGACCACCCGGCTTGAACTGGTGGCTACCTTCATACTTCTGAACACAGTCGGCCAAAAAGCAAATATTACGCATATCTGAGGCGCAACATCAGTACGTATGTATTGGACGGTGTTCCTTTAGTAGAAAATACATAATGCGCAATTCTAAAGACCCTAGTGCTTGTTAGGATGCGCAAAAGCGGACGTTTCCTGTACTAGGCAAGCTTCTTGCGTTTCCCATAACCATGGCCAGATGGCGCCCTTATCTCGCGCTCGTTCTCCAGCGCGAGATAAGGGTGCGTATGACAATGTGAATCAGAATATTTTATGGGACATAATGAAAGAGGCTGGTATAGGGGATGATTGTATAGAGCTCTTAAAGGAAATATACAGTGGAAATACAGTATGTGTGGAATGGGAAGGTATGGCGAGTAATGGTAGAATGGAGGCCGTCGATATAGGTAAAGGGTTGAGGCAGGGATGCCCGTTGTCCCCACTATTATTCATGCTTTACATGAGGAGAATGGAGAAAGCATTGGAGATGAGCAATATTGGTTTTAAGCTGTCGTACAGACAGGCAGGTATAGTGATAGAACAAAAGCTCCCCGGGTTGTTTTATGCAGACGATATTGTGCTATTCGCAGACAGTCGAACAGATTTGCAGGGTCTGGTTAGTATATGTGGTCGGGAAAGTGAAGATTTAAGGCTAAAATTTAGTGTGACAAAATGCGGCTGGATGATATTCAATGACAGCAACGATCAGACCATATCAATGCAGGGCGAGGAGATATCCAGAGTACGAGAGTACAAATACCTCGGGATATGGATAAATGATCGGAATAGATACATGGAAGTACAAGAAAAAGCTATGATAGTTAAAGGAAAGAGGAACTCCGCAATAATGAAGCATAGAGCGCTGTGGGGTTACAACAGGTACGAGGTAATTTGAGGTTTGTGGAAAGGTGTAATGGTGCCAGCACTTACATTCGGAAACTCAGTGGTGTGCATGAGGTCAGAGGTACAATCAGGGCTGGACGTGAATCAGAGGACGGTCGGACGTCTCGCACTGGGCGCCCATGGGAAGACCACAAATGAGGCTGTTAAGGGGGATATGGGATGGTCTGACTTTGAGGGAAGGGAAGTTCAGAGTAAAATTAGGTACGAACAGAGATTATGGAATATGAAAGAAAGTAGATGGGCAGCGAAAGTATTCAGGTATTTGTATAGGAAGAACGTTGATTCACAATGGAGGAAGAGAACTAGGAAGCTTACCAGTAAGTATACATCTAGTAACGAAACGGATGTGACGAAAAAGAGCGTTAAGAGCATGGTCAGAGCGGCGGAGAACTCGGATTGGATAGCTAGAATGGAGAAGAAACCGGCATTGAACAACTACCGAAAAGGGAAAGACGAAATCAAGAGAGAAAAATTTTACGATAATTCAAAGGGAAGCGCTTTACTGATTGAGGCAAGGTCCGGTTGCCTGAGAACCCGAAGTTACAGAGCAAAATTCAATAAAGAAGGGGATACATGTACGTGCTGTGGAAAAGCTAGGGAAACGACAGACCATATTTTGATTGAATGTACAGATGTCCACCCAGGTGTAGCTGTGGACACTACCCTACAGGAGGCCATGGGTTTCAGGAGTAACAGGGGAAAGCTGAACATACCGGCGATAGATATAAGTAAAAGGCGCTTAGAGCATTGGTGGTGCAAAAGTATGGAGCAAACAAAAGCGAAAGGTAGTTCGGGTAAGATTGTTTCATCACAGAGGAACGATAATAGATAAAATAAATAGACGAAGTAAAAAATTAGTTGTGAAAATATGTGTGATTCGGGAAAAGAAATGGTTGTAAACGAAAAAGAAATAAAGCTAGAGCTTGGTGGCCCGGCCACCGCCCCGTTATAAAGGGGACGCTCCTAATATCCATCCATCCATCCATCGTGCCGAACGGAAGGCAGGGAACGGCCGCCCGCCACTCCGGCCGGTCCCATTCTCTCCTCGCGTCTCTTCGTTTTCCCTCTCGCTTGCGCAACTCCTCGGGGGGAATGGAAACACGCGAAACGGGACTCATGTAGTACGGCCGGTGGAAGGCTATCGTCTTTCGACGGCATTTGCAGCGAAGCACGGAGATACGCGGCCAATTTTTTTTTTGGGGTGGCAGCCGAGTACAGAAAGAGCGTTTCCATAGTCCACGCGCGCCTTTCACTCTCTCTCTGTCTCTCTCTCTCACAAGATAGCGGATGGAAGAGTGAGAGAGCTCGCGCGCCGAGAGGCACGCGCCGAGGGCGAGCCCGAGCCTCCCGGCGGCGCGAGGTGGCTACATACATACTACTACAGAGGAGGGAACGACCCACACCCTAAGGAGCTTCGCCCCTAAAAAGAAATAAAAGCGCCCCGCCACGGTGGTCTAGTGGCTAAGGTACTCGGCTGCTGACCCGAGGGTCGCGGGATCGAATCCCGGCCGCGACGGCCGCATTTCGATGGAGGCGAAATGTTGAGGCCCGTGTGCTGTGCGATGTCAGTGCACGTTAAAGAACCCCAGGTGGTCGAAATTTCCGGAGCCCTCCACTACGGCGTCTCTCACAATCAGAACTGGTTTTGGGACGTAAAACCCCACAAAACAACAAGAAATAAAAGCCAAGTTCTGGCCTCGCTAGCGTGTACGCTATAATATCCCGCGTGACAAACGAAAGTTTCGCTATGAAGTTCTCTTCCGGGAACCGCCCATGCCTGATGTTATCCTTACAATGATGAAATCAGGCTCCTGAAACGCCGCGTAGCCGCTGCTATGAAAGTTTCGTAGTCAGCGTTGAGAAGCGTGATTGGCCTACAATCCTCTGGACGAACTGGTGATGGGTGAAGTTTAGGTATCAAGACAATAGGGCCATCACGAAAGCTTTCCGGGAAATCGAGTTTCTCGAAGCAGCGGCAGATAACAGAAATGAGAACAAAATGTATGTTTGAACAAATGGAAAACGATTCAGCCTCCACCAAGAGAAGTTGCGGGATCGAACTGCGTCAATGAAGCGAATTCCACCAGCGGCTGCAAGCATATGCCATACCGACAAACCTCTGTGCTGTCCCTGACCATCGGCCGAAGAATTACTTGTCGTGTTGTTTGAATTTCAGGAATGCGCGCGCGCAATGCACCCCTTGACGATTAACTTTGAAATAGCGTGAAACCTTTTAAACTAACGTTTCGGAAAGCAAGAAAAATTACGCTCAGCAGATCACAGAGTATACGTAACAAGAAATACTTGCACAATGGCCAAGTTGCGCTTTGTTTTTGCTTAGAGAAGGACATAATGGGAGATTCGAACGGTCTCTTCTCAGTCTATGCTCTCTATACTCTGTTTCACAAGCTGTTGGCAGTGCGGCCAAATTTAGAGCTCTCTCGTCCAATCAGGGCTGTAGGGGCACAGGAAATAGTCCCTGAAATATTTTAGCAATCCAGTGCTATTTCGCAAGCTACGCTACTCCGCGAGCCGGCTGACGAGCCCTGCCTGCAAGGTTCGAGTTGAAAAGGCATCTCGAGTGACCTTGGTGAATAGGACTCTTTTGTGTTTTATTCTTTGTTGCAGTGCATGAGCTTGTACGTTTGTTGATTTCGTGTAATGTTGTAACCCATCTGTTTTTACTGTGAAGAGCCGGGTTTGTGCACGTTTTGTGTAACTGCCCGTTTGATGAGAATTTATTCATTTTGTTTGATCACACTTAGCTCTGACTTGGTCTTTGAACCACTGCTGGCGTTTTGCTAGTGTGCTGAAGGGGACCAAAGCCTAATTGTCCAAGCTTTCCTGGGATCATTTCCGGGGATTGGTACGTCGGTTCTTGGGATCTTTTCCGACGATTGCGTCCCGTGCCTCACAACTCGTGACCGGTGACAGGCTATTTCGGTGGTTTTCTCGGCGTGGATTTCCTTGGAATTTTTTTTAAATGCCAGAGCTCCTTAACTTTCGAAGGCCAATGTATATCGAGTCCTGACCAATTCGACACTGTCGTAGTAGTAGCATTTAAGCCGATTCTTCAACAAGCTTTAGTAAGGGTAATTATTTGCTTTAAAATGTTAAACATGTCTCAGTTAGTACAGTCAGAAATTATTTTCCCTTAATTATGCAGCACTGATTGCTTCACCGTAGAAGTACTTCGTGTTGTATGGATTGTAAGGCCGCTCTAACAACCAAAACAAGGGCTACCTTCATTTTGTATACCACGGCGATATAGTGTGGCCCGTGTGCTCTGCGATTCCAGTGCACGCTAATGAACCGCACGTGGTCGAAATTTCTGGAGCCCTGAACTACGGCGTCTTTCATACTCATAGCGTGGTTCGGGGGCGTTAAATTCCAGAAATCAGTTTTGTAGACCGCGATCGTGTAGCCTTTAATTGCAGCGATGAAGAATTGGGATAAAATCTTGAAGTATGAATGTATTTATAGCTGGTGTGCCAATGCCACTAACATATGCCTTATAACATTTCTTGCGAATAAACAAACACTCGCCAAAGTTGCAACGAAAAAGAATTTATGACGTTTCGAGACCACTACGGGTCTCTCGTTCACATACAAGCGTAAGAAATTGGGCCGTGCCTTTATATGCGTAGTAGATCGCGCAATGATCTGGTGTAAGTATCGGGTAGATTTCCACGTCTCCGATTAAGTGTGTGATGCATCGACTGGATTAACAATGATCCCAAAAGAAGGTGGGATGACTGATTTTTCGGTGCCGATGACAGTCGCTGAATTCCAGTGAATGTTGTGACCCGTGTTAAGATGATCTTCAGCTAATGCGTTGGCGGCAGCATGTCCTTTAGCTACGTCATTCTGGTGCTGATTGATACGTCGCTTGAAATTGCCTGTTTCTCCGATGTATGATGCGCGGCAGTCTTGACAAGGTATCTTATATACAACTCCAGGGTAGCGTTCGCGTTCCAAAGGATCTTTAACGCGGACCAGTTGGCTTCTTAATTTGTGCGAGGGCACGTGTGCGACTTGCACGTCATAGCTTTTGAAAATTCTCGCAAGGGTTTCACTTACGCCAGGAGCATATGGAATGGGTGCAGTTTTCTTCCGATCGCTTGGTTTGTTTTCAGGAGGTTCTCTGGAGCGGAGTTCCTGCTGACGTAGTAGTTGGCGAGGGTAGCCGTTGCCTGTGTGGTCATGTTTTACTTTAGCGTATTCCCGCCTTCTCGCAGAATCGTCTGAGCAAAGACGGAGCGCACGTGAACATTTAGAGTTTGTGAAGCCAGTCAATCACCACCGCAGGAGACGGCAAAGGCGACACAATTACGTCACCGTCGATACTATATATCGCCCTTGGCGATACATTTCAGAGTACGGCCCCAGTTCAACTAGATCAAGATATTGTTCGCTGGTACCAGACTTACAGAATACCAACATCGGACATTGTGGGCAGGTTATTACACTGCATCACAAGAACACTCGTAGTAATGACAACCTTGCTGTCAAAGTCATTGAGTCCCGAATGTCTGTCCGCACTACTCTTACGTATTGCTAAGTTATATACTGCCATTGCAGAGTTCATTTTTCGCTATACTGGGAACACGAGTATTAGCAAGCGTCGCACACGTCTTTATTGCAACTTCGACCAGTCAGCAGAATATTACAAAAGGGAGTCAGTCGACGGCTAGGGTGAGAACAAAAGGGCTATAATGGTAGCAATGGTGCGGCATTCCCTATGGGCCGGCTCACCCGTCAATGTGGTTTACGCGGAACGCTAAGGCATTGGAGGCGCTGATGGAATGGAGGAATCGCTGCAAATACTGTCAAACTGTTGACTCGAGGAAAACCCCTCGTTGTCGTAATAGCCGCTGAACTCGGGATGCACCAGTCCTGGTCCTTGACCAGACGATTTTCGTATGAAGGTCGCTGGTGTGGAAGCCTCGGGGGACGGGTCGTTAGCCGCTTCAGCCTTGGCTTTTTCAGGAGGTGAATGCACACTTGACGGTAGCGAGCTTGCTGCTTTGACTTGGGGCTCCAGTCGCGTCGTGCTCGGAACAGCGGATCTCCTGCGTGAAAAGGTAACCAATACCTTGGTGACCCGGATTGGCGTTACGTTCTTTTCTTCCCAAGAGATATAAGAAACCTTTTATTCGAAGCCCACTAACCGCTTCAGGCATTCACTATTCTGGAAGTTCTTCTCGCGTTGTGGTCGACGTCTAGGTTTTCTAAACGAGTTTCTTACGCATAGTATCATACATAAATGAAAGAGGACATATTTTTAATCTTGGTTACTTGAGTCAGAAAACGAAGCGTTAAGCAAAGCTTCCATTTCTAAGTTTTTTTGGCGGCCACATTTAAGCGCCGGTTCACTATAGGATTGCCACTTTCGCATGAATATCAATTGAAACTGTTTCCTAAGTTGTCTTAACGTGAGTCTACGGGATCGGCGATGTGGCTGGACATCGCAAATGTCTCGAAATATGATGGCAACTTACAATGATACGCAGTGTTGGGGCTCTTAAACGACGCAAATGGACGCTGCTTGCGTGCTGCATGATGAGTGCCGCTATTGTCGCACCAGTACACACCATGTGGCTAAATGCGAATTAGGAAAATGCTCCATCGGTAAGTTATAGCCATGATTTATAAAATGTTGTATTGGAGAACGTTAACGTAGCGCTAGAAGCAAAAACGCATAAGCGTTCTCCGTGAGCTGCGGCAACCGCTCGAGAAACAACGCTTCCTTCATACGCAAGAAAGAACATGGCCGCATGGCAACGTGGCGGTTTGGAGCTAGCTCGAGACAGAAAACGCCTTTTGCAGGGCACAGAATTATGTTTACTTATTTATTACAAATTCCTTGCATTGAATGTGTAGTCGTCGGCCGCATTTCGGAGAAGTGTCAGTTATGTTTTTCTTGTTCGTTTTCTCCTTGATGTGGACTGAAGTCCCGTCAAGAAGATGATCGACGTCGATGAAGCAGGAGGCAGGTTGGAGGTAATGAACTTGAAGGTATATTGTAGCAAAATATTTACAGTGATATGTACATCTTGCCGAAGCACACTGATGATAACATAGACATCAACAGCGTCTTACTCTTCTACTTAACTTTTCTTAAGTTAGAGCCTAGAACACTGTTACTACATACAACGAACCTAGTCTCACTGTTCGACCACCGAGTGGTTACGGCCCAGACAGAAGTTGTATCGTACGGAGTCTTACTGATCGACCAGTTAAGTGATTACAGCCTAGACTGAAGGGAAACGAATCCCGTCCAGTCTTTAGTACCTTGCGGTAACAAAGAAAAAGGGGAGGTGGCCACTGCTGGTCCGCCTCAACCTTCTGTCATGCAATCTGTTTATCCTCAGATTAAGCCACTCCCTAGTGGGCTGTCCCTAATCTTGACAGCAGCGTCTTTGCAGTTTAAACAGGCATTTTGGCATTCTTTCCCATCATGGCTCTCCCTCTCCTTATCCCACGCTCTCAGATATTCTCACAGTCGAAATATCGGTATCGTAGCAGCCCTGCGGCATTCGCGCCATCTCCCAGGCTCATCCAGTCGAACCCTGTCGTAAAGTGGGTTCCGGGGAACACTGCGTGTCTTCGCCTTTCCCGCAGCTCGGACCGTGCATTGCTGCGACTCAACCCTTCGTTCCAGTCGGCGCACCGAAAGCGCATGCCGGTCGTTAAAGAATTGGTTGGGCCAAGCGCATTGTCGCTTCGAGCGACGGCGCACTTCTCATGCATTGTCCTCGTACGCGTCCGAGCTGCCCTTCCCCGAAACGGCCACTGAGAAGACAAGTACGGTCGCGCAGCCGCGACCCCCCGGAGCGACCGCTGGGAGCATGACATGTTTGCCCGCCTCATCTTCCTCCGCGTTGGCCGATCTTCCTCCAGCCGGGTTCAGCGAAAGGGAAGGGTCTCGTACCAGGAACCCCTGGGGGCCAGCGTGGGAGACCAGCCGCTCAATGGGAGCCGTTTGCTTTCCATTGATAATTTCTGTCAAAGACCATGCAGAGAGAGAGCCGAGAAAGAAGCTTTGTATAGCGTACGGTGCTACGCCGTCCCTTCTGTACGATCGCCTTATGAGCTGCAACATAACAGTGTCCATGCGTTGTATGTATAGTTCACGTAGCGCTCATGTTCTCGATTGGTAAGGTGTACGGTATCTTGCAATTGTGTTTTTTTTCTCTTTCGCGCGTTAGGTAGCTGTTATTTTGAAATGTTGCCAATCGCCTCGTAAGATGCTTTGCCGAAAACGTAAATAAAATACGTAGTCATAGCTTTCAACCAGAACACAGGTTAGTATTACAGATCTTCGCCTGTCGACCATTGCTGCCTGCCGAAGTCACGGTTTCACTGTGATAATGAAGTGAAAAAGAAAATGTCTACATTTAATATACTACGTGCTTCGGCTTCGTTTCTCGTGTTCGCAAATGGCAGGTTCCCTCAAGTGATGAACACAGGTGTTTACGAAAATTATTTTAGAATATATATATTGCAACCATAAGTCGGGCTGTTGTGTGTGTATGTTAACCTCTCTTTCTTTCCTGCCTTCGTATCACCCCTTATCGCACACCAGGGCAGCGTAGCAAAGTGCGTGTTATCCTACCCGAAAATTCCTAGGTGCCTCACAGGCCACATGGCAAATTTCGCTTATACACTGGGGGCTTTTAAATGCCCAATAAAGAGCCTTCTACCGCAAGGAAATTTCAAGCTCCGCGACACCACGATTTAAGGAGGCGACTGTCAGTACCGGTGCAACACCCTCGCAACATGCTGATGCTGCTGGGCGAAGTAACACAAAAGCAAAAAAGAAAAAAAAAGTGAAACGCGTGCTACTATGCCCGCAGCTGGTAGTTCCCTCCAAGGAGAGAGCGGAGAGAGCACCGCCTCCTGATTGAGAAGTTCGCTGTTCGGGCCTCCAATGCGCCCTCTCGGTGAGCGTCATGTGTCACTCTTTTTAGTGACGCAGTGGCGTTTTATGGTGACAGACCGTGCCGTCGCGGAGTGGCGCACAGCATTGTACTCTCCTCTTCACGCGCGATGCTTGAGAGAAGAGAATAACCGACACTCAGCTTAAATTAGGGCGTCTTACGCGGTGCGTAGCGATCCGGTTCATGGCAGGCATGATCGTGAGCGCGCAACGCAAGCAAAGGGCTTGTCAGGTCGTAAGTGAACCGACGTCGTCGGGCACCCTTTTTCGAGCTGTCCAGTTTCGCCAGGTCTGGCCATGTGTGGCTCTTACCAGCATTGTACCACAGGCAAGGAAGTGAAGAGGAAGGGGAGAAAGAAAGATAGGAACAAATCTCATATAGTTCGCACACGCGTTGCATACGAGTATGCGGGTAGTGTATTTAAAGCGACAAAAAGGTTCGCAAGCCACACCGGTGCATATGCCACACACACAGATACTTAGACCATGGATTGAGGCCGCTTACAAGTTCTCGTGCATATTTTTGAGCGATTTTACCGATTATTTGCTGCCTTGTCTAGGTGACGTCAAGGCGATACACATAACGCTTTCGCCTAAAGAAGCGATAGGCTCACCTTTTGGCTTTTGACGGAGACTGACGAAGCTGCGTGCTCGAGCAGCTGAAGCCGGCGCCGCTCCATGAACTACTTTGATCCATAGTCGAGCTTCGGGTAAGAGGGTTCACTGAAAGAGTAGTACAAAAGGAGAAAAAACTCACCCGTCAGTTCTTACGAATAAAGAAATAAAGAGGCGCCAAAGCCTCGTTAGTTTCAATACATATGCGAAAGCAGCGCGTGTCTCGGGGTGACGACTACATGGTGTACATATACTGTACATGGACGAGTGTATCACGTGACACTTTGGCGCGCATGGAGTCATTACATGTCAGTTATAATTGGTTGGGTGTTCCGGGCCAAAACCACAGTATGACTATTAGGCACAGTCTGTGGCTTCGGACTAATTCGAACGCATGTGGTTCTTTAGCGTGTACCTAAATTTAAGCAGAGGGGCGATTTTTAGTTTTCACTCCCATCGGAATACACGGCCGCCGTGGGCGGGATTAGATCCTCGGAAACTCGAGGCTCCCATGCCAGCACCGCTGCTGCTACCTCAACGGGTGTCATTACACATCGTCAAGTGTTCACGTAACCATGACGTATTTACTTGGTTGCTTGATAATGGCATCGAGGCGACCTCATCACAAGACACTTTGTGACGTCAGTTCTCTTGACATGAAGTGATTAGTGGGAATACGAGCAAGCCCATGATGCGACGTTGGGGGAGGACCTTGGCGTTCCCCCGTGGGAAACCCAAGCCCGGGTTACGTTAAGCCTTGTTGGACGCTCCATAAAGGTGTATAGGTCAATCCATCGATTGAAAACTCCGCTTTCCGGACGGACGTTGGATTTTTGGCTACATTTTGGCAGTACAAGCTGAGCTTGTACTGCCTCATACGTGTCAGCGTCGTATACTTTGTGTGAGAAAACAATCATCATCGTGAAAGCTATGGGCGCGCACTTCTTTGTTCTCTTGCACTTCGAGTATTCAAGCGCAAAGAGCGCGCCGTAGCTCGTTCAGGCTCTTAAGCGCACGCTCCGAAAACATAGAAGCATATCTGACCCATTTTACCACACCGAATCTTCTACTAAACAAGAAAAGAAAGATGAAACGAAAGAAAAAATGAAAGTAGAATTCGATTAATTATTGGAGTTTTACGTCCCGAAACCACGATATGATTGTGAGAGACGCCGTAGGGGACGGCTCCGGAAATTTCAACCACACAGTACATGGGCCTCCACATTTCGTCTTCACTAAAACGCAGCCTCCGCGGCCGGGATTCGATCCCGCGACCTTCAAATCACAGCCGGGCATCGTAGCCACTAGAATACCATGACGAGGCCGCAAGCAAGATAAAGCGCTTTTCAGTGCCTGAGACTCAAAGTACCCAGCTCAGTTTTACATTAGTCGAACGGGAACAAGAATTCGCCTTGCTGTAAATTGGTTTAACCTAACCTGTGCGTTCCTTTAACCTTTGTACTGCCCTAACCCCTGCTATGTCCGATATATAGTCAGCAGCACTTATAAATGAAAAAAGAACATTAAAAAGTAATTCGCCACGCACTGCCCAAGCATGCTGAAAACCACATACGTGTGTGCATCTCCTCCTTCTCGAGATCGCCGCTGTCTTCACGATCCGTATGAACAGGGACTTGCCGCTTCACCACACGGTTTACCAGAATGGTGACAGTCTGAAACATATGCATCAACATTGAAATATGTATTTATGTATTTTTAAATACTGCGGACATGAAGTGTTCTCATGGTGAGCAAAACACACGATTACTTACAATAGAGAACAAAATGAAACTAGGCTGCAACAGGCTATCAAACTATCACAATAATCAGTCGAAAATCGCAGGTCACGTTGATCGTTCATTGAGATATTTCTTAGTGGCCTTCACATGACGGGTGCAAAAAACACCCTGCGCTTTCAATTTTCTCGCGTTCTCCTTTAATTAATCTTTACTGAGGATGGCAAAAAAAATGTCAAATGCCTCTGTCGTGCAACTTATATGCATTTATCAAAGACAACTTTTAACAAGTCCTGTTTCGTGAGGTCGTTTCGTTTTGTTTTGATTTCGGAACGGTTTTATTAAAGGGAGCTTTTATCAAAGGTCGTGTCCTTTTCAGCGACTTCTGGTAGGAGCCTTGTGGAGGCTCCTATCAACATCCGAGTGAAATATTACACAGGACACACCAGGGAATTTGCTGTTAGGTTGCAAATACAAATGCAAATCGCCTGCACTTTCTTCAACAAATGACGCCCAAGCAGCACGGACTGCGTCACTTGACCTATTCTGGTGTTGTTAAAGAAAGATAGATGCATCTATATGTGCGGAGCATTTTAGGGACTCACGCAGGCGCCTCGAGTTGGTCGTCACGCGTGCCAAAACACGTCCACCTCAAGCATACTTCCATAAAAAGTGAACTAAAGAATCCAGATAAGAATGGTTAAAGTAAGCCATATTATAATAAAATAGAAGATTCATGTTGTAGATGATAAGTCGCACCATGAGATCGAATTAAGCGAAAATAATTCCAAGACGCCGGACACACCGATGAATTCACATAAAATAGTTAAATGGTGAAAGATAAACCAAAGAATCGAGATTAAGACTGGCTAATATTAGTATAATAACGTGAAATATATATAGTAAGCTTATTTACATAAGAACAAGATCAAATTAAGCGAAAATAATTGCAAAGCGCTGGCGCGAAACGCAACAGAAACACGAGGGAAACAGGCGAATCACGGCTCCTCACTTCGTACAGGTTTCATAGCAGTGGAGCTGGCTTACCTTCTTTATGATATTCACTCAGAAGGAATAAAAGCAGTATTGAACATGTTCCCACGATCACGATATCAGCAATGCTAGTTCTGCCTCAAGCGACGTAGTCGATGCTTCTTGTGGAGTAGTTTCTTGAAAGAGGTTTCAAGTAAAACTTCAAACCATTTTGCAGGATCCCTGGTTCGTCCGGCTGGAATTGTGAGCTTCTCCGAACTCCCTTAGCACCAGAGAGGCTTTTTTTTTTACTATTTGACCGCGAGATGGCGCGAAGCTCACGATGCTTAGTTCGGGCGGAGCCGCCGTGTTGCTAGAGTAGCGCGCTGCCGCCAGGTGATGCTTCATACGAGACATCATCCTCTCGAGCACCGAAGAGCGTCTGCTACACATTAGCCGAGCTAAAGCAAGATGTGCTGGCATATGTGTCTATATGCCAGCACAAGGTTTCGCTGCGCATGCGACTTACGTCGCAGCGGAAATTCCAAGACAGCGGCCTGCGGGATTACGAGGCCATGGCAAGGCAGCAATGTTGACAGTGTCCTGCTGTTCGCGGGCACCAAGCTGAAGGATATGAAATTGCCTCTAAAGTACCATCTATGCAGTAACGAAGAAGCAACTTGACAATAAAACATTGCCTTAATTACGAATTTCATTGAAGAATTGCAGTAATTGTTATGGTTTTGGTACTTCGTCATTCAGATAAGTAAACATAACTTCGTAAACTAAAAAAAAAAAAGAAAGAAAACGAGATGCTTGGTGCGTTGCAGCGCACATAAACGTAACAGAATAGCTGTGCTGGGAAGGGGGGAAACACCCGACTATATTTTATAGTTCACCGATTTAAACAAATGTTACACGTAGTTCTCCACGTTCAAATTTTCAACTGACTGCTTCACCTGGGCCACAGCAGATGCCACGAACAGCGAGCCAATCGTTGGAAGAAGCTTGTCGGTGACGATGACAAGGTTCCGCAGGCCTTCCTGTTGGGTTTAGTGAAAGAAATAAAACATCACAAAGTCTTCATTCAACGTGCCATTTCAAACACCTATAGGTAGGCTGACACGAAGGAAAGGCAGCTTCTGAAGGAGTGCTCAAGTATTGGCGGCAGCGCTAAAGATCACATTGCAGCACAAAAGAGATGCTCACAGGTGCATAATGATTTCAAAAGTTCAAAACAGTGCAATTGTTTAGAAACTCGCTTCTTCGCGAAGCGCTTGCAACATTTACGAGAACCGCATCCTAATACAAGGTACAAACGAAGCGCATTGTGATAATCAGTACAGCAGGTCAACTACAGTAGAGTAGCGTGTACGACATGCATCCTTACAAGGGACAAATAATGACTCGATTATTTGCCTATGATTACAAGGCTGCTTACCTCGCAGTCGGGCTTTTCTGGTGCTATGCCATTGTGAACCTGAAGAGTGAAACAGCAATTTCATTAAGTCACCAGAGTCGCAGTTTCGACAAGCCCACTTGTCTTCGCCGGGGCAACGCCAACCCTGATGAAGAGAAGTCTACTTGTCGAAGCCTTTGCAGCCCTAACGACGGCAACTATATTGTCACAACTTGGGCTGCGGCTACGTTTCCTGTTCAGTGACTTTTCTCGTCACGTCGAGCCCCCATCCTCCACCGAAGTTCTGTTCTTGTTAGGATAGTCATATGTTGTGCAAACTATAATTGCACATTGACGACACATTCGCGTCCATGCCAGAAAAAAAAAAGAAACATTAGCGCCCTCTATACACTTCTCACGCCGATCCCTGTGGTACTCAGTTTTTATCGTGCGCAAAATTAAATCTAAAGTAATAATCAGAAACATTTACTTTCGAACAAAGCGAAACACAACTGTAAGGTTACGTCAGCAGCTTAATAGTGCTTTCAACATCGTTCATGTAGTACTACGGAAATTGAATGAGATCATGTTCAAGTTCGTAATAAAAATAACGAGCGTACTTGATCACCACGCAGTTCTGATGCTTCATTGATTTTTAGCCTTTTTTTCAGCTGCAAAGAGGAGCCCGTCCTTTGCATAACCAGAATGAAAGTTGAGATTGTCTGTATCGGCGTATCGCTGTACCAAACAGTATTCTTTGTATTTTGGTAAGGAACCTGCTGTAGATTGATTGATTCGTGGTGTTTTGCGTCTCGAAACCACGATATGAATATAAGAGACGCCGCAGTGGAGGGCTCCGGAAGTTTCGACCGTCTGATGTTCCTTAACGTGCGCTGATATAAGGAATCTCCTGCTAATAAGGAGCGCTTATAAAATACGCTTTTTCTTTAGGTCTCAGTTATTCTAGTCTGAACTCTAATCTGGGGAGAAAATTATTGGAAGAAGCAAGTAAAGGGATTTTGAAGAGGAGTTGTCGTAAATTGGAGCTTGAAAAGCGTCGCAATATTTAGGAATTAACAGTGGACAGATGCACGTGCGTAGGAGAGGTTTCCTATACTTTGTGAGCCAATACCATGTTCAGTACAACGCCTGTCACGCATATTCCGAAATGCATTGAGACCGCTTCTTTTTACACAGTGTTAAGAGAAGAAAGGACTGTAAAATTTAACAGATTAATAGCGCACTTTGATGCGTCCTGAAGAAATTTTGCTGTTTTCCCTAATTTAACGCCTTTAAAGTCTTTACGGTGAGCAACTGAACTATATGTGCATCTATAAAACTGAACTCACAGTCACGATAAAGAGTCAGATGAACTTTGGTTCGGTTTCCTTGTAGCATTAAATGTACTCAAGCGGTGAGGGGAACTTTCTTAGAAGGCAAAATCTCAACTAAATTCAAATAAATATTCCGGCATGAAAGCGTACAATACGGTCAATGCTAACAAGCTGGTTTAGATCTGAATAATTTTGTTGAAATTAAGAGAAATTGAGAGGCTTTGAAGAATTATTACTCTTTATAAATCGCAATACTGACTATTCTTGTCTTCTAACGTCCACACGAGTCCATTTCAAGTGAAATTTACTGTTTGAGTGTTATGCTACTGGACTGCAGATGCGCCGTGTTTCGTGCAGACTTGTGAAATGATGACGTAGTCCTCAATTATTTACGGCTTGACTCATTTATACGTACCGCCTGTGAAATTGTGGACTTTTTAAAATGTGTTTTGCTAAAATATCTTCTTTCTAAAGTGGGACAGCTGGTACTTTACTAAGTTTCGCATCGATGCGGTTATTATCGACGAATAGCCAGTGTTCTACTTCGCAGACAAGCTTGAGCGAATGAAAAGCCTTAAGCTATCATATCTTGTGTTTGCAATAGCCATGAATCAACCTCCTTCCTTTGAATATCTGTTAATTATATACATCTCAACTTACTAAAGTTTGTTCATGTTTGACAAAGCGACCTAATCGACCCGTCTGTCAATATTTCAGCGAGCCTGAACAACATGATTAGCCTGGGAAATACTGCTACTGGTAACTTCTGTGAATTTCCGTGGGCTTTGCAAGTTTACGTCTGAACAGATTTTTGTTAGACTACAGTTCTAGTTGCCAAGTAACTTACATTAGTTCCGGAGGTACAATTAGGATTGCCAAATAATTTGCGCTGGATTGACCAGTGTACCTGCGACGTACCCATGTCATGAGCATGAAGCTTGCCGAAGCAGCTCCGACTTCAGTCAGGATCAAAACTCCGGAGAAGACGTCCAACTGGGAAACGAAAAAAGGACATATAGTGACGGAGGACAGCGCCCATCATGTAGAAAATAAAGGTTCTTCAAGCTTACCAGTGCATGACCCACTTGGTCAAACGTGTGTCCAGAAACATCGGTGTGGTTTTTTTAGCAAAATAACGAATTTCATTAATATTCTCTAGTCCTGCGGGACAGGGTTAGGACTGTGTTGCTCTAAATGCGTACCGCTGAGAAAAACGGAAGTGATATGAACGCTCCATTTTAAACATTTGAAAGGCTTCGTTTTCTGCACAAGCGCTACTCTTAGTCTTTTTATCGTCTATGTTGTTAAGTTAATTAAACAAAGTGACAATCAGCGCCGCGTTTATTGCTTTTCTCTTGTATTGTTGGAGGTTTATATTTCCCCCGTAAAGCTTAAATATATTCGACGAACTATCGTAAACATGCAATCACTATTTTTCTAAAGTAGCAATAAGCTGCCGATAATTCATGATGACAGCGCAGGACATGAATGTGGGTTCCAAGTCATTGTTTGTGAATTTTCGTCACAATCTCAGCGCGCTATAATTTTCCCAAATAAACGCACTCTTCAAGCTGTTTGAACGGCCAATTGCCAACCACGAATTTCAGTTATGGGCCACGCATGCAATAACCCTGAAATTTGAATTTATAAACCAGTTTGGATGCAGGCTAAATTTCTGGCAACAATACTTAGATACGTTACCGGGCGCAGATCATGGATCGTTCTCATTGCCAAATAATACGAAAACGTATTCACGTAAATAACATCCATGCAATCTGACAACTTCGCATACCGCGAACGAACTTGTGCGAACGATGAGCGAGGTAACCACTCACTCTAAACGGTCGAAATACTGAAACACCACTGTTTCAAGTTATATAGTCATGTTATCCTGAGTTTGGGATCATCAGTTTCGTATGATAACATCATCAGCATACCCTATCGTGTTAGTCACGTTTGAGAAACAATGTTGAGTTCGCAGAAACGACCAGAAAATACGCTCGCTAGGTTACGAAAGGAGGATGGATAATGTACTTAGCTCAGCAAGCTGGGTATACAAATTCATATTAACAGTTAACAACCTTAGAAGCTCTCATTAACATTGGGAAAAAGCTAGATCATACCCACAGCACTGTCTCTCAAGTCTATATTTGCGCAAGCTTAAAATGTCTGTAAAAGATGTTTCGAGCTTATGCCTCTGGCGCATTCATCCTGCATAAAGCGTCTGAAGGCGAAACCTTGCTATACATTTATTAATACGTTGCGTTCTATATTAATCATACTTATGAAAAATAAATAGGGTGAGACGTTCGCGTTACGAAGCCTCAATGACGAACTGCGCGTGTTGGCATTCAGGTGGAGATTTCAACAGCATATGCGAGCACTTATGTTTTTTTCATTGCAACACCAAGTGTTCGGCACGGCTTCGCTGCATGCAAAATCCGATGGAGGCGAAATGTTGAGGCGCGTGTGCTGTGCGATGTGCAGTGCACGTTAAAGAACCCCAGGTGGTCTAAGTTTCCGGAGACCTCCACTACGGCGTCTCTCACAATCAGAGCTGGTTTCGGGACGTTAAACCCCGTAAATCAATCAATCTGTGCAAAATCACGTGTGGTATATACCTGTATATCGCGGGCGGGGGTATACAGCTATACGAGATCAGGCATTGGCGTTTGTGTTTACACGGCCCACGTGATGTTTTTTCAAGCGAAGCTTGTCTTGACTGACTTGAGAAACCGTCGCAGGCGTGCAAAAAACCCATCATGAAAACAGGGCGTGCGTACTTGTCCTCCGCTTCTGGTGATAGAATACAGTGAAAATAATAAAGAAAAACATTGACTGTGGACTCTAACCCTCTAACCAATGACCTCCGTGTTGCCACGCTAGCCCATTCAGCCACACTCGGTTTATCGTACGCGCCGCTAATGCGGGGTGTTTGAATAAAATATTATGGAATAAAAATAAGAATTGCTCGTTGGGCTGCTTATTCGGAACACAGGTCACTGGTTGCGAGACCCCCCGCAAATCGTTCCAGTTTGCAACAAATTGCGTCCCTTAACCACCTTTGATGGTCGCCTGCAATGTCTGCGATGGTCGCCTGCAAGGTCTGCAATGACTGTCTGAAACCTGCTAGCTAATACCTAAAGGAGCACCTTCGCAGTCGATATTTGATGACCTGGTTGGTGCGCACGATTTTACATCACGTAACTTAATTAACTCGTGAGTTCCGAGAATCGTAATGCTATTAGATAAAAGAGACCGAGGTGGTAGGACCATATCTAGCGCTTCGTTGAACATAGCTCCAAAATAGGGAGCAATTTCGCGTTTAAACTTTTTATGGAAGGCAGCTGATAGTCCGTCAGCACCTGGGGACATCCTAAATTCAAATCAGTAATCACGCTCATGACTTCATCCTTCGACAAAGGGAGCTCAACGTTTCGTTGTTTGCAGTCTTCTACTTCCGGCATTAAGTTCAGGAATTCATTTGTGAACCCTTCAATATTTACTCGTTTTTGAGCTAGTAGTTCGCTATAATGCTTGAAGCAAGCATCCGCTATTGATCCTTGTTCACATGTAACGTTGCCATTACATTCAAACTCTCATGTAAAGTTACTCTGAGCATTCCGTTTCTCGAAACTCAACATTCTTCCTATTCCTCTTCATAGAGCAATGTAGTGTTCATGTCCAGGTCAGTACCTTATGAGCCATGTCAAGAGAATGGAAATAGTGTCTGGCGTGAAATCCGTTTTCTTCACGTTACACGCGAGCGCACTGCCTGTGGTGACAAGGATGCCGGAAAATGGTTTATTCTACCTTGTGGATATCACTGCCTTCTCTGCAGAAGAGACTATACGATCAAACATGTTTTTCTTGATTGCTGATAGGGGGTCTTTTTTTAAAGGACGTCCTTCGGAAAACATCACAGAAAGATTTGCCTCCGAACTTCCATGCCATACGATTTCTCACGGTTGAAAGTGAAGAAAATATATCTCTCGAATTATTACTGTTATTGGGCCTGCACGGTATACGGCAGTCTAGAATGGCCGTACGCCACGCCGATGTCGACGCTCGTCCGGTACGTCGTATTATATTCATTCATAGAAACCCAAAAGGCTCGAACGAAATATACCCGAATAGCTTTCTGAAGTAGAACGCATTCTACAGTTAAAGTACTATTTAAAAGGGTACAATCACCCGAACAACATCAACATTTCAGTGTTTATTCCAAGGCCTGTATTTTTTTTTTTTTTTTTTTGTTATAGCATGTATGCACATAGGCAACAGAAAGAAAAATTGGCCACGTATCTGCGTGCTTCTCTGCAAATGTCGTCGAAAGACGATAGTCTTCCGCCGGCCGTACTACATGAGTCCTGGTCTCATCCGCGGCCACCCGTGATGCTGTTCTCGTACCATTTCCGTCCTCGCACGATAAATCCAATGGAGGTTTGTTTGAACATACTTCATTTTACCGCATTATTTTATCAAGCGGCCATTTATGTTTTGCCTTGCCTCTGACAGCGCCTCCTCTATGTTGAGTCGGCCGCATTTGGCTGGCATTGGTAAAATAGAGGAGGCGCTGCGTGAGATATGGGGGCCATCTGGCAGCGCCGTATCATCGGCAGAGGCCTTTTTCGTGCATCATCATCATCATCAGCAGCAGCAGTAGCATCAGCCTATTTTAAGTCCACGGCAGGACAAAGGCCTCTCCTAACGATTTCCAATCCACCCTATCCTGAGCTAGTTCTTTCTTCTTTATGCTCGCAAACGTTTTATTTCATCGTTCCATCTAACCTTTTGCCTGCCTCTGTTGCGTTTTCGCTCTCTGGGTATCCATTCCGTCGCTCTTACTGTCAATCTGTTATCTTTCCTCCTCATGACATATCTTGCCTAGGTCCATTTCTTTCTTTTAATTGGGATAATAATATCAGCTACTCCTGTCTGCTCCCTGATTCATTCCGCTCGTTTTAAAGCGAAGCTTTGTACCTCTACCAGCCACGGGTTCTGTCGTGTCCGTCGTTGTAATCAAAAAACGATCCCGATGAACCGTTAACAATTGCAGGTGGTGGTAGTGATTATGGTACCACCACCACCTGTAATTGTTAACGGTTCGTCGGGATCGTTTTTTGATTACAACGACGGACACGACAGAACCCTTGGCTGGTAGAGGTACAAAGCTTCGCTTTAAAACGAGCGGAATGAATCAGGGAGCAGACAGGAGTAGCTGATATTATTCAGCCAAGGGTTCTGTCGTGTCCGTCGTTGTAATCAAAAAACGATCCCGACGAACCGTTAACAATTGCAGGTATAGCAGTATAGCTTACTTGAATTCAGGCATTCAAGCACGCGCTTCCCGGCGCGTACCTCTCTCTCCCGGCGCGTGCCTCTGCTGTCTTGTGTGTGAAGAGAGAGAGAGAGAGAGAGCGAAAGGCGCGCGTTGGCTATGGAAACGCTCTTTCTTAGAGGAACGCTACCAGCTCGCAAAGAAGGAGAACGCGCCTTCACCCGCGAGAGACAACGTTGGCGGAGGCGGCGTCTCCTAGCGAGTTTCTTGATTGAGAAAAAATTTGAGTGTATATCACACCGATCATAAAGCAGTAGTGAACATTGTTGTGAAGTAAATAATAATAAGGGCCGTGGTTAAAGTTACGTTGTAGTGTGTTGTAGTGTGTGAAATATCAAGTGCGCCGCAGTCACCGTGAGGGTGGCGTAAAAAGCTTCGCTTTCCAACCACCTTCACAGGGTGGATTGGCGGGCAATTTTTTTATCTCCTAGCGTACACCTATAATTTTTCTTTCCATTGCACGTTGCGTGCTCTATAGTTTCATCTCTAGCTTTTTCGTGCATAGCGTCGCATTAATAGTGGAGCCTGACAAACACTAGGGACTTTAGAATTACGTATCTATGTATTTTCTAGTAAAGGAACACACCACCTTAACTGACGTATTCATGTCGCCCCTCAGATATGCGCAATATTTGCTTCTTGATCGATAATGTTGACAAGTATGAACGCAGCTACCAGTTCAAGATGGCGGGGTGTTAGGCAAGTGCTTAAACTTCGGCCAAGTGGCTGAATCGTGTGAGAGACAGTTAAACAGAAAGACAGACCAAAATTTCTTGTTTTCCCCCCAAATATGTAGTGTAGAAGACGCTAACGCAACCTTTTCATTCAAGATTGCACATTTGCTCTTATGTGCCACACGTCACGGGGTAGAATTGTGTAACGCCATGAATTGGACTTTGTATGTATATTTCCACACGGTGCACGTTCTGATCTTGTGTTTTGTATATTATACCAAGTGTGTTAGGGAGTTGTTCAGGTTGGACGATGTATATATAACAGTCTCTGATACAGTGCAAACCAGTGCTTTGTCATGAGTTGAATAAACTTCCCTTTGACCAAACTTTCTGCGTTGAGGGAGAGAGAGAGAGAGAGAGAGAGAGAGAAATGAAGAGAAATGCAGGAATGTTAACCAGATACTAGACTCCGGTTTGCTACCCTGCACTGGGGAGAAGGGGGAGGGGGTTAGAAAGATGACAGCGAGAGAGGGTACAAGATTACAGACAAGCACAACAAATAAAACACACACACACACAAAGAACGTTCCACTTAGAGACGTTCGCGAAGGCCGGTAGATGTCAAGAAGCGCAGTAGAGCTTGCACGGCCTTCTTCTGCGACATGAGATCTGGACGATGGCATAGGACGCCTTCTTCCGACAGTGGTTGGTCGTCCAGCTTGTTTAGTGCATGCTGAAGGAATTGCCTCTCTGCACTATACCGTGGGCATTGAAGTATCCCAAGAAAGAGTATCGTCTTTAAAAATGTGTGGACCTAGTGGTTATGACGCTGGCCTACAGATCGTGGGTACCGCTGGTCGAATCCCGCCTTGCCAAGAAAGTTTATTGTCTTGTGTTCTTTTGTTTCCTCAGTTTCACTTGCTCTCTCTTTCGCTTGCTCTCTAGTCGTTCCACACTGTGGCTGCTTCGCTTAGCTTTGCGATCGACGGCTGCTACTATGATGTGGCAATGTGCTGATATACAAATGTGCATAGTGCGTCAGGGGCAAGAGCCTTTCCCATCTGCGTGACAGGTCCGTTGTTAAATGCGAACGATGGCGACTACCACTGATCAACCTCAGCCTTAAAAAGCTCAGCTGTTAAAAAAGGCACGCACACGCCGAGCTTCGCTTGCCCAAATTTACGATACAAGAAAGCTTAAGCTTTCTTGTATCGTATAAAAATGTAGGAATTCGTACATTTTTATACAATCTTCGAGCAAACGCCGTAGCTTTTTCTTTTTTCAAGATAATCGCGCAATGCGCATGCCAAGGCTTTCGCCCTAATAAACCGGCCGTCCAAGATCTGTGACGTAATCGGCGTCGCTGAACTTCACCGGTATTGAATTATGAGCAACCACCTCTGCGTGACTATGAGGGCTTTCAGTTCTTCGTCAGATAGGTATGAGTATATTTATGCGAGACACGCGCACAGGCATGAACAAGCGCGTGTGGGAACACAAGATGCTGATGATTGTGGTTCGGTTAAGGAAAGGACGCTATTTTCTGCACCCCATGTCGGGAGCATGGCTAGGCGTCCCTGGGGGGTGGGGAAAAGGGAGCGAGAGATTTAGAAAGAAGAGAGAGGACATAATGCAATAATGCGCACTGACAACGCACAAAGAAGAGAGAAGGCGTAATGGAATGACGTGCGCTGACAACGCACAAAACGCGGGCCTCTGGCACTTTCGCCTCCATCGAAAATGCGACCGCCGCGTTCCGGATTGAACCCCCGTTTTCGGGCGGCAGCCGAGCTCCATAACCACTACACCACCGAGGCAGACCGTTTACGCAAACATACTTTCGCACTTCTATTTATAGAGACGCCCTCCCTACTCTTGACCCAACGTTACCATCACATACACTTGAAATAATTTTTTTCGGAAACTTCTCCGTGTCAGTGGATTATTGGCGTAGTTGACGAAGCTCACTTCAGAACAGCTAAACGTGCGGCAGGGGCCTGTGCCTCCCCACACTGCGTACAAGCCTTGAGACTTCGTCATACGTAATGCGTGTTTTAGCTCATACACTTAGAAACACTGAAGTACACAAGCACATAGAGATACCCATATGAAGAATAACTGCACATAAATAGCTGATCATCTAAGAGCAAGAAGAAATACGCATCGCGCTCATGCTTGCATATCTGCCAAATGGCGCTTCCACAGAACTGCCGTACAATCTAGCTGAACTATCTTGGGCATATATATAGAAAATATTTACCATTAAATGGGTACTTCGGTCTAGCTGTGAAATCACGATGCCAAGAACGGCGGCCAAGGCGCAAGTGAAACCCAGCACCACGGCACTGACAGCCAATCCAATTAGGTATCGCTCACATCCATCGTCCGTGTGCTGGCTCCACGCGGCGTCTAGCACTTGTAGTCGATACCGTAGGCAGAACCCAAAGAGAGTCACCAACAAACCGCTGCCCTGCGTTCGCAACCATAAAGAACACGCTACAGCAAAACAAATTACATCGCAATCATCATAACCTTGCAACACGCCTCCAAGTCTGCCTGCAGTATTTAATTAGACACGAGTGCTACGTCAATTGATGTAAATGCACGACCATTCTACGTCGGGGAACGGTGACTGGCACCACCAAAAGTGTAGAAATGCATTGCACAGTGCTCAGGAGCATGTCAGTAACTACACTATTGTGATATGAATTTGCGAGCCTGCTCATAAATTTTCCTATATTTTGTCGCTGTTCTTCCAGCAACTGTAAATTTTGCGGGAAGCTAATCGATGCAGTAGGCTGAAGGTCGAGGTATGTTATAAAGAGCCTTACCGATGACATCAAAATTCATTTATCTATCAGGCGGCCAATGCTGTTGCGCTTCTTTATCAAATGATTCTAGCTGCAACTAACGCAGCAGTTAATAACTAATGGCTCAAAACTAATGCGCAAGTTCAAAAAGCTCTTGGAGGTATTACGAGATGTGGCCATAGGTTATGTGCGAAGAAATCGGCAATGATTTTGTCATGGCCTACTGTGTTGATTGTTTGTGGGGTTTTACGTCCCAAAACCAGCTATAATTATTCAATTCAATTGAAATTTTATTCTCCAGACAAAACTGGAAGGTCGCCAAGGCTAAAAGCCGTCAGAGCGGCTTGACAAAGGCCCTGGTAAGCTGTACATACACATGGCAATAGTGCGAAAATGATGCGAGGTACATGACACGCAAGTACAAAAGAAAACGTGAACAATACATACTGAGAGGCCTTAGTCGAGGGATCGGCAAATGTCGACCACCTGGGCTTCTTTAACGTGCACTGACATCACACAGTACACCGGCCTCGACATTTCGCCTCCATTGAAATGCAGCCGCCTCGGCCGGGATTCCATTCCGCGACGCTCGGATCAGCAGCCGAGTACCATTGACTGCATACTTCAAGCACTATATGATTCAGAGCTCAAGATTAATCACAAAAAGAGCCGAGTTCTGGCGAAGTTGTGTTTATATATAGAGCATGTGAACGTGAGACCAAGACTATATATATATATATATATATATATATATATATATATATATATATATATATATATATATATATATATATATATATATATATATATATATATATATATATATATATATATGGTGCAGTTAGTGTGACAAGCCCGTCTGTAGCTCCTTTTATCAGGCGGCGTCTTGGCCAGCCGGACGGCCCACAGCTGCTCCTCCGGGCACGTGCTGAACAGCATAGCCTACCACTGCTTGGCTGTGGTGATTGTAATGTAGGGTTGGTGCTATGTTTTATCGTGGAGTAGCTGCTGGACAGGCTCCTACAATAATGGTCGAGCTCGGCGCGAGGCATACCGCACGCCTTGCATTGTAATGTGTAGACTCTGGGGTAAATACGGCTGTACGGTGTAGGACAGGGGAAAGTGCGTGTCTGTAATGAACTCCAAGTTATGGATTGTTGCTTATTGAGTGATTTGTCTGGCGGACAATATTTGAGCTGCCCTTGCGGTACCATATGAGGATTTCTTTGAAGGTGACTATTGCGTCTCTCGGACGGTAGCTAGAAGAGGAGACCATCATCTCTCCCCTCGCGAGGGCTGCCTTGTCTCGCGAGGAATCGCCCTCTGCTGATTGACAAGCCCGGAGGGCGAGAGCTCGGGTGGTGCAATGAGCCCCCGCGAGCCCCGAGTAGCCCGCAGCCCAGACGATCTGAACGCGGTGGCGACTTAAGAGGGGTGGACTGTGGGGTATACGGTACACCGGCTGTGAGATCAAGGCTTCGGCGAAGTTGCGGATGGTAGCCTTAGAGCCGCTGATGACGCAGGAAGCTTGGTTTGTCGTGTAGGCTAGATCGATGGCTGTTTCGCCTTCTTCAGGTTCGGTGGTTCGAATGGAGCCAGTTGCGTTATGTGTTGTGGCCACAGCGAAGGCCATAACCCGTTAAGTGGGGTATTCCGCCGCATCTACGTGCGCAACGAGGGTGACTTGCGCACAGCGCTTGGCGCGGTCCATGCATCTTACCGTGGCATGTTGCCGGGGCCCGTTACGCGGTAGGGAGGGGTATTGACGATGTTTTCGAGGAGGTCCGGAGGTATCGGGACGTTCTCGCTAAATTGTGAGACATAAGGCATGCCGAGAGCGCACAGGACATGGCATCCTGCAGGTGTTTGAGAATCGTTCGTAGTGCTATATGCGTTGCGCTTCAATCTGTTTGTCTATAGTGTTGTGTAGTCCTAGATCCTCGAGTTTTGCAAAGGGCGTGGAGGTGGGCAGATGCAGCGCGCACTTGTAGCACCGCTTGATCAGCGCTGTCAGTTTCCTTTTGTCTGTAAGCGTAAGTTTAATAAACGGAGCAACTTAGAGAACACTGCTCATGGAGGATGCGCTCACCAGTCGCATGATATCGGCTTATCATTCCATGATGTCTATTAGCAATGCTGAAGATGAGCGTAGTGGTCTGGTAGACATGATAGGGCAGTAGTTAGATCGTCTCTGAGTTGCCGCCGTTTTGCTGAATGCGGAAGCCCAGCACGCGAATAGTAGGGATGGTTTGTATGTGTGGCGCCGAACATGCAGATTTATCGAGAGGGTCTCTATTGTGGGCAGATCTTGGTCGTTATACGAGTAGCTCTGGCTCGTGGAGCAGTCCAGTGCAGGTTACTCCGCGTAAGTGACAAATCTAGTGACATTTCTGCCATTATAAATGCATCCTGTATCGCTCCATCGCTACCTCGGGCACTCTACAGCGGGATATCATCTATGTAGGTGCTGTGATGGAGGTTGGGAATATCTTCTAGAAGTGGTAAAAAGTGAAACATGGCCAGGCTGATGAGAAAGGGCGAGAAGACTGACTCCTGGGGTGTCCCTTTCTCACCGAGAGTGATGGAGGGTGCAGGCAAATTGTTGACCGATAGCAGGGCTACAATGTTCGTCAGAAAGTTGCGGATGTAGGAGTAGGTGCAGGCGCCTACGTTGAGCGAGGCGAGAGTATCAAGGATGGATGTATTTAACACATTGTCGAGCGCCTTGGTGAGGTTTAGCCCTAAAAGAGCGCGTGTCCCCGGCGTCCAGGTGTTCTCACCGTCGATAATATAAGTTGCAGCACTAAATCCTGTGTGGATAGTTTCGGGTGAAATCCGAACATCGTATGAGGGCACAGCGCGTTGTCTTCGATGAACTCTCTAGTCGATCGAGAATAACGTAACGTGTTCGAGCACCTTGCCGATTAAAGATAGATAGTGAGCAGTTTTTGCCTGGTTCGGGTATGGCGACGACTGTGGCGGTTGTCCATTTTTGCGGAATTGTTCCCCACTCTCAAGCCGTTTGCAGAGATGTGAGTGTGTCAAGCGTCTCATCATCGAGGTTTCGTAGGATCTTGTTAATAATTTTATCCGAGCATAGAGCTAAGCGCGGTTATGAGATTTTCTAAGGGTTAAAAGGTTTTTTTCGCAAAGCCGCACCTAACTTTTCCTGCACAGTATAGACCTATTCCATGTTGGTAAACAGTGGTAGGCACCGGCGATATAACCAGGGCTTGTGTCGACGTCGCGGCACGGAGGCCCCGCCCACCGCTTGCCGCGACCCCGCACGGTCGCGCCACCGCCGCCGGCGAAGCGCGTGCGAAAGCTGCCTCCGAGCACGGGGTGTCGGAGCGCCGACGGCGTATTTACAACAGTTTCCGAAGGGCAGCCGCGTGAGATGAAGTCGCGTTAGCTCTGTAGGAAGCATTCGATGAATGTAGAAAAGAATGTGCCGACGCCCAGCTATGACAAGATGTGAGAAATTGATTGAAAGGATAAGCATCTTGCCACATGATGCGAACGATCGCGAGCTATCATGTCGGCATCGCTTCATGCGTATGCTTTATTTCGGTAACTAGCGCAAGGATGAACCACTTGCAACAGTGAGACTTGTTTAAATACGACTTGAAGATGCCTCAGCTAAAATACTGTTTCGGACTAAAGCCTCTAATCCCTACACGAAATCCTTGCGCAAAAACAAATGTAACGGAATAGGTACTCAAGCATGCGATATTGGTGACGCTAGAACCTATGTAAATACGGCTGTGATAACGCACACACACAAAAAAAAGCAATAACGTGCCAAGGACAAGGCTCTCAAATAACCGCCAGCAAGGCGCATAACCGCGGCTTGCGGCTCTGTCCATACGCTTAGTTCCGATCGTGAAGGCGTGAAGTCCTGTAACGACGCGGCCAATTTCAAGCGTGTAGTTCATTCGAGCAGTCTGACAATCGAAAAAAAAAATTTAAGCGCATCATAACCACTACAGCATTGCCAACGACACTTCTCGTGTGTATGCTATCGCAGCCGTAAGCAATTTGCAAAAGCGTCGCTGTAATCGACCTTTCGCTCACGGCTACGTGAATTAAGCTCTTATATATTTGTTTCATTTGAGTGATTGAAATTCGTATGACGTATGTATAGCTTCCCCACTTCAATAATACACGGCGACCGCGATTACTTCTACACATCGAGCTAAGCTAACGTCGTGCGCGCTTAGCGGTAAGCGTCATCGCTCTGTGTCCGCACTTTGTTTATGCCAAGAAACTTGGTGTCGAGCATTACACTTGACAAACTTGTGACGATGCTATTTCTCTGAAATGAAACAAGCCGCACTAACGCCAAATAATTACACATATGCTTAGCCGTGACAAAAATGTTTGGCGCATAAGAGATGCGCCGAACAGCCGGCATTACAGGTTCGTCCCTTTCCTTAAGACAGACATAAGCAGGAAACCGATAAAAACTTATCGCACATATCTTGTGCGTTGCTGAGCAACGAACCCACGGCGCAGGTCATCGGTGAACACTTTTTTCTTCATTTCACGGCGGTGAGAAGCGCCCGCACCAGCGAAAACGCAGCGGCTGCTACGGTAGGCGCGCCGGCGGATGCCTACCATGCGAAACCAAAACTCCCGACGACAGCGCCACCGCATCTTCGTGACGTAGGCCGGGTGGAATAGGTCTATAACCCACACAAAGGCAAATAAACCATTTAAGCATCATTTTTCAAGCAAATAAAGTGTTTCCTTTGTCCATACCCAGGTAATCATCGCCTTCACTCCTTCCACTATCTTCCCTTTTTCTCTCTATATGTCCTCCTCTCCTAGGTCACCCTCTCTTTTTCTCACTCTTTTCGTTCCTTCCTTTCTTTCTCTTTATTCACTATGACGTAGCACTGTCACTATCATTAATAGTGTCAGTTAGCAGCGGGCTTAGGTCATATTATTATGAGTAGTGGGTCGAGGGAAAGCGCGGGTGTACTTTCCCTTCAGCGCAATCCGAGAATTTTTTTCGTTACTTTATTCCTTAATTACTTCCTTCCGTCCTTTCTTTCTTTCTCTCTTTCTCTCTATACTGTAGTTCGCAAAATCACTACCGTGTACCAGTGTGAGAAGTGGGTCAAGGCTGCCAGCGGATCCGTTTTGCCTTCCGCGTGACGGCTCTGCCCTTAGCTGCGGACGACGTGAGAAACTTAGCGAGGTTCTAACAGCTATGCTGTAAAAATCGCTCTACAAACAGTGCCAGGTTTATCTCGTACCGCCTTGGAATCGTTCTAGCGGCTGCTTTTTTCTTCGGGCTAAGTTATGCGAACTGCACACGTCTGTCACATTTACGTGGATGAAAAGTGGTGGCAGATTAACCGCTCATAGTTTTCTTCGTGACGTCCTGTAACTGACAGCTTTAACGCACGTGCAAGTTACTCGCAAGGTTTCTTTATGCGCCGCTACTTTCAGATTACCACGCTCAACACTGTGAGCCACAAGTCTCAGATCACCAAGATTAAACTGCACGAGGAAGACAGGAGAAAGTGAAGATAAGCACATAAATGGACATTATTATAAGGAATGTGGTACTTCACAGCAGTGAATGCACGAAACTAGGTTGTTCCGGCTTTGGCCGCGGCAGACGTCAGCTCTCATAACTGCCGGACACCGATTCTCTTGTTGATGCGGCCACATTTAGACCACAGCAGAGATTTACGCGCACAAAATAGTTACAATCGGCCACCCCGAGATCTAGGTACGTCTTCCCCAGGTGCTTCAATTGTAAAGGATAGTTCTCACTGAGACGAGTCCACGTGAGTGCGGCTGTTATACACTGCCAAGTGGGCTACTAAACGGTTTTCCGAAGCCACGTACAGTGTGCGGTGTTTCACCTCACCCGGCCGCCAGACATGCAGAAGTTGAACAGTCTGCACCACTCGCGTTTTCAAGACTTTATGCAGAAATTAAAAGTTGGTGCTACATCGCTAACTAAAGGAAAAAATTATGGGCAGCTGCCAAGGCTGGACTAAGAGCGGAGCTTATGGCCGATCTACTTTTTTCCGGCTTCTGCAAGCTCAAGTAAGTCACGCAATTGGTCATTTGACCACCTGTTACGTGGTTTTGGCGGGATGATGCCATGCGACTCGCTGTGACGTCATGTGACGTGATTTGGGTCGTGTGTCTAGGTTGAAATTAGCTTGGCTGGCAATGCCCGGTTGCGACGTCCACTACCTTTTTTTCCTCCTCACCCTCACTGCCGTTTCTCACAGTTTTCTACATGATACAGTAAGAGCCAATAATTTGCTTCATCCTCTCTCCTCCTCGACATCCCTACTTTCCCACCCCCTTGCTATATATGCTGCACAAGGCTATGCCCTGTTTTACTCTATCTTCACCTGCTCACCCTGACTTCTCCTCCCCACCCCCTAGACATACTTACCAATGTATGCTTAGCTATAAAACGCTTCCACCTTTATGTGGTAGTGGGCTGAGGGAATGCTCGCAAGAGAAGAAAGATGCGCGCGCGCGAGCACCGTTTACTTCATTGAAGTGCACGCGCGCGACTTAGAAACTACGCATATTTTTCGCGGCACGTATGTGATTGAGAGCTGTCAAACAGCCAGAGTTGAGCACGTTCCCAATTGGTTAACTGAGGGTGCAGTACGCGCGATCAGCCATTCGTCTTTGTTCGTCAAATCGATATTCTTCAGAGAGCGTGGCTGCTCACATTACTACAGTACCGCGTTCTGTAGGGCGAGTGAGGTGACGAAACATGCACCATGCAACGTAGACGACGCGACGTAGTCACTGTATATAAAGCAGCCTCGCACCCGTCCGGGAAGCCACACGTCAGCGGGTGTTGAACATACGTGGCGGACCAAGGGTGCTGTTACCCTGCGGCTTCACTCATTCGTATTCAATTTGTTCTTGATAGCACATGAAATACGACAATAGTGCCGCCATTAGTCTGTGTGTCAGACTACTGTTTCGCACACAGGCGAATAAGACCCTTATCTCACCGACATTGGGCACATTAAGAAGCAACAGCCCTGTTGTTGTACGTTGTGTATTTTCAATGATGCAGCTATCTCCTGTTATATGCGCTGATACACAGGTGATTGTGCGAACCAAGCAAGGATATTAAATTTTTCCCAGGAAATGCTCCCGGCTACGATTGTGTGCAGATTCACGATATACGTCATCGAATGGTAAAGTAAGGAAGTGCCGACAAAAGGTCACGTGTTTCGCATGTATTTCAGGATTCGTCTTTACCTGCATGCTTACAGCGCTTCGTGCATTTGATAACCTTCGTGATGATTGCGAACAGCCAAATGCAGCAAACCCGGAGTTGCGCTTGAATGAACAGCGCCAGAACGTTGCCAAGCCTGTTATGTACGCGACTTGTTACAAATACAGCACACATCTATAGCTATTTTTTGCATTGGCTGAGCAGTTGTGCTGCTTGAAAGGTCTGCATAAAGTCATCTTTTTTATTGCGGCAGTTACACTCAGTAAACCATAAGCAAAAAGCCATAGGTTTCAAGGACCAAGAAGAAATTCTCTCAATGACTGTTCTTGTACAAATCAGCCAGAAATGCCTTTTTTTTTTTCAATCCCTTTGTACACGTGCTGCTCGTTATGAGACGAACACATCGAAATTTCCAGGCAGCGACGCCCCAACTGCGTTACGTAGCACTTTTCGAGCAGGCTTATTACTTGTAGAGAGGATAAAATTGTAGCTCTGGCATATTGACGCAAAGCGTGCCCTTGTTAGGCGGTGATGCGCGTGTTTACTGCACATACAACATATAAGGTCTACTTGAATAGTATGCGTCTTTTTTGTGTTTTGATGTGAGCGTGACCGTAAATAGGCGCTGCCAAGGTAAGTGTACCCGTCCAATACTCAGCCATCGCCATCGCCCACATGAAAGGACTAGTCGTGCAGGCATCTCGTTGCATCCGTGCAGCTTCTCGCATGTGCAGAGCGCTAAGGCAACTAAGCATTCCTGATGTTTGCGCTGAGATTTCAACTAATCGCTCTTAGGCAATGTGTGCACGAGATCCAAGCGCGCTAATTCTCGCTCTATGACTTAGTAACACTTCTAGACAACGGTGGTGTGGTATTGTGCAACACAGCAGCTTTGACAACCGTTCTACGTGATTTACGTTGGGTGCATCGCACGGAGGTTCTTCGCGATATCGCGGCGTGTTCCTACGCAGTTCCTCGTTGATATGATCGTAAAAGCGGCGTCAGCGGCTCGTGCGAGGCATACTGACGGAATGTTTAGACGCCACAGTCTGCAATATGGCTCATGAAAGCATTGCTTCCCCATATGAAAATGAAGATAGGCATTAAATCTGGTGCATATTTACTAAGAACGCGCCAGCACTGACGCTGGCGCTCCACAAGATCCTATGAGCCGTAGATGGTTCTTGATAGGACCGATGAGACGATGTGTTGCTGCCCTTCCATCGCGATGGTATGCATTTGGGCACAGGACAAAAGCCTTTCCATGTGCTCTTCTTTTTTCGGGCTGGTACGTGGCGGCTTGATCAATTTTAGGGCCGATCCTGGGCCGTCTGTTTCCAAGCGAGCTCACGGCGTGGCGAGCATTTAGTTGGAATCGCGAATTTGTCGATGGCCTTGTCGTGGCTGCATTGTTGCCGCCACTCGATGCATTCACTGTGGCCCCAGCGTGTCAGCATCAACAGCGACTGAATAACTTCTCACCCATGTTTCAAACGTCGTCGACGTCGCACACTGCCGCTAAGTCTTGTCACCTCGAAGTCTCGACCAAATTCTAACCCGTCGCCTTGAAGCCTTTGCCCAAGAGTGAAGCGTGGCCGCGCTTCACCGCAGCTGCGCCTTTCCAGTGACTATCTCATGACCCCCAGCCATCTTCGGAAGAGGGATCACCGCCAGCACGTCTTAGCTCAGCGCGATAAGCTGCAGTGCCGGAGTTCCTCTACCGATCCGGGTCGGTGCCATTTCAAGCCACCAGCTTCACTGCATATCAGACTATCAGCAATCGTTTCTCTCATTGGTGCGTTGCTCACGGGCTAAAGTTTCTCGACGGTTCCACGTCATATCGTGCCAGATCAGCCTTCCTTCCTCTTCTTATTCACCTCATTTGCGTGTCTCGAGCTCTACTCCGACCACTGATGTGGCCGACCGTGGCACGCACCATCAAGTATTTTCCGTCCTCTGCAGACCATCCCTTCCTCACGAGAAACTCTGGAGTATAGGCATCGACTCTCCGCATGCTTCATACGAGGTCATACCCTAGTCTTCATTCCCAAAGTCATTTCATCGAAGGCCTTGATCCAACATGCCCATATTGCGGCGCTACTTGTACGTTATACCGCATGCTCTGGCAATGCCCCTCAATGAAGGGTTCTCAATCTACGCCAGAAGAAGAATGGAGCTTCATGCTCAGGAGCTCAGACCTCCTACATCAATTCAGGGCTGTCGACAGGGCCCGCGACGCGGCGATGAGGCTCTATACCCGTCCCGACGTGGCAGCGGCCCGCCGCTCTACCGTCTTCAGCGGTAGCGTTCCTCAATGTATAAGGTTGTCTGTCTGTCTGTCTGTGCACTCCATTCCTTTACCGCCTCTGGCACGGGCCTAATGCGCTTTCGGCTATTCTTCTGCGCTACTTCGGCATAATGGTTCAATCCCGCATAATGGTTACGAGTCAGCGTCAACGGAAGACAACTACGACGGAAACCAGATATATATAACATTAGGCTGCATTGGTGCGGTTCCGAGCAGAAGGATCCTTTCAGGTACGCTGTCTCTTAAAAGCCCTGTAGGCGTTAGTCGCTCCACATTACAAAGCAACGCCAGGCGAATGAATCTCAAAAACCTACCAGCGCAGAGCCTTCCTCTGAACAGCGCCTTTCTTAGCAGGACAGTCGGGTTATAGCGCTTCACACTGATTAGGCCAACAGGACTGTGCGCGCTCCGTGCAGCGCTGAAGGCGAAGGGCTGTAGCAGCAATGCTAAGAAGCTGAGGAATGCATGGCCAGTTTTGCAACGTGTAGAAGCCTACTTACCAGGCATGTGGCGTATGCGGACAACTTGATGCCGTGTTCTCTCTTGGTAATCAACTGGCCGAGCTTTTTCCTAAAGGACGGCATTGCTCCGCCGTCTGCACCGCAGTTATAGCGGGCGATATTTCTTGGGCATGAAAGACCACTGGGATTGGTTTGCAGCGCGCTAAATTCTTGCCTTACAAAATTATTTCCCATGCGTTTAGCGGCTTCATTCTCGGTTTCTTCATATATTTATCGCTCCTGGGATCACGCAGATAAGCTCCCCAGTAAGAAATGACGAAATGCGACGTATACATTGACCGCCGGTGATCATTGGAACACGTAGAAAACGATCAACATTTAGCGTATAGATACATGGGGGGAGGGCGTGAGGTGGTGTAGGCGCACGAGCGGCGCTAAACTTTTTGTCACATGGTACTAGAAGTCATCGTGCCCACCTTACAGCAAAGCATCCGCTTGCGCCTGTCGGAAACCATCGCTATCCATAATGAGTGCTTTGAAAGTGCCCCTTTTGTCCGATTCGGCGTTTTCCGGGTGGTGATTCAATAGTTCCCGGGTCGTCAGCAACCACTACACCGTAAACAATTATCGCGCATCTGGCTTCCTAGTTTCTGTGTCACCTACAAGGCTAGGTCATAACTATTAGGCTATTAATCATAGATTTGGTGGATGATTTATCTGACAGTGGTACCTGATGTCACACGAATCTCGTTCATCCTCGTATTTCGATGTCCAGTGCTAGCATAGTGTACCAACGGTCCTATCTGACGAGAACCTTTAACGCGCTCCAACATGAGAAACCGAATCGATGGGACCCGGAGTATATGCTCTGTGCGATGTTTTACTAGAGTTATCACTGAAGAGTCGCAACTGCACTGGCTGGCAGTCCAAGCACGTATGTACGTTTTCACCAGCAATGTTTACTTTCTTGCACGGTGGTCTAGCCGCTGTGGCACTCGGCTTCTGATCCTATGGTCGCGGGATCGAATCTCTACCGCAACCGCAGCATATCGATGGACGTCCGTGTACTGCGAGGTGTCGGTGCACCTTAAAGAACCCCAGATGGTCAAAATTTTCGGAGCATTCCACTACGGCGTCTCTCATAATAATATCATGGATTTGGGACGTAATACCCCAGAAATGAATTGATCTACTTCCTTGCCTTGGCGTCATGCTGTTTCGGCTTATGTTGCTATGATATGGAGTGCCGTGATGACCGAACTGTTGTATAGAAAAGAGCGGCCGTTGAGTGCATCACGTGTTTCCTGAGAAGGCGAGGGGAGGCATTTTTGTCGCTAACCGCATGTCTGTTGTTTGTACAAGACGCAGCTCGTAGCGCTTTAGAGATACTAGCACTCATTTGACGCATCCCCCGGAGTAGTCTACATTTCATGGCGCGTAGATGCCGACTCTTCCCGCCACGGTGGTCTAGTGACTATGGCACTCGGCTGCTGATCCGAGGGTCGAAGGGTCGAATCCCGGCCGCGGTGGCGGAATTTCGATGGAGGCGAAATTTTGAGGCCCGTGTAATGTGCGATGTCAGTGCACGTTAAAGAACGCCAGTTGGTCGAAATTTCCGGAGCCATCCACTACGGCGTCCTTGATAATCACAGCTGGTCTTGGAACGTAAAACCCCAGAAATCAATCAATAATCTGGCGACTCTAAAGGCTCGTACGCACCGAGCGCGGGGCGGCCAAATCGGGCGGGTGGGAAGCGCAAAGCGGCGAAAACCTCCTCGTCTAGCGGGCAAAGCGGGCGGGAAACTATTCGGGCTGCCGAACCACTCCCCGACCAATTTTTTGAACCCCGCGACAGCGTCCCGCTTTCCCACAGCCAGTCAGTTCGAAGACATATGTCGGCTCAAAACGACGTACACAGAGACAGCTGGCTTTTTGGCTGCTCTTTACATGGATGTAATCGAGAGTGATTCGATGTGCAGACAAGTCACGTGGCAGATACACGGACCCTGAGTAAAAGAATCAGATATAGAAGAAAATTGCGCAGTGTTGGCCTGACGCTGTTCCAGATGCTTTCTGTTTTAGCGACGAAGCTGCTTAAGCTAGCCGTAATTTCTCAGGAGTGCCATAATGCCGACCTCGGAGCAGCCTAGCAGCAGCTGTGCTATACAAGTGCTGCGTAGTGACACCTGCAACCAACGTACATCTTAATTAGTACTAATAAGATAATGACTAAGCTAATTTCCTTGTGGCATCATGCAATACCACGTAACGCCGGTACTACTAGTAACACCTAGCAACCCCTGTACATGCTGATTAACGCTAATTTAGGTAATTGATAATTGCCTTGGGACATAATGCAATATTACGTGACGCCATTTCCGCTAACGACACCTAGCAACCCCTGTACGTGATAATAAAATAACAAATAAATGATTACTAATTAAGCTAATAACATCGTAGGCTTATGTTATACCACGTATACGTTATACCACGTTATAAGTATACATACTGTGCCACCTATTTTGTTTCTCTTAGCATTGTTATTCATCCAACTTGAGTATCATGGTGCGTTACATAGCTGGCGTTTGGTTGTTTAGATTTGTGCAGCTGGAATTGCTACGGTCTGTCGTAGAATCCTTCTTGCTGTAGTAGTATTGATATAATGTTTGTTTTTCTGTAGATTGTGTTTCTGCCTTTGAGCGATTCCAGCTAGTGCTGGAATTTTATTTTAACTACTGTACATGTACTTATTGTTATTTGCTGTTTCATGTTAATCGCTGCAGCACAGTGCTTGGTTATGTTTTGTATAGTCTGATCGCTCGGTCCCGTCAATCTTCTAACGTGCGTTTTACCCAAGAAAACCATCCAGCGTCTAAATACGGGAAAATGAAATTGATTTATTTTATGTTGAAGTGGCATCATTTTCTACACTGTCAAATAAAGGACACAGCTGCCACAATTTAGTGTTAATCTCTGCGCGCCGTCTACGTACAAACCTTATCCAATGAACCTATACGAATATTCATAATAGATCTACTGGCTCGCAAAGTACGCTCCGAGGAACAACGATCTCGGAACATTTCCTGCTTACTTCTAGGAGCTGTCGCCAGGCGGCCATTTCGGCTAAGCAGGCTTCCCGGTTGTCAGGCGCTGTCTCAGCGCGGCAGGGCTGGCAGGGCACGCCCAGCAGCTTCTGAACATTGAACGCTTTGCCTTTTCTCGGTGCGCAAAACGGTTGCTGCTGTTCAACGCAAGTCTAGTCCTTACTGCCGACGACTGCCATGCCTGCTGTGGCAAGGGCGTTCACCGAGTGCATCATGAAGAGGTGCCGCTACTTAAAGTTGTTTGCCTACATCATGTGCCTCGTAAGTTCGACTTACCTATCTTGCCGTGACTTGTCTAAAAAAGGTGTCTTTTGGGCTCGTGCGCTTATTTATATGTTGGTATGCAACCCGTATCAGGGTGTCGAAGTTGTTAAAATAATTGGCCGTCCAGTGTACCAGATAGGATCAGGATGCACAGTATAAAATCACGATGACAATGAACAACCAATTCAACAGCGGTGGGCGCGTGGTGATTCATGTCAAAATATCTTACAGTGCGTCGACGCGGAAGCGAAGCCGAAGTTATGCGATTTCTATTGCTGTGAATCAGCAGGCACCTAATGCAGCGTTACGCAGGCATTCCTTCCGTGAGGCGTGTTTTGCGGATGAAGCTGGCGCGGAGGCGCTTGCCTTCGAATGCGCTCACAATACAGCAGTCTTGCACTGTACGGAACGTGCGAACAACTGAAAGCAACAATCAACTGTAAGCGAATGACAGCGGTGAAATGAGTAGCTGCTATTGCAACGGCGGCTTTTGTCGAGCTTGTAATCTGACGCCGCTACCGAGAAACTACTTGCGCATTTACTGCTGGCCACAACACCCCGTGAAAAGCATTCAGCGCACAGTTCCGAGATTCTGGCTTTTTAGATGGCTGAGAGCTGCGTTTCATTTGCTGCAAACTGGGTCGTGGAGACCAGTCCCGTCTACTCGGAACTCAAATTCTGGTGGTGGCACGTTGCAAGCACTCCTTCTAAATCTGACTTTGAGCTTCCCAATGCCTACTGAGCGGCTACATTCAGTTGCAGTGGTTGATTTAGTGTTCGGATCAATCAATCAATCAATCAATCATTTTTTATTTCAAGTTCTCTTATTACATAAAAATACACAACACTGGTTAGACCCATAGCCACTGGCTAGTAGGGGGTCTAAATAAATATGCATATAAAGGAACAGATTGTGTTAATAATGCAGATATTTTATCAGTACACTTCAATCATAACAAGAAAAAAATGGAGCAAAATATAACAAGCAAATATATTTGCGATAGGTCAATTGTAGTAGCGTGCAACATGTTGCATGCATGCAACGGATTGTATGTATGCTACACATGAAGTATGAATACAGAGAAGTACATAAACAATGTGAAGTATGATTCTGTTTGACATATGATCAATATATAACCAAGCAGAGATTACAACAAGGTGTGTGCTAGTGTTCCTGTTCATTTTTCTGAAGAAAGTATTTTTTAAGCGCAGAGGAAAAAAAATTGCTTTCTTTTATTTCACACGGTATATCATTCCAGATCTTAACTCCAACAAATTGTAATAATCGTTTTCCATAAACATTGTTAGTAGGCGGAAGATTGAAATTATGTAATGTGGCACGTCTGGTAAGGCGGGAAGAGGATGAAAATACTGATATATGAAAGGGTAGGTTATAAGAAATGACTTTATGGACGGTAAGTGCAATTTTTTGCTGTCGTAAGTTATCGAATGGTATGATTTCCATATTATGAAACAATGGCGCGCTGTGTTTATCATATCTAGCATTGTTTATTATTCGCACGTTCCGTAAATTGTTTATTATTGTTTATTATTCACTGCATTGTTTATTATTCACACGTTCTGTAAATCGGTATAACCTCAACTCCAAAGTAAGTGGTTCATATATAGTATAACGCAAGGATTTATCAGCGGATATTTAATAATTTTTTGCTATCTACCATGGTAGATATGGTGACGGATAAGTAGAAAAGGTTATCTACACAATCAAGAAATTATTGCTAAATTCGGGGACGGATGACCTCGCTTGCGTTTTCATATGCCGCCACGTTCATAGCATGCAGTTACTTGATCCGCACGATTTCCCTAACCTGAGCATTGCGACCACAGCAAAACATTATTTTACCCTTTTAATTGCAATCTTTTCTACTGTCATGTTCGATGACTGACTTTACGGAGCAATAAACACTCATCAGTGAAATGGAGGAATGTGCTTGAATTTTCATTTTGCAATTTGAGAATGCAGATACGTCTCTCTGCATTTCATGATTTCCTTCACACGTAACTTCCCTGCCACGCGAAAGGTCGGTGGTTGTATAACCGTGTCTAACCATTTGCATACTGCATATAATATTGCTTGACAACAAGGATTTCGAAATGTGTTCACATGCTCTGTGTTCGTTGTGTCTGTGTGAGCGTGCCGTAGATGTTATATAATAGCGTTTGCCCTGCGCAAACAAAGGAAAATCAAGATGAAGTTTTCACGAGATCAACGCAAATTATACCCTTTTCGGTGGGTGGGTTGCACACGCTACTTCCGAAGAATAGAAGCCACAACCCGAACACTAACCCCAGAACTTAGATGATGGTGCATTCGCAATGGCAAAAAACAAACAAACAAAACAAAAACCAACACTACGACGGCGTACGTATATCTGGGTTCTCTGCTCTAAAACTGCCTACATTAACCAAAGGGTACTGCCCCAGGTACACTTCGAAATGAGAGGCACCCCTTGTGGCGCCCTTTTGTCCCACAAAGGCCTGCTTATTGTTCGAGCTTTCCTTTAACGTTGCGAACATTCAAGAAAAGCTCACACTCACAACTTTTGGCAACTTCGCGAAATTCAGGTCACGAACAGCGCATGCTATCGGCTTGACGTATCATTTGTGATAAATTCCCAAGCGCAGAGTTTTTCAAAAGGTAGCCCAGACGTACCAGATGGCGATTATTGTGCGATAGAAGAAACTTTCTAAGGGTGCAGCCTGTTTTTATAGTGCACGTGACCATCGCGTAGCAGGTGTGATACGTAACAGTGGCTGCTTTATTCTGCGTATCCTCATTCACTATCAATAGTAAATTTCATAGTGAGCTCAGAAGGCAACCAGGCTTTTCCCAATCTATGGTAATAATGATACTAGCGCAATGGCCCTACAATGTTTCGGCTGAGCAAGATAGGAAGTGCTCGAACGAATAGTAACAGCGACGTCCAGACGAGTAAGATTTATCAATATTCGGAAGAATTTTTGCGGGTGTCAAACAGCAAGAGCTCGAAGGTTAACCAGTGGTCTTTTGCTGCGCACGTGGTATATTCATTTACTTGGTTGAATGTAAAACAAAGGCCGCAGGGGTGAAGAAACTGCGAGACCTCTCTTTCCCGAGATTTCGTGGACTGCGCGTGCTACTGTGGTAGCCACAGCAATAGCACACTCTAGCTCGCACTTACAGCGTTGCTTTTCAGGCAGGTATTATGACGCTAGAGCCGGCATTGTTTCTTGCTCAGCACCTGCGATTACGCTTTGTTGAGGGATTGTTACAGAAAAAAAAGAAAGGATCTGTAAAAGTAAAAACCATATAAAAAACATCAAGTTTAAAGTTGTCAGGCAGATGTGGTAGCAGAGCTTAAGTTTGGTACAGAAGTCATTAAACCATAAAAGAAATTCAGAAAAATTAAATGGAGGTAAGAGCACACCGCACTGCATATGCTGCTATGAGTGACGCCTAGGATATAAATCACGTTTGGCATACCCGCAACGGATGAATTGGTACGGGCCAATTCATCCGATGGTATGGGCCAGGAATGGGCCAGCGCACGTAAGCTTAACCTATATGTTCAACTCAGTCAAGCAAAAGTGAATGAAATGTCTCCTTGGAAGTTTTCTAAGAATCGAATGCCTCTTCTTTTTGTACGTGACGGGTCCACTAGTGATAAAACCAGAACAACAAATGGTCTATTCACAATGAAATTTTTGCTAAAGCATTACCTCGTTTGTGACCACTACTGGAGAGATGGTCACATGCCCCGGAATTCTTGCTGTCTTATCTACGAGTGTGTTGTATAGCAATGTAGCAAAAATAAGTTCCGTTAATGGTGTTATTTACAGAAGAGGAACTAGCACCGTGGCTGCGTGCGTGTTCTATGTACAGACAAACAAGAAGGTCGCGGCTGCGTTTCCCTAGATGCACATGTATAAATTTGTCCTTGTGACAGAGTAGATGCATTAAAGGGGGCGTTCGCGTCACTACTAATAACATGATTTATCTGTTCGCCTAAATTACGCTTTAGGCTTTCGTCGATCTCATCTCCTCTCTGTTTCTGTTAGTGTGTGTGTGTGTGTGTGTGTGTGTGCGCGTGTGCGTGTGTGTGTGTGTGTTAAATGCCGTGACGGATGTCAGCCGATGCCATTCTCAAATGTCGACCACACAAGGCACCGCAGCTGGAGGCGACGAAGGCATTGTTACAGTTCCTGAAAACAACGGACTTGGACAGACGATTGTAACAGCGATGTCGCATAACATACACCGACTCTCACATTGCGTATGTGCTTCCTTTCCTCTCTCTCTCTCTCTTTTCTTTCCACATTTCAATCTTCCCAATCCATTGCCCTTGTGCAGAATAACATAACTGTTGTCCAGTACTGGTTAATCCACCTGCCTTTCCTTCTCTGCTATTGCCTTCCTTCCTTCTCAGTAGAGCGCTAGATTCCTAACCGAAAGGACATAGATTTTACAGTGCATATAAAGTGGATTCATTAGCTTCACTTCTCGGTAAGATAGATGAAGACGATACATATACCATGCATTTAGACTAAACATTGTTACGAAACATTGTGGCCTGACTATTTGTACGTATCAGCCTTCTTTGAACATGTGCTACTACCGCCACGTCCGTGAAGAGCAGATTTCCGTACACGCAGGCCAGTAACAATTATTGCGTCCCTACAACGATGCATCTGCATTTCTCCGTTTGGTCACGTGTGTGCGCAGTGCAGCGGCCTGGTTGTTGCCGTACTCGGCTATGCCTCACTGACGAGGCTCAATGTACTAAGCGTGGAGAGCCAGCGCTGGGGGCTTTATGAACACCAGCGACATCTTGCGGCGCTGGCCGTCGCTACCGTGGTTCTCGGCTCCGCTTGTGCCTTGGCAGCTGTCCTTGGTTGCGTGGACGCGTTGCTGGCGAGGAGGCCTCACCTGGCGGTAAGCTAACCACTTCTGTGAGGTCAATCCCTACGCCACAATTTCTTTGAAGTTTATATTGCACAGTACGTGTCCTGCAAACCCGCAAGAGAATAAGGTGGTTACGGTTGTTCTGCTATGAATGCATTTAGCAAATAGTTAGTGTGCGGCATCGCGGTGGTAGAGTAGTTATGGTTCTCGGCTACTGATGTGAAGGATGGTGGTTCGATCGCGGCAGCGGCGCTTGCATTTTTGATGAACGCGAAGCGGTTGTAGATCTGCTTGTTGTGCGTAATCAGTGAACATTTTCGGAACCCACCACTACGGTCGTGTAGTAATTTTGCCACGTAAAGCGCCAGCAATTATTTGTGGTGAATGTACTGCCTAAACGCATGGAACAAAGCACCTGACATAGTCAGAGAGAGAAAATGCCAGCCTCAGTGCAACCAGGACACTGCTTCATAGAAACGTGGAGACAGTGCGACCTAGGATTTTCATACTGAACGCTTTGGGGTAAAGCAAACACTTAGACAAAGAAAGTGATTTTCGTTGGCATACTGGCCGAAATCAGTCTGTTTGGTCGGTGTATTGGTTGTGGCCTAAACGCTGTTCCTCCTCAATCAGCAAGTCTTATGTATTACAGCGCGGCAACGTCTACGAGAATTCGCTCGATAGTCAACGTGAGAGACTGCAATTCCAGCACTGTCTCTTTAACTGCGATAGGTGGCCCATTCTTAGATATGTTCGCCCGAACACGAACTTCTCAGGGTAGGCGGTAACTCCGCGCATACAGTCCATTTTCCTTACACTGCACGACGTCCCATTGCCTTGACATGCGAAGCATTGCTTGCGAACATGAGCAACTTTGACCGAATCTATCTATCTATCTATCTATCTATCTATCTATCTATCTATCTATCTATCTATCTATCTATCTATCTATCTATCTATCTATCTATCTATCTATCTATCTACGTCTCCACGCTCTCCCTCTCCTGGTCGTCTCCTTCATTTTGTGCATGTCAAGATTGGGTGGTACGGTATCAGTGCGTGGCGAACATCAATGATTGATGTAGACATCTTTAAAATGGGATACTCATCGCGTAGGTCACGATTAACGCCAATACAACCACGTATGGCTCGTACCTGTAGCGCTCGGCCCTCGTTATACGCGTATAAGCCTCAGCTGATCGAATCATCGAATGTTAATGAGCTGATCGCCGCTCATTAACATTGATGAGAATGTAAGATGTCGAACCAAGTTGTGAGGGTCTGTCAGGGTCGTAATGGCTTCATTCCTATACAGCTGGGTTCACATCCGCACAGGCACGGAGTTCTGTTTTTCTTCATTGAAGCTGATAGCGTGGTATGGTATCCCCCCCCCCTCCCACACCGGGGAGGGGGGGGGATACCATCGCCACGTGTTTCGGCCATTCTAAGGAACGCACAACACCTTAAGCTGAAAAATGCACGCTGTGATATTGTTATTCAAAAATCGTGGCACTCGTCATGTCATAAGACTTGGCTTCATTGTCTCAAAGTGCCGCCAGTTTCCGCTTTTAAACACAGGAATCATTTCTCTTTCAGCTTGATGTGGTCGCGGGCGTTCTCATTCTGGCTCAAGTCGGAGTCGCTTCAGCAGGCTTCACCCTTATGATTTGGGTAAGTCAGAAAATCACCTTCCCATGGATGACGCATAAGAAAGCGAAGTTATCCCCGTGAAGTTAGCGAAGCTCTTGTTGGAGCACGGCCGCTGCCGAACTACGTGTTAACGACTTTACGTAGCACATATCTTTCTGGCGATGATATTAAACTCGGTAGAAAATGTTACGAGGTCATCGATCCGCGCAGTTCAAGCTTTCCTGCAGCGGCGCTTTCGATGTTGACGCTGCTGTTTAATTAGTCAAACCGCCTTGCCCTTCTGAGATTGCATGACGGAGTACTAAAGTGGTACACGTTATGGAACTTGAGCGAGCACCATCTAATACGCGGGAATGCACAATTACTCGTGTATAAGTAACCAATTTCTTTGAAGCGTGCGTCACACTTGCAACCTTACAGCTCTCGTTGTATACCGCGAGGATTGCTTGCTTTCCTGGGCTCACGATTTCTGTATGAAAAGTTCGTTCCATATGAAACGGAACGTACAATTCTCAGTGAATAAAACACAATACACGGAGCACGCGGCTGCTGACTCTTGCTGCGCCGCGGCTTTGTACAGGCGGCACCGAGATGATTTATTGTGGCACTCAGTGAAAGCGAGAGACTTGTTGAAGCATTGTGATTCAGTTCCACGTCACCCTGTACCCTGTAGTCACGTAGCACTCTGCCGTGCGACACACTGCGTCGGTGATCACGAGGACCTAGGGTTGCGTTTGAATTGCTAAGCACTTTACACACAGCAATATGTGGATATGTGGCTGGAGTACAATGAAAAAACGGCGCTGAAGCATAGCAGTGCAAGACCGCCGTGTTTTTTACTTCGGTTTGGTCATGGCATACCAGCACCGGGAGCATGACGTTCTTGGATGCATTCGTTAGCTAAACATGCGTAATCAGATGCAGTATCCGCTTTGTGGCACATGATACCTGTGTAGTTTTTGTCAGATATGACAGATGGCGTAGTGTGGCTTAAAGAAAAACGTGGGACGCATGTTACCTTTCTTTGTGTACGCTTCATGACAAAAGCGACCATATCATTATGATTTTTCTTATATGCAAATGCATACGGCGTCTTCGTTCTTTTTTGTCATTTCTGATAAGGATTCACCATTTGACACCTCGTGATGTGGTTGCTTAGTTCTCAACACGCTAATTTAAAGGGTGCGTAAATGTCTTTAAATCCTGTTCATTTCGTTTCCCTCGTGAGATAATAGGATTTATTTTTGCTTAGAAAAGTTTTTACATGCCGGTCATTAACGAGACCGAAGCTACGGAGAAATAATAAACGTATAAGTAAAGCAGGTTTGCAGGCATTATTAGATTGAAATAAAATTGCACGCCTACGTTTTCTCCTTAAAGTTGTGAAGGGCAGATTAAATAACAATACACATGAATACATCATGCTTTCCCCAGGTTACGCCAGAAGACGCAGGAATCTTTCCTTTCACATTACTTCCTTTTTAAACAAAAAACAATGTTTTCAAGCATTCCTTTTTCCCTCGCTTGGTGTTCTAGTGGAACATGTTTGATAGTAAACGGCTTGAAGTGTACGAAGTAGAAAGAATTACTTCAGGTGCCTATTGAAAATAGTTTGTAAAGTATTTTTAATTATGTTGTCTTTTTTACTGTGTCACTTATTCGTACTATCTTTCTTGTTCTACGAATGATGTCCTTTTCAATATTGGATTATTTTTTCATTTTAGTTCAAATGTTGTCATGGTATCTTTTGTTTTGTACTGGTGTCAATACCACCCTGCTACGGCCCGTACCTAGGGGCTAGCAGTATTATAAAATAAAATAAATAAATAATACCATGAGAACATACACAAGCTCATAAAATCACAACGCATACTCGGGCACTGGCGCACTCACTTTTTAACATGTGCGGTTAAATTTGCAGGTTAAAAACGACATTCCGCCAGGGAGAACCAACTGCAAAGTGAGTTTCCTTGCGTCTCGTAAATTTTTCGGAATGCGTGTAACTTGGTTTTCACGTTTGCGCATTGGGGTGCAATACTTCGCAACGTAGGAGACAGAGAGGTAGGTAAGGAAAGGAAGGGAGGTTAACCAAACGCGCGTCCGATTTGCTACCCTACCCTGCCCTGGGGAAAGGTATCAAGGGGTTAAATAGAATGAAAAATAGAGGAAGAGAGAGAGAAGAGCTCATTCACGCGCGCACTTGCACAAGTACAGTCTCCTGAGGCGGTCGCAGAGACCTGTCGACTTCAGGTCTCTGCAGCGTGGGAAAACACTGTTGCTTGTGATTCATGATCGCAGTCAGTTCGATATAACGACACACTAGACGGACAAGGAAACAGGAGAAACAGTTGCGGCAGCGGCAACTGCGGCGGATACCATCATCACCAATTTCGGCCATTGTAACAAGCCCACAGCAGTTTACACGGTAAAACAGGCCCAAAAGGGAGCACGGAACACCGATGTGGAGATTGCCTTGTGGCATGCTAACCCGGTCTAGCATGGTGATATAGGGATGGGAGAAGGGAAAAGCCGTAGTAAACTGAGATTAATATTTTCATATTAGATTTACACAATAGAGATAGAATTAAGAGAAACATTTATCTACAGAAACCAAATTACATCTCGCAGCGTACTGCTCTTAAATGCGACATCCTGTAGTACCCTGCCAAGACGAACGTGTGCCATGCCCACTCAGTTTTCGTACAAACAATCCAACAATGGGATAGACGGAGTGAGAAGCAGATGCACTGTATGAATGAAGGTGTCTTTTATTTCATGTTGTAACCTCCCGGCTGTAAAGCCTTTGGGAGCGGCGAAGTACGCGATGAATGAAGGATAAATGATAGAAAGACAAAGAAAAAAAACAGGCAAGGTGTTTCCTGATAGGGCGTTTGTAGACGGCTGTCGATGGTAAGAAGGGAATAATTGCCTGCGTGTACCTCTCCTCACATTCATTTTGTTTTCTTGCCACATTGCTTTCTTCCCTTTGAAAGGGTTGCCTGAAGAACGTGATCTTTGTCTGTGGCAGACTTATCCCGGCAATAGGAAGCCTGCTTCTCACGTCTACCGTTGCCCAGGTAAGCACAAAACAGGCGTTAGTGGAAATTGAAAAAATATTTTGCACACAACCAGGGTACCGACCAACCACCCGAGAATCATGGCTAACGGTAGAGTATCCGCCGCCATTTCCTGCGTTTATTTTTGTTCTTGTAAATTACCACGTACTTTATGTCAACGGAAACTTACAAATACAAGAGCCACGACGACGCTCTTCTGCAGAGCTTGCGCGTAGGCTCAGTCATGGGCTGCAGTGTCAATGACTTTGTGTAATAAACATTTTTTTTTTCTTAAGACTGAACTTTAGAAACCATAGGCACTCAAAATGAATGCGAAGCATGAGATAACTATTAAAGCGTCTGCAAGAGCCGACTTGTGGGTTTCACAAGCTAGAAGCTGTGGAGACGTAACTGAATCGTGATTGTAGGACTTACCTTAGCCTGTGAATTCGGTCTTTTGTTGTTACTGCGCGACATCTTTGAATGTGGACAAGGGAGTGGTGATTAATCTTCTTTCTACCGCGTCGCATTGTGGACAGTAGATTTAGCAGTAGCCACGGTGAGCGCGCCACACAAAGCCACAGAAGTGCTACAATTAGGGAATATTGGAGGTTTGGAGATACATGCAGAATGTATTTACAGGATATATACAGATGTCACCAATCTGACCAAGATGGCTGACGAGCAACAGCACGCAGCAGGCAGCTTCTCCCGATCATCTTCTTCTCTCATCTTCCTTTGTCTCTCCGTGACATTGTTTTGCAGCATTCAATGATTTGCACGGACATTCTGCTACAGTCTTACTCTTATTAGTAGCATCAGAGGGGTAAATGTTTAAAAAATTGTACAAGAGTACAATAAATTTTAGCGAACCGAAAAGGCATATACAGGAACATAGGCAACCTTTTTATCCTGTTTGGAATTTTGCAGCTCGGTTGTGGATTTGAAACATGCTGGCAGGCTCTGTCTGTCCCAGCTACATGAACTGTATGCATGCCTTAACCTATATACGTCGTTACTAAAATCTCTACCCATGTTTGTTGCAGTGCATCGCCATTGTTGTAAACCGTGTCGACCAGTCGCAGGCCGAAGTTCAAGCCAAGCTTGACCGAGCGAATAACCTGGAGGAGTACAGAATGAAAACAAGTGCGTCGTCCTGTATTCTAAATAACGCAACAAATAATTCCCAATTATTCCCTGTGTGCTCGCGTTGTTTAAATCAGTGGAACACCAGCCTGAAAAAAAATATATAAACACAAAGCATAAGCACTCATTTTAAGGTGTATTTAAAGGAGTAATGAAACCAAAATCGTGCCTTCAGAATGTTTCGAAAGTATGCCTAATTCTTCGTTCTTGCAACATTTTCTCGGGAGTGCCATGTAGATTACCGCAAGCAGCTCAGGGTCAGCAGCCAGTTGGACCAAAAATCAACATAGAAGGCGAAATTAATGTATATTTCGCTTTAGCAACTTTTCGTAGAAACTGCTTGTATTAGCCATAAGATGTAGGTGTGTCAGGAACCCACAGGTTCACTGCTAACTTCATTTCATGTTCAAGAGTATATCCTTTTCTTTGTATTATACCTTATAAGCCAAATAAATTCTCTTCAGTGCTAACAACGCTGCACAGCTTCGCAATAGATTTATGTTCTTCTTCCGAGCATGCCCAACAAGAACCACCGAAATTGGAGCAGATATCTTAGTGATCATTCGCTTGACTGCGCTATTAAAAGCGTGTAGGTGCTTTAGGGGTAACTCGTCTTTCTAAAGAACGTACATATTCACATAGGCTATTTCATAATCAAATCTAATTGTTCTAATTGCTCAGTAAACCTTTGTAAGAGTCTAGCTATTTGTCAATAAGCCTATGGGGCCCACAAAAGTTTGATGCCACAATGCGAAATCCAGTCAAATTAATTTTTATCTCAGATGATCCTTGTAGTGCCATTTCTTCATTTGTAGAGTTCACCTTTAAAACTGCAGCTTGTTCCGGCAACGCGCCCTTTCCTTCACGTTTGACATAAGCACCACTGAGGTTTTTGATAGGCAATTAAAACACCTGACGTTCTGCTGTTGCTATCCAGTGGATGACCTCATCGGATCATGGGCTCCCAGAAAAACTCAGTCCTGGGGCGGAAACCTTGACTACTCCGGCTCGATGTTTGACAGTTCTATGGCTGCAGCGAGAAAAGTGTGAGTTTACTGTCACTCACCTTCAATGTTTCTTTGTTTTCTTCAGTGAAGTTAGAATAAAAAGGAAATTACAATCCAAAGCTGTCAAACAAACAAATAATAAAATAGGCTTCACTTCATACCCTGTGGGGTGTTACTGCTGCTGAACGAAGAACTATGTCTGGTATGTATGTTTTGATCACAATTTTTCTTGCTGAGCATCTTGTCTGTATTCGGCAAACATGCGGGATAGTAATCAACGCCATGTCTTGTTCAATCGACAATTGTGAAACAGTGTTCCTGATAGCTGTAGGCCTTTCATACATTCAAACAAGCTTGCGGAGGACAATACAGAACCCCGAGGTTGCAGTGCTTCGTGATGTGAAGGCCTCTGATATACCATCGAAGGCCCTCATTATGGTCTCAATACGCAATCTGCCTTTGCATCCTGTGCATAGTACTTTTCTCCTCATTTATAAAATAGATACAAACAGAAAACAAAAGGCAAAGACTGCATTGTCGGTGGTGCGCTTTTTGATCAACGCAGTGAGGCTTCATACTCTTTTGAGCCGTCGGGTTTGGCGTGTGAAGCCGCTCCAAGGTACCGAAACATATTCAAAAGGACACACCAGCACATTAATTGGAGCTGTATCCTTTTAAGTAAAATTTAGGGCTATTGAATTGGCTACTATAACAGTATACTTAACCACACTCAAATTCACCTAGTTGTGTTTTTCACCAATACTTATTACAAGGGGCTGCAGGCAGTAAACAATGGTCAGAAAGCATTCGACCAGGTGCCTCAACAAACCACTTATATAGTTTGTTTCGGCACTATAAAACGCCTTGTACTTTGTACAGAGGAGGTGAAAAAAAAGGATAAAAGTGCTGATTGCGGTCTTAGAGTTCTTGTGGTGGTAGACTGCCGTGCAGGTTTGTGGGCAGGCACTTGCACTCGGCTCAAAGACGCCCCACCAAACAGACACCTGTACAAGCTACACCGTAGTCAACTGAATTTGTGGGGTTTAACGTCCCAAAATCAGAGCTGGTTTTGGGACGTTAAACCCCACAAATCAATCAACTGAAATGCAAACACTGACGCGACGATGGATTGGTTCAAGCTGCAAGAAGCGCTTCGAGAACTCCTACGTTGATAGTCTTTTCTGCTTGTTGGTAATAATTTATGGAGCCCTGTAAGATGAGGGAACTTCAAAAGCCATGTAGGGGAGACATCCCTAAGTTACGCCCTCCAGATACGTGGCTATCGAGCCATTGGTTTCTGACCATGCCTTAGAGCAAAATTATGCCCCGATTTTGTAACACCGTAAACAAGTCTCTCAGTAAGTTAAAAACCCCACCGAGAAACCAAACTATGCAGGATAAGAGATCGCAGGAACGACAAACGAGGTGTCGAACCAAGAAAAATACGGGTTCAGGTTCGGGTTCGGGTTCAGTGAGCAACATTTCGCTCCGGTTCGGTTCCGGTTCGAGGAAATAAAGCGAACCGGTTCGAAACACTGAACCGGTTCACGAACCGGTTAGACGCAACAAACTTTAAATTTAACTTTGACAGCTATGTTTATGCTGTAGCCTCAAACACTACCAGCAGCACTGCTCAAGTGGTGTTCGGAAGTTCACCAAAGCGAATTTACACACGCAAATAGGGAAAAAAAAAGAAAAGGAAAACGTGCGACTGGAGTTCAACATCATAAAAAATTTCGGGCAATATTGCATACCAGAAGAAATTTAAGCCAGCTTGACAATGGCAAGGACCACTTACGTGCTTGAAGCGTTTAGGACCTGGCCCTACAGAACTTGCATTTTTCAATTTTCCATTTAGTTCCATCTTCGTTTCCGATACTGTGCTCCACTGCATACACATACGAAGGTTTCTTTAGACGGTGGAAGATACCGCTAGCACATCGATCGCAGTCGTGGCCTTGTGGTAAAGTGTCCGTCTCGGCTGCGGGAGGTCATGGGTTCGATTCCCACCGCCGCCGGTCACCCGCCGGCTAAATGGGCACAAGCGTTCCCCCGGCCTGACACTTGGCTCTCATTTGGGGTGACAACGCTTGGGAAAGGAGCCTACGCTGTAAAAGCCCGTCGAAAGACTCGTGAGCGCAACGTTACGTTAAAGTACGTGTGACCACTCGGGTAGAGGGGACCGAGTGAGTGTGTTGTACGTGTAACACAGTCGGTCAGTCGATGTTCGGCTTAGGTCGGGGGCCGTGACGACGACGACAAACCTTATGTCGCAGTGAGCGACGAGCGTGTGCCGAGAGCTGTCCCAGCTCCCACGCGATACAGTGGAAGATGTGCGAACGTGAATCAACGTGAACGTGAATCGATGTTTTCCCATGAATCAGCGAAATTCAGTTAAAAGAGCTAGAGCAGGCATGCTGAGAAATACGGTCAGGTATGAGCACTGCGTTATTATATGGCAATCCTTTGCGGATTTCCGACACATGCATCCTTGATCTCTCTCTTTCTCTCTCTCTCTCTCTCTCTCTAGCACGTCCCTCTTTCTCTTGCTAGTTATAAAGGAGTCGAATGAAAGAGTGGAAATTTCTATGACTGTTCGAAGGGCTAAATTTTCGAGCCGCGTCAGAAAACAGTGTTTGAGAAAAATATGATCGTCCAATATAGATTACAGCGAAATCTTATTAAACGTTTCGTAGAGTCTGCTGGACACAACACAAATACCCTACATAATCGGATACGTGTGCACCACAACGCGATTGCATACGGAGGTTAAAGCAGTAATTAGCGATAAAAAAGAGGGTGTTATACGCCATTACTGCGTCTACTGTCGAGTACATGTCGTTGACCAGACTCGCAATTATGAGTGAAACAAAACATGCAGAAAATGCGACAAAATAATTAGCTGTGTGTCAATTGAAACAGAACAGAAATTACGGCGGGTCTTGCTCACAAGTTTCTTAAAGCCTACGCTCAAATATCGTGGAGTTACATAGCAAAACCAGCACAGATCTCAGACTGTCGGTTGGCCTTGTTTGTTAGTGCATGTATATTAAGCGTATTATACATTAATTATGGCCGTTCGGTCTAAGTATATTTTCACACTTTCATTAGAAAATGGTTTTCTTAGCTGGCCACACGTGCGGTATTGCGTGCTCCGGATGTTCTGACCACCTGGGCTTATTTCGGGTGCAATGGCATTGCTAAGTGCATATGACCCTTAGCATTTCGCCTCCATTCGAAATGCTACCGCGCGGTCGAGCCTGCACCTCGCGTCCTGTCTCTCGGGTTCGCATTCAAGAACATTTATGTACCACCGCAGCAGAACATGAAGGGACAATCGTAAAGAAAATGAGTCAAGTAAATAAACTGATAAAGGCCAACAGCGAGAAAGGCTGGAGTCAATCGTAGCTACAAGGCGCTGCTGGCAGGTCGCGGCACCATAACTATTCGAGCCGCTTTGTTCCGAACCGATAACCCATATTTTTTTTTCGGTTGACGTTCGGTTCGGGTTCAAGCAAGTTGTGAGAATATCGGTTCGGGTTCAGTTCCGGCCAGAATTTTGATTCGCGTATGGTTTTCGGTTCGGGTTCGGTTCGACACCCTGACAACAGTGCTAGCGCGTACCGATGGCCACACCATGGATGCAAAGCAGATGGCCAAGAGAATTAACAACTCCAGAAAACGCTGCTTCATCTAGCAACACTGCTCAAGCAAACAAACCTAGGTACGCTGAAGTTTATGGATTGCGGCACAAATCGCGGCGTTTTTTTTTCGAAGGTGAAACAAGGCGCGCTGCTGACTGCCAGATATCTGATTGGTCTGAAAGAGTTCAGTGACGAAGCGACTTAAATATAATTGCTCTTCGCATGCGAACGTTGTATGTTCGGGGAGCTGCTTCAGATAGGTTTTGAAAATCAGGAACGTTCCAACTTCCAAAAGATCCGGAGGTCGAGGTAAGCGAGTGTTTGTGGGCAGCGGACCTCTAAAAGAGATGCGTTTCTTAAAAATGGAATTACTGCCACAGAATTCAGCTGCACGCATGGCTTCTGAAAGCTGAGTAGTAGTACGGTACATTGCATTGCCTCTTCTGGCTTCTTTTGCCAGTGTGGCTGGTTATTCTGTGAAAAGTGCTTGGAGCCTTCACGATTTCAAGTGAACGCGTTGGCTATCGAACCGTGCTGTGTAGTCTCCTGACAAAGAAAGTTGCCCTATTTAGGTGAGCATTTTGTTACGTCATGAGAGAATCGCCTTGATGTCTCATCATCGGGTTTTTGCCTTGCTCCCAAACAAAGTACAGTAACAGGTGCGTTGCCTTGAAAAAACAAGCTCCCCCAGAAACCTCCCGGTTACGGCCTTGACACTTCCATATTTCAGAACTCGAGGTACCTCAAGTGAAAGCACGAAGTGCATATGAAGAAAATAACTTGTATGAAATACCCCTCCTAAATTTTTGAGCCTAACCTGATTTCAGAACGAGAACGGAAATCTGGGCGAGTTGGTGATAATTCATATTGACCAGCTTACAGCGCAAACGGGGACGAAGACGAAGGAAACACAAGGTGTTGTCACCTTGTCTTTCCTTCGTCTTCGTCACCGTTTGCGCTGTAAGCTGGTCAATCTGATTTCAGAATTTTAAATACTGAATTCAGCATACACCGGCATTTCCGATAAGACATACCCTTATAAACAACCGAATCATCTTAGACTTTAGAGCTGAGAAAACAGCTTGGTAGGGTTATTCCTCAAATATTGGCTGGGTAGTCAAAACACAACTGCATAAAGCCTTGGGAAGCTGCTACTAAACATATTTTTTTTAGGTTTTTACGTGTCAGAACTACACTATATGTGTCTAATTGCATAAAACCTTGGGAAGCTGCTACTAAACTTTTTTTTTTTTCAGGTTTTTACGTGTCAGAACCATACTATATGTGTCTAAGGCATGCTATAGTCGAGGACCTTACATTAATTTCGACCCCCTGGGGCTCTTTAACGCTGAGATGAAACTAAAGGCACAAGCGTTCTTGCCTTTACCTTCATCTAAATGTAGCCACTCTAGCCGGGATTTCAGCTCTCGACCCAGGCATTGACGATTCAGGACTTGGGTTTTACGTCCAAGAACCACGATTACATTGAGTGGCGCCGTAGTGGAGGGCGCCGGAAATCATGATCGCGTGGGTTTCTTTAACGTGCACCTACACCTGGGGCAGTACTAACAGGGACGCCTATCCACGAAAAGGAAATTATCCGTAGAATAAGGATGGACTGGAGCGGGTTGCGGAGGCATTTCCTTGCCATGACTCGAAACTTGGCGCTGTCACTAAGGCGAAAAGTATTTGGTCATTGTATTCTCCCGGTACAAAGGTACGGCGTAGAAAGACGTTGGAAAAGCCCTTTGTTCTGCGGTGGACTTAAAGTAGGCTGCTGATGATGATGAAGAAGATGATGACAATGATGACATCGCACAGCACACGGATGTCAACATTTCGCCTGCATCGAAATGCCGCCGCCGCGGCCGGGATTTGATCCCGCGAGTTTCGGTTCAGAAGCCAAGTGCCATAGCTCCTAGACCATCGCAGTAGGACGCTTGCCCCAAGCTTAACCTCACGATTCTATGCTCGCTAAGCTTTCACGGCCGCTCTGCTAACGACATCGAAAAACACGCAACAGTCGGCTGTATAAACTGTTGCCCCCTGGCGAACGTCTACATGGAAAATCGCGAATCAGCATCTCTAATACTCTATCATTTACTGCTAGGAAAACGTTTACTATAATTTCTGATAACAGTATAGCTGTAGTCTGCACATCCACACAAATCCAACCCCCTTGTCTACTGAGCAATCGCCATATATTTTTAGTGACAAGAATAACGTGTTTTCATCTTCCGACCGCATATTTGGCAGTACTAAACTTGCCACACACATCCAAGACTTCTGTGTTTTATTCCTTAATGTACCTGTAGCGGTCACTGGAAAGCTGTAGAGGTGACCCAAGTTCTTTTCTAGCAAGATGGATATCACGAGACGGCATGGTGCAAATATCGATCGGGGATATCTTGGTACCTCGTGTGGTTCACGGACGAATTATCCGGAGCTCGTTCCGGGACACTGCGGACTATTGTCACATTTAGATTTTGTTCTGTTTTCAAAAGCCCAACTCGTACTCATGGGCACTGTCTCGGTCACGGCCAGTTCTTTAGGAATGCTGTTACTGCGCATTGTTTTGAACTGGTCACGCCCACGCTCTCGTTAAACACAAATGCGTTCGTCCTACAAAGGCATGTTACCAATTTACATGATACCCCGTAATTCTGGCAACCTCTATCGCTTTACGTAGGTTCCTACAGTTCGCTGGAATGCACGTAAACCTTAACTTTGTTCCGGATGCTGAGGCCCGTGTGCACCACGGTGCACACGGGTCTCAGCATCCGGAACAAAGTTAAGGTTTACGTGCATTCCAGCGAACTGTGCACGTTAAAGATCCCCAGGTGGTCAAAATTTCCGGAGACCTCCACTACGGCGTCTCTCATAATCAGAGCTTGTTTTGGGACGTTAAACCCCACAAATCAATCAATCAATCAATCAATCAATCAATCAATCAATCAATCAATCAATCAATCAATCATCTTTGTGCCGGTATGCTAGCCAATGCACTGCAATTTGCTGCAAAGCCGATACCATATGGCTACAACTTCCTCACGCAGTGAAACTGCTGCCACGACCACGCCGCGGATGAAACTCCGGTTCGGTGCTGCTAAGCCACCACCGGCGAGGATCCGCCCCCCTATCGAGATCGTCATCACCGAGGCGCCTCCTGACGCCTCCAGCAGGGCCGCCAGCGGGGCTGCGTTCAAGCGTGACACGCACGGCGAAGGGGGCACGCTGTCACTTCCGGACTTCAGCCACTACGCAAACGTCGAGTAGAAGAACATTGCGAGAACAAGGCCAGCATTTGCGTTCGTGAAACCACTGAACACAATCAAGTTGCTTACGATTCTTACGAAGGACAGCAGTGGGAGCTCTCAGACTTTACCCTCGTAATTCGTAGTATCGAGTGGTCTTACGCATGCAGGATGCGTGTACTAACTTGCGGGTCTCCCTTGAAAAAAGGTGTGCGGTTCAAAGAATTCTGCACAAAATAACACACGCCCGCTGCGCATATCATCTTGGAGAGTGTTCCTCGCAAGCGACGATCAAAATAATCTAACGTTACCGCTTTGTCGGTGTTTGTGACAGTTGTCACTCGTGTACGCATACGTCTTCTTTTCAGAAATATACTCGCGTTATCTATCTCACATCATGCTGTAACAACGGTTGTTATGCTTCATTTAAAATCTTTGCGGGGCTAAGCTAAACCTATTCATTTGAAGAAGTGCTAGTAGAAGTATATTGCCTGCCCATGTATTGCCTTAGTTTTATTTAATTTTTAACAATATTGGAGCAATAAAACTAATTTGGAAGCCCGTTGTAGCCTCCACTGCCATACGTTTTGACACCGCTTTATGCGTTCCTACACTGGCAGTTCTTCTACTCTGGTGAACTGAGCTCCGGTGAATATTTCTGCCTGGAAGATGCGTCGTATTCATAATACAGCGAAATTCTTCCGGGTGTTTTGTAGACAATTTTAGGGGCGAAGCTCCTTAAAGCGGCACCCGTTCGTCCCTCGTCGTAGTCGTAGTGCGTAACCAGTCTTACGCTTTGACCTCCAAGGTGGTGCCGGTGGGAGATTTCTCCTGTGCGTTGTTGAACAATAAAAAATTCGCAGCGTGCGCGTTAACTAAAAGCCGAATTCTTCTGTCTCTCATTCCCCATTAGCAGCCATTGGCATGTTCCAGTAGGAAACGTTAGTAGAAGTAGAAGTGTAAGTGTTAGCTAAAAGCCGACTTCGCGTTACGGCGCGTGTAAGAAGCTGGTGTAAGACGCTGTGGCCTCTCCGCCTTATACTCTTTCAGCAGTCATGTGATGGCGTCGGCAAACGCGGTGCGCGTTCCGGCCTGTGTAAGGGGCTGCGTAAGACGCTGTGGCCTCTCCCCCCTTACTAGAGTGTACTGCATGTTTGTAACGCGTTTGTACTAGCGTCACCTTAAACGCCAGATCCCAGCGTTCGAATAGAGTGCTTCTGACGTCTTTACATGATGATCGACTGGGCGAATTACACGGAAGATTAACGGTTTATCGGTGGTTCACTCCGGAGCTTCGCCCACTCATCATCATTCACCCCGTGGATATGCTGTGAATTTTTTTAGGTCGTCATAACCGACACCCCCTCTCCATAATGCAGTAGCAAGTCCAAGGAACTTAGGGTTGCGTGTGTTCTGAGGGTTTCTGTTTTGCCGCACTTCTGCTACTTGCCATCCCATCTAATGGTGCTATATATATGTTTACCGGCTCGGTTTCGTAAAACAGCAGGAGCGTACGTATCGAATGATGGGCTGGTAAGTACTGTGTGCTTTGGGATATGGGCACCTCCGGGAAGCGGACTCCCCTCCCCATATCACAACGGTAGGAGCTGTTCGGGGTGCACGTTTGCAAACATTAGACTTAAGTAGATACCTACCGGCCACTGATTTTATAAGTCAGATAGCTCAAGCGCTTATCGGCGATGCACTGCGAGATGAGCTGAGGGAGCCGATTCCGTTCTCAGGCACGGCGCCCGCATTTCGGCAAGCGCGCAATGTTCAAAAGTCGCATGTACACAAAACTGGTTTTACATTAAGCCACCGTGGGTAGTCTTGATGTTCTTGCGGGGTGTTATCACCTGTTGCTTGATTGCCTCAAAGTTATTGCACGGGGGCTCCTCGAACAGGAGCCTCGTGAAAATCACTCGTGAAAATGTTAGGCACGCGGCCATCAAGGCTCAGTCGCAAGGCAATGAACTTCCTTCAACGCTTCTCTGACGGCACCGCTATTGGCTATAAATAATTACTGAACTTACTTACTTACTGAACTCACTCCTTCCCTCTCTCCAACAGCTGCGCGTTACTCTCTCCACTTCTCCCCTACCACCTGCTTGCGCTTCTCCTGCGTTCTCGCTTCTGTCCCGCGGCGTTGGCGTCCACACCCGCACGGCGCATGCGCATCCTCCTCTCCTTGTCTCATCTCCTCCCCTCTCGGCATTCCTCCTCTCCGAACGGCCCGCGTTGACTATGGAAACGCTCTTTTTTTTCGATGAACACTTTACCAGCTCGCAAGGAACAAGAACACGCCCTCGCCCGCGAGAGACAACGCTGACGCAGGCATCGTCTGCTAGCGTCAAACCGATGCAAACGCGACAGATGCAAACGCGGTGTGCACCTCCCCGTGCTGCTTCGCATCGCCTCATGGTCCGCTTTAGCGGGAGATGGAGCAATTTTTTTTTTAAACTAAAACGAAGCCTGACCTTAGTAATGCGCCACCATTTTGTGTTACCTATTCGATCTTGCAATGCACATCGGCCTACTTTCTGACGAATGTTAGAATAACAGTCTTGATGGAATTACGAATGTAATCGCCATGCACTTCAGTGCGCATGGTCGCTGCGCTATTTAAAAAGCGGGTTGACTAGCTCATCTAACTAGAGTCAGAGACATAACGAAGGTTTTTCAGTATGTCATATCTGAAGTTTGGCTCATGTTGCCAACCGAATTACCCTGCTTGTAGCATAGATTAAAGCGAAGGCAGGACACTCAGAGGCGATAACCGGCTCGAGCCTGCGGTTCTTCCTCCAAGGGCTAGTTATTCCGGTAGCTGCTCTCAAACGTGTCCTCCGATGCTTTAAGAAAGCCAATAGACCGATCTCATCAGACGATCTGCGCTTCTGCGAGTTTTCAGAGGTATAGCGCTACCGCCATCTTAGTTGGAGTACTCCGAGCGCGGCTGGTGTCGCCGCTCGCAGCGTGGTCAGAATAGACTAGCGTATTGCGCAAATCCTCGTCATGGACTATGATAAAACGAAGTCGAAAACAGCGTGTGAATGTCAACGTGTTTTTTAAAACGAAAGCGTTTTATGCCGGGATCCACTACGACCCCATACGTCACTAGCGTAACGGATATAATGCAGTAAACGTGTAAGAACAAGAAAGAAAAACTCAGAAAAACAACTCTTCATGCACTGGGAATCGAATTCACAGCCCCTCGCTCCACGACGAGATGTGGCCGGTGCTCTACTACTCCGCTAACGCCGCTTGTTTTAAAAAACTATTTTTTAGTTTATTGCCTATTTGTAAATACCCGGTACAAGAGCATACTTCGGCAGATCTATACAACAAATAGACTCAGTGCAACAGGACAAACATCGTCTAGAATTGCTCGAGGGTTGTCAAGGCTAGGACCCTCGACAACCCCTAAGGTTGACATTCATTCGTTTTCTGGTCTTCAACAAATTTTAACATGCATTCTCGAAACTATTGTTGCGCGGGTCTTGCATCAGTTTTACAATAAAACCCTGCCATGCGAGCTCACCATAGAGTGTGGAGGCCCGTTAACATAATTAAATCCGGCGGCAAGCCTTCTCCATCATCAACTCGAAGAAATCTGATCCCGTATGAACGCCGCACATGTCTGGAGTTGTACGAACGCGCCATATGTTCCTTCTTACCCCGCTTCATTCGTTCTTCGAGGCTAGTCCGGCTCAGCGGGCGCACATCCAGAACATTGCCTGGAACGGTGCCGCTATCCAGGAGAGGAAAAGTTAATCACTGAAGCTGTACTTCACCTCGATGCACACGTGCGGAGCCGCGCGTTCATCAAAAAGAAGCGTGACAAGAAAAATTGGCAGATCCCACGTGCAGTGGGAATCAAGGAAATGCGAAGCACGCATCAGGAACGTAAAATGGATTTGGTGCATATGAAGTTAAGGAGCTTCGCCCATAAAAGAAAAAAATTCGACCTAGATAACGTCCCGTCACAAAAAAGACCCACGGCGCCCAGCACAGAAAAGATTAGCCCACCCTATCCCACAAACAACTCTCAAAAAGGTTACGAGGCACTCCCCACAACTAACAAGCATAATGTGATCAACCTTTCTGATGCGGAACTTAGTAAAGAGGAATTGGCGGTGCTATCACGTGGACTCACCTTCTGTCCAAGCAATGGAAACTACACCGAATTCGCTCTCTTAAAGGACCTGGACGACTTCGCACGAAATTTACGATTGGAAGAATATTTCTTCAACAAACCGCAAAAAGAAAACCATTGTTTCGTGGTGTCGCAGGACGACAATGGACGACGGATTCCCACAGGGATAGACACCTCGACATGTATAGTGAGGCAGTTCAAAAAGATATCACACATGCGTACAAGACACGCCAACCATGTATGAATAACCTTTCGGGAAAAGAAAGCGAAGCGCTCCGCCCATTGAGCAACCGGGAAGACATTGTTATAAAACCAGCGGACAATGGGGGCGCTATGGTAATCCTAAATAAATCAGACTACATTGAGGAAAAGTATTCGACAACTGAACAACAAGCAGTTTTACAAACTCCTTGATTCGGACCCCACAGCCAAACACAAAGAAATAGTTGTAACAGAAAGAGTTGTAACAGCTCTGAAATAGTTGAAATAGTTGTAACAGCTCTGCAGGAACTCACACTCAACGGCGGGATCGATCCGCAGTTGCGAAATTCACTGGTCGCGTCCCATTGGGCACGTTTTTACATGCTGCCCAACATCCACAAGGAGGGTAGCCCTGGTAGGCCTACCATATCGGGCATACGAACCATAACTGAATCCTTATCTAGTTATATTGAGTCATTAATCAGAGACATACCGCCTGCACATGAATCGTTCTTACACGACACAAACCATTTCCTCCGCGAAATACCGGACCTAAAAATCCCAGGTGGCGCCTTCCTTGTGACATTGGACGTTAGCTCACTCTACACGAATATTCCGCATGACGACGGCATAACAGCTCTCGTGGAGTCATATAGCAACCACAACCCTACCGCATATCCAGACAAAAAAAGTAATTGGATTCCTAACGAGGCTTGTCCTGGAATTAAACAGCTTTGAATTTAATGATCGGTACTACCTTCAAACCGGCGGCACAGCAATGCGCACCAAGATGGCACCAAATTAAGCTAACATATTTGCTATCACTTATAAGATTAGGCCGATGTTCTATAAACGCTACCTGAACGACATATTCCTGATTTGGTCTCATTCATAGAACAAACTTCCCAAGTTCATACAGGTCTTCAACCAAGTGCACCCGAGTATTTCTTTTACGCACTCTTATTCTAACAGCGAAATAAATTTCCTTGATGTTCACCCACGGATAGAAGACCGTGCGCTAGTCACGAGCGTATACAGAAAACCTACGGATAGGCAACAGTACCTGCACTTCTATAGCTGCCACCCGCGCCACTGTAAAACTAGCATTCCTTACTCTCAGGCACAGATTCAAAAGAATATGCTCCCGCACGGAAGACTTCCACAAGATCACCGCACGGATGCGTGAAGTACTTGTCCATCAAAAGTACCCACCATTCATAATGACTTCAAGACGCGAAAAATGAACGCCGACGAAACATAAAAAACGACAAGGACAAGCGCCTGCTACCAACTGAATTAAAGCATACAGATGGGGTATTTGTAGGCAGCCATCTCCACGTGACACCACCTCCACGTGACACCAAAGCAAGGACGAATTATTTCAGAAGCAGTGATTATATACTATGATACAGCGCAGTGCTTATGTGGCTAGAGCTGATACAAAATGACAGGGTGAAGGCAAGCCAAAACGCTGACTAATGGCGTATTCGGTTGGCCGCTCTGATCCTCTGGCTCGGAGTCGCCAGATGCCAAGGCAGCTCGCAATCAGAGCGCGAGAGGCAGCGCACCAACCGAATACATCGGCGATCTCGGAGCAACTAAGCTTTAGGAGCAACGCGCCTGCAGCGCCACCGTGCAGCCAGCGTGGAAACCCGCCGCGTAAACATTCCTGCGCTGCATCGACAAATGGCGCCGACCAGTTCAGTGGCTATCGCCGTCATGTCTGGAAGCAGCGACAGCCCTCTGAGTCCAGCACAGTCGGTGTTGCTGACAATGTGTGAAGGTGAGTAAAGTGAAAAAAAAAGAAAGCTTACGAGTGAGCTTTTCGCGTGCGGCTTGAGCTGCAATGCAACAACCCCTTCGCGCTTGTTTAAGGAGCTTTTGAGTAGCCCCTGTACCGGCACCGTTTTTTACCTACGTGCATATGTTTCGCAAAGGTCATATTGAGACTTTGCTCTGTTAGTACAGCCTAACAATATTGGGTCAAAATTAGCGTGTATTCGCAGTGCACCAAACACACGCCGTGTTGTCATCTTCGTCATATGCGCGATTGATCAACCGACCCTTTCGCTTGCCCGCATACGCACCGCTGAACGTGCCTTGTGCAGCAATGCGCCTTTTCATATATGTGAGAACCCACTGTGATACCTATAAATGTCGTGTCATTGAAATTACTGTTTCTCGCAGGAAACGAGCAAAGCCCCGTCTCGCCTGTGGACGCTGGCACTGCAGGCAGCGTGGGTACTGCTTGCTGTGGTAAGCGTTAGCGTCGCAACGTTTTTTCTTTTTTTTTTCTTTTTCGTTCCGTCATTGTGGTTAACTGTTTTCAAACAGGCGTGACTGTTTACTGCCGTCTTGCGCGCACGCTTTAGGCTGCAGTGACAACAATAATATACTTATGTGGCCATTAAGAACACTGGTTTTTCTTTCTATAATAGAAAATCTAAATGTTTGTGGAAATGTCACCTGTATTTAAACACAGTATTTTTTTTTGGCTTTTACTTGTAATGTTAACTGCAGTCTTGCATGTACTTTTTCTTCATTTACTATTATGCTTGAGTACCACACAGACACTTTTGTGGCCATTCGAAACCCGATGTTTTCTTCACAAAATGTTTGAATCTCCAGAATGTCACTTGTGTTATAACCAAGCATTTATTTTCCTCTATGTAAACAGGACCATGGGGAGAAGGAGAAACGAGACTTTTATTGACGCTATATGCACAATATTCCAGCAAGATCGGCCCCATGAAAAAATTTCGTAGCAAGCGAGCTATGTATGAGCACATCTCTAAGGAAATAGTACAAATACTCGGAATATCCCGAACCGCAACACAATGCGAGTCGCGGTTTAAAACAATAGCAAAAAGGAAGAAAACTGAAGACACCAACAACCGAACTTCAGGCCACACTCACTGCCAGGTGTCATGTGAAGAAGAGTTTGCTCAGGTAAGGGCAGCAGATGACAGCATTGAGCCCGAAGTTCTTCGTGGAGTCAACTCGGTGACATACAAGAGTGCACCTAAAGCAGCTGAGCAAGCCAGCACATCTGCAGACAGTGCAGGCGCATCCACGAGTACATCTGCATCCACTGAAAGCCCTGACCACAGCAGCTCCGGACCTCTGAATGATTCCACAAGTGAAGCTTTGGAGAATTCGGGCCAACAACAACGAAAAAAAAGGAAAAAAATATGAGAGTAATCATCCCACTGCTGGCCGAATGAGGCACATGGAACATTTTTTCGAACGAATGGAGAAACTAAATCAAGAACGAGAAGCCAAAAAGGATGAAAGAGAGGAAAGAAGAACGCTATCTTGAGCTGGTTAAGTTGCACAGGGAGCACATTGATGCCCTGAAAGACCTTGCGGCAAAGGCCGACACTTGAAGACATAGCATACCTTGCACACGTGACTGCCTTTGTGTGTCAACATACATGTACAATAAATAAGCCTAAGTTTTGCCAATATGATAATTTGTCCTCAGTTATTGCTCTCATCACTCCCTACAGTTGCTGCATCAAAGCGTTTCTTTTCAGTTCGCCTCGACAGCGCAGCACACTTTCACGGTCAGTCAGTGGCTGCCTGTTTTGATTCAACTCTGCACGCTCCTCCCTGATCTGCAGAAGTTGATCTTGTCTAAATTCTTCTCTCTCTTCTTCACTCAACAGGTACTCAACAACTGTGTCACCGCTGTCGAGGCATATGTTGTGGAGCACACAGCATGCTATTATAAACTGTGTGATTTTGTCCACTTTGGTAAACTCAATGTATCGGAGCTGTCGAAACCTCTGCTTCAAAAGAGCAAAGGCATTCTCGACCACCACCCTTGTTGACGAAAGGTAATAATTGAACCTGCTTTTATCTGGTGTCATGTTGCCATAATTTTTAAATGGCGTAAGCAGGTGTTCTCTAATTGCATACGCGGCATCTCCTAGAATATGATACTTGTTCACCTGGCAGTGTCGGCATGTCTTGCTGAACACTTGATAAACTCGGCACACGCGAATCGTGCACCTTGCTTGGTGGGCCCAGAGCCGTAGATCCCTTCGGGGAGAGTTCGGCGGTCTCTTGATCTCACCGCCAGTCTGGCAACTGCTGCGTTGGCATCTGGCAACACAACGCTCCCGCCTTGCGAACGCCATTTGTGCCTAGGTTCCATGCGGTGCTGGACGTGTGCGTATACTGGACTGTGTGTGTGAAGTACCATCAGCGCCGTCGGCTGCTGTGCTTCGCTTTTGACCCCCCCCCCCCCCCCCCCCCAACTTAAAATTACGTTTTTTGTCCTCAGTATAAATGAGCGCAATGAGCCACAACAAACTCTTACTAGCACAGTGTACATGAAGCAGTTTCATTTATTCATGTGCCCTTGTTATACAGTGTTTCTGAACAGGGATCTCCACTGCTGGCGCCCTTCACTGAGCTGCGCCCATGAAAAACTTTCATCTTTGAAAAAGGCTGGCCTCCAGCCAAAACGTCAGAATAAATCCTATGTTTGTCACTGTGACTTTCTGATATTATATATATATATATATATATATATATATATATATATATATATATATATATATATATATATATATATATATATATATATATATATATAGCCTCCCCCCCGCTCTCCGGGAAAGTGGAAACTTGCAGCCTCTAGTGACAGCCCACTGCACCGATGCGCTCCAGAGACCACGCTCGCCTATTGCCTTGCACAAGGTGTCGCAGCGTAACCTGTCACCAGTCCGACACGAGCTGTGGAGCCCGCAGTGCTGCACGTTCAAAGCAAGGTGCTAAAAGAAAAAAATTGACGGCAGATCCACGAGGTGAATGATGATGAGATTGGGCGAAGCTCCTGGAAGTAATCATCGGTTAAACCGTGAAATTTCTTCCGTTAATTCGCCTGATAAAAATGACGTGAAACGATTGATTAAATGTTTTATCTGTTCACGTACGGCGGGATCTTGCCGACGCTGCCTTGCTGATGTGGCTTCTTGTTCCCGTACACCAGGATCTTGGCGGCGACGTCGCGCAGCTTCCCGGCGCGCTTCTGCCTCGAGGGCTCTCACTTCAGGGTCCTGTCTGCGAGCGCGCGCCGCCGCTACCCTGCGCGCCCGCCTTTCGGCATCCTTATCCATACGAGCACACACCGACGGACGGCAACGAGCATCGTCAACTACAAACCTGTATCGCGATATGGTTTTGATTATAAAACCATTGCTTTACCTGGCGTCTTTCGTTAAGCAGCTGGCGTCTTTTCGTTTTGCTTTAGAAACATCTGGCGTCTTTCGTTAATCAGCTGGCGTCTTTTCGTTTTGCTTTAGAAACATCTGGCGTCTTTTCGTTTTGCTTTTAGAAAACATCTGGCGTCTTTCGTTGGTTTATTTCATCAATCAACGGCGTTTTGAGCAAAATTTTTATTGTTTAATCACGCACAGGAGAAATCTCACCAGGCACTACCTTGGAGGTAAACAATGGCTGCTACTGGGAATGAGAGACAGCAGAAGTCGGCTTTTAACACTTCTACTTCTACTAACGTTTCCTACTGGAACATGCCAATGGCTGCTAATGGGGAATGAGAGAAGAATTCGGCTTTTAGTTAACGCGCACGCTGCGAATTTTTTTTATTGTTCAACAACGCACAGGAGAAATCTCCCACCGGCACCACCTTGGAGGTCAAAGCGTAAGACTGGTTACGCACTACGACTACGACGACGACTACGACGAGGGACGAACGGGTGCTGCTTTAAGGAGCTTCGCCCCTAAAAGAACTTCGATATCAACACAAATCAAGCACGTTGAGCACAGGCAGACGACGTTCGCTGCTCACCGGAAATTAGTATGCCTTTGAAACTAACATGTTCTAGCCCGAAAAAGTAAAAAGATCCCTTGCGCACTGCGAATAGGCCAAGATGAAGAACCCATAATTGAAACTGCTGTTGTGGCCGACTTGGCACAATGACAAAACAGCACGCTGTAGCCATCGAACATTCAGGTGTATTTCGCAAGAAGGCCAATGGCTTACATTGGCGTCACTGTAGTGTTGACGTGATAGACAAAACAATAGACCTTGGAGATGTTCATAAAACGTTTTCAGCAATATTTATTTCCCAAGATAAGGTATCCTCAAACTCAGCAGAGGTAGTCACTCATCTAAGCTTCACACATTTGCCGGCTCCAGCGCCACCGGTTCCAGTCATCATGGCAGCAGTGAGGCACAAACAGGGCTCAGTGCAGTTGCCCTTGAGACCCGGGTCGACGCCGCACTGCATAGCAAGAAAGATAGTTAAACAGTCTATTGACGGTCAGCCAAAACACGTATGACCTTCAACTTGCGACCTGATTATTCTAAGTTTTCTATAACTCGAGTGCACCATCAGTGGCTTAGTGGTAGGTTTGGGGACACAGGTTTCATTGGCCACCACGTAGGCAGCGTTGTGAGGGAGGCAAACTTCAAGGCCGCTTCTAAGTTTACGTTTGCACGATCGCGAAATAAACTCAGGTGGACAAAAGTAATCCGGAACGCCCCACTACAGTGTGCCTCATAATCATATATTCGCAGGTACTACAACAGTGTCTAGTTATTCTTACGATTTAATGTCATGATAATAAAGGCACGCACATTCGCACATGTATTGAATAACTTGTTCTGCTCAGTGCACACAAATACTGACTGCGCAGTTCACTTTTGTTGGTGGCTATAGTCACCATAAAAGGTGGATGTATACATCGACGCAGGTTTTGGTACTATTTTCACATCTTTGTGGCACAGGATGTGCGAAGAAGTATCTACTTAGACACTCTCTCACTGTACAGCTTGTGCACTGGGTTTATGCAGACAAGCATGTGCCTCGGGATTATGGTTACGTGCAAAAAGGCACATCTGTACAGACAGCCTAATGCTCAATTTTACTTTGAGGCTGTGCAAATTTTCATCGCATGGGAGCACTCTTGTGCAGTTCAGCCTAATCGATATGTACTTTGTTCATACTGGTAACCGGAGAAAGGCGCACGAAATGAACAAGTCCGTAGACAAAGATTGAACAGTTCAGCTACAGAGATGTGAACAATGCATTAAAATCACCCCATCATGAAGAAGGAAGACAACCACAGAGAAAGAGCTCAGGATACGCAGTGAGTTGGTATTGCTATACTTCAGAGAAGCGAATATTTGTCGGTTACAGAAAATACAGTGAGTGAAAGTTACCTCATCGCCGAGCTTTTACACTACCGACACCCTTCGCGTGATGACAAGAACTAAAGCACAACTACCACTACGTAGAGATATGAAACGCCAAAAATCACACTGCAGCTGTGTGAGAAAAATCGGTAGTCTCATGGTTACATTCTCGCACATTGCGGAGTGATACTTACCGGTGGGCCACCGCAGTCTTCGAATGCACCTGACCAAAGTACATCATAGGCAAGGCAAGCAGGCCTGAAAGGAAAGACGTAAACATGAGCAGAAGTATGACGTGTAATGTGGAGATTTTGTTATTTAAAGAAGGCTATATGAAACCCCCTCACTGACAATGTGCCCTCTAAGAGAAGAGCCACCGAGAACAAAATAATAGCCGCACGCATGGTCGATATATTCTGATCCTGTCACTCGCCGATGTTGTTGATCAAAGCTACAACTGCAGCCTACAAATACAAAGCTACAACTGCAGCCCTTTTATACGCACGACCGTAAACCTAAGCAGATGGAAATATTTTGTGCATGCGAATGAAATATCAATAGCTCCACGCAGTACAGTACAAGCTGTTGCTCTATGGTTCCTCCATTGTACGATCAAGATGCATTACAGCAGAGGACATATCACTGAATATGTACAAAAAGCGAATATTTATTGTTCATATATTGTTCATTTTAAAAGCCAAGTTCGCCAGCATCAAGAGTATAAAGTACCGAAAACTATCACTGTCTGTTTATTTTCCGGTATCAGACTTAACCGGGATGTTAACCTTATGAAGATATTCGGTGCTTAATCCATCCGGAATAAAGAAAACTTCTCAATCTTTCCCAGTCGATGTGATACCAAAAGTAGCATGTCGTGGTTTTGTAGAGAGCTACCGAGTATAACACCATGCTTATAGATGCAACATGACAACTCACAAATTTCACCCTATGTTATTGCGTTCTACAACCGACAAGGGTCCTCGTGGGTGCGAGTACGTCAAACTGTATAAGGGAATGGCGGTTGCAAGCAGGTCACAAAGACTAAGTAAGCATACAAGGCTTAATAAAGAAATAAGAAAAGTTGGTATATTGGTACTTCATGAGATCCAATACAATTTGCTGAAATGTTCCCGGTAGCTCTCGCTTAGGATTAGTCCCTTCATATTTGTCGGACCACTCGAGGTTGTCTGTAAACGGTAACCTTCGATGACGCTTGACCGTGTATTATTATATCGCTTGCCTACAACGTGACCGGGGCCCATCTTCAATGATTCTCTCCTTTAAATTCTTTTTCACTAGGCTTCAAGTTTGTCATGTGACGCCTTCTGCTAGCTTTGTTCCTTGCTTCATGCTTGAGCTAGAGTGAGCTAGAATAGGGGTAGTGCTTAACGCTCCGTGCGAGTACACAACCAGAGCGTTTCCAGGGGAACTACTGCAAGGTAATAGCTCCTCGGTGTAGTAGTTCCCCTGGAACTACTGCACCGAGGCGCTGTTGCCGTTCAGTAGATCGACTAAATTTATCTGACACTCGGTCACGTACAATTAGAACGTGCCATGGTTATGTGTACTTGAATTGGCTGAGAGTACAAGTCTGTACCCACAGATTAACAACCCTGAAGAATCTGTTGTTGAGCGCGTGTATTGTGCTACAATTGATATTGCGTGACGTAACATAGCGAAATTATGTTGTCAATGAAAGAGCACGCTATCATAAGCAATTAATCAGGTTTGGCGTGCGTACTTGCGTGTAAAATACAAGAGCTAGCCACAGCTGTCCACTTGAGGAGTCGCGGACCATCTCGCCTATTGTTTTCAAACTGGTCATGTTCAAAGTGATGCTAGAGTTATGAAAAGAAAATATTCGCAATGCTTTGTTTAGAACAAGGTCAATACACATGGTCGCCAAACTTTGGACGAAAAGCGGCCGACAACCAATTGTCAGCGGCATCAACATGGTGGTTATGGAAGTTGCGATTGGAGCATGACTGGGTCAGGAGGGTCCCAACACTATTAATAAAAAATAGCTTTGCAACGAAGAAAGCTACCGCATTTATTTTACTGCAAAAGGTTACTTTTTACTAATAGTTTTAGATATATATGATACGCGAAATGAACTGTTGTGCGTTTTACATCTGTACTATTCAGATATTCATGTGTACTCGGAACGATAAGGGGGCGTCTACTACGCCCCAGGAGAGTGTCCATGGAACTTTAGTCCGCTGCGGTACGCCCCTCTGCTTTGTTAGTGTATTTTGATCTTCCGTGTGTTTGAATTTCTGCGATACAACTATTACATCTGCTGTGCGCCCTGTTTCATGAATGTGTCACATCACGAGTGAGGCATTCAATGAACAATGAACCATGTTAACTTTGGATAGGCGCCGTCTCCAGCAGTCTTCGTGCGGCAGCGGCAACCGAAGAGACGAACAATGATCATTTTATTCTATTCCCGAAAAAACGATGATCTGTGCGAGAATGCAAGGTTTCCGCTGGTACCTGTTGATTGATCTATGCCACTGTAACTTCGGACAAGCATTTTAGAATGCAGAAACATATGCATGGTAATAAAGCACAAGTGCGCGATACAATATCGACTATGCTCGCGGCAAGGTTGAAGTGGGTGCCTGCTTTCTGCGATGATAAGGAACGGTAGAATGTAATGTTTTCTTGAGTTACTCGTAAAACTTGTTTACACTCCTTTAAAATATTTAGCAGCTTCCTGCATCAATCACAACACGCTCGCCTTAAACGTAAAGCTCTGTCTTTCCCATCCTGCTGCCAATAAAATGTTGAGAATTGGGGAGCATGCTTATATGCGTGAAAGTGATCGACTTGGTCGAATTTACGCAAATGCTATCAGTATAGCTTCTTTGTCACGATTACTAATGGTATGTCCTCTTTCCCAATAATATTTATTCCTCGTGCATCTCTATGTTGACCACGTCTTGTAATTATGTTAGCGTAAGGATGTGTGTGCTCGCTCTGCTTGGGTTATTCTTAGGGGCTTTTCGTTTTTTTCTGACACAGTTTGTGCCGGCTCTAGAGTCTTTGTATCTTCCTTGCTTAGTGATGCGATGCCAATAAAAGGGAACTGCTGACAAAATTCCCTCATTTATAGCCACTTAATCTTTTTATTTTCGTGCGAACTTCATGGAAATTTGGAGCAACACTGTGCGCTCGCCAGTACAGACAAATATTGACGCAAGGCAAGACAGGCGTTACGAGGTGACTTGTGTTAGCCGAAGGCAAAAAATATATTAAGAAAAGGCTAACTTCATGGAACACTCAAAAAAGGAATTACTGTAGTTTTTCACAACATATAACTTTTTATCCATTGTCTACAAGACACGTGTCCACGTTTGATCGAACTTTAAAAACAGAATGCCAGTAGAGCGCATCCGTGCGGTGTTCGAAATTATAATGCGTATATACCATGCGAAGAATCTTATAGAAATGAAAGATATTCAAAAATACTATCCGATTAGCAAACGTGCGAAAGAACGAAATGCAATTTCGGGCCACTGACGACAAAGATGAGCTTCATTTTTACCAGATGTGGCGTCACATCCCTGTATTTTTATTTCTGATGGATGTTTTCCATCCTCAATACATGGTGATTGAGGTCCATACGAGTCGCCATTTTCTGGAGACATTAGTTTCTATGGGAGCGTCGTTACCATGCAAAATATACCGTGGTTCGGAACTTGTGTGGTATATTTAAAATGTTGAGTTGCTTCATTTCTGGCATTTTACGCCCCCGAACCGCGATATGATTGTGAGAGACGCGGTAGTGTGTGTGTAGAACATTATTGAAATCCTGCAGATTTCTGGCCTGGGCTCCCACCTAGGAGCAAGCGGAGAGACCGTGTCTCCCAGCAGCTTCCTCGGCCTGCTGGATCGCCCAGAGTTGTTGGTCCAGGCTTGAACTGAGCAGCGCGGCACGCCAACGCGCACGAAGGTCTTCATTGGAGGCCGCGACCCCAGTGTTGCTGATTATTGCTGGACATGCCCATAGGATATGATCTAGCGTAGCTCTGCTGTTACAATACTGACAGAGATTGGTGGTATATAATTCGGGATGTATGTGGTTCATTATGACGGGGTTCGTGTAACTTCCTGTTTGGAGCTGCCGCCATTGAACGGACTGGGCCCGAGTAAGCTTGTGGTGAGGTGGTGGGTACTCCCGCCGTTGCAGTCGGTAATGTTGAGTAATCTCGCAGAATTTAGTGAGCCGATCGTCCCATTCCCACACCGCCGCAGAGGAGTCCGTTCGGGTGGTTGCTGCTTCGAACGCGGCTCGGAACGTGAGACCTCGAGCCACGTTGTGCACCACCTCGTTTGGATTGAGCTCCGGCTTACCTAGGGGGGTGTGGGCTGGGAACCAGAGGATCTGTACGCATTTGTCTGTCTCGCGAATTTCGCCTTTAGTTAAGATCCGCAATGCCTCAGGGGAGATTCTGCCGTTCGCATAGTTTCGCACGGCCGTTTGCGAGTCGCTTATAATGTAGTAGGCGTTGGTATGGGCTATTGCCAGCGCTATAGCCACTTCCTCCGCCGTTGCTGCGTGCCTTGTGGCCAGTGAGACGCTTGTTTTGCATTGGTGTGTGTGGTCTACGACTGCGGCTACGAAGCAGTGGCGGTCTCGATAGCGTGCTGCATCGACAAAGACCGCATCCTCGTTGCGACCAAAGATCTCGGTCATGGCTGTGGCTCTGCTGAGACGTCTATCCAGACTGTATTCCGGATGCATGTTTTTAGGTATGGGTGGAACTGTGATCTTAGTTCTGATATCGCGCGGTATGTCGTGTTTGAAGCCGTGTTGGACATGGTAACGGATGCCGAGATTCTCTAGAATCGTTCGGCCTGACTTAGTTTTGGCCAATCTTTCGAACTGCGAGATTTGTTGCGCTTCGATAAGCTCGTCAAGGGTATTGTGTAGGCCCAGTTGAAGGAGCAAGTCTGTGCTGGCGTTTTGCGGCAGCCCTAGTGCTTGTTTGAATATTCTTCGAATGAGGCTATTGAGTTTTGACTTTTCTGCGGCGGTCCATCGGTGATAGGCCGCCACATAAGTGATCTGGCTGAGTACAAAGGATTGGATGAGGCGGATGATACTAGCCTCTTTCATTCCTTTGTGTCTATTGGTGATTCGTTTAATGAGGCGCATCGTGTTTGATACCTTGGCGTCAACCTGCCGAACTGTCTCGCCGTTTGCGCCCTTACCCTCGATGATCAGGCCCAAAACTCTAATTTTATCCACGGTTGGTATGATGCGACCATCGCTTGTTGTGAGTGTTACATCGACGTGGGTCTGCGTTTGGTAGTGTTTTGGTGGTCGGCCTTTTAGTGCGGGGCGATATAGCAGCAGCTCGGATTTCTCCGCCGAACAGGATAATCCCGTCCCTCGAAGATACCGTTCCACTGTGTCAATCGCCTCCTGTAATCTCTGTTCTATAGATCCATCGCTGCCATCACACACCCAGAGGGTAATGTCATCGGCATAAATGGTGTGATGGAGTCCAGGGATTGCCTGTAGCTGCGACGGAAGGCCTAGGAGCGCGAGGTTAAACAGCATGGGAGAGATCACGGAACCCTGCGGGGTGCCCGAGCTTCCCATGGTTATCTCGGACGACATGAGCTCTCCTACAGTGATGGTGGCCGTCCTATCCGTGAGAAAAGCTCTGATATAATTGTACGTCCGGAGTCCCAAGTTTAAGGTGTTGATTTGATTTAGGATGGTGCCGTGTGTAATGTTGTCAAACGCTTTCTTAAGATCTAGGCCGAGAATGGCCTTAGTGGAGCGGCCTGTGCTGTCAATGATGTCATGCTTGAGTTGCAGCATGGCATCCTGGGTCGAAAGATACCTGCGGAAGCCAATCATGTTGTGTGGAAATAGGTCATTGTCTTCTAGGTAATTTGTTAGTCGAGCTAGGAACATGTGTTCCATCAGTTTGCTCATGCACGACGTTAAAGAGATGGGCCTCAGATTGTTAATATTCAGTGGTTTGCCTGGTTTAGGAATGAGGATCACATGGGCCTTTTTCCACTGCGAAGGCAAGCTGCCGGTGGTCCAGCAGCGGTTAATATATTTTGTGAGCTGCGTGATGGACTCGTCGTCGAGATTTCGCAGTGTCTTATTAGTAATGTTGTCGGGGCCCGGGGCAGATTTCGTGTTAAGTTTGTGCAGGGCGGCACGGATATCCGCCTCGGTAAATTCATCGTCTAGAACAGTGTTGGCCTGTCCTGTGTAATCTGGGTGCTGCTGAGGAGGAACCTGAGAGATGTAGGTGAGCTCTACCTCCCGAAGAAATTCCTCCTCTGTGCCCTTGTACGCGTGTATGAGTTTGTTTATGGTCTGTCTATGGGCGGTTTTGTTGTCTTCTGGATCGAGTAGGAATCTCAGAAAATGCCACGTTTTACCTAAATGTAATTGTCCGTCCATTTCATTGCAGGTTTCATCCCAATGTTGTCGGCATAATTTATTTGCATACGACTCAAGGCTCCGGAAATTTCGACCACCTTTGCTTCTTTAACGCGCACTGACGTCGCACAGCACACGGGCCTCAACATTTCGCCTCCACCGAAATGCAGCCGCAAAATATTGAGTTGCTTCAAGCAGCTCGCATACGTAAATCCTGATACGCATGAAATCGCATGAAGTTGCGTCAACACCTGTCACTGGTCCTTTGTCGAGTATTAGGAAAATACTCGAATTGTCCCACAAACAGAATGAGGAAACACGGTCCACATTACGAGTATAGCATGCCTTCATGCTATACTCGTAAAGATTATTGCAAACGTCTGCCAAGTGAATGGCCAATACTTGTGGAGAAAATATTCAGCATTGTACTAGCTCGTACCACTGCTGAGATTCCTTCCCGACTTGTTAATTTATGCTAAAAGGGTGCCTAAAAAACATAAAGAAATGGCGAAGCGACAAGCGCACAACCGGCAGTTCAAGAATAAACTCAGAAGCGAAATGAATGCCATGAGAACTTCCAGTCATGTGAGCGTGATCGCTTATGATAAACAACAGCCTCCGTATGCATAAACGCTCTAGTAAAGGGTGCGTCTAATGGGCGGAACGAGAACGTGTTTTTACCTCTTAAACTTACATCACCGATTCTTTATTTCTCCATCGCTTTCCGGTGGCCTCGCGTCACCTTGGCATCCCACTTCTTTCTGCGCACCGAATCTGAGGGAGGCGAAAAGTCCGACGCAGTAGTTTTTACGCCGACCTGGCGTACACAGGGACGCACTGGTCATTTTGTTGTTCTACAACACGAAAGGCCAAAGCATGTGCTTTTCGGCGGATTCCATTCACTTGAGGCCACAAACCCAGCACCTCAATGTGGCCGTTAAGCACCCGCCACGACTCTCCGCTCCCGACCGCGGTGGTAAGGCGCCCAATACTTTGAACCGTGACGGCGGATGGGCGGAGGGGGGCCGTGCAAGCGCTTTCACCACTCTAATACCCCTGTCACACGGGACAATTTAAGTGCACTTTGCATGAGTGCACTTCGCCGCTAGTGTCATTCGCACGCTGTTACACGGGAACGTTTAGTGACACTCGCTGCAAAGCGCAGGCGAGTGCGTTCGCTGAACTCACTTCGCGGTCACGGAATGTGTAGCCTCGGTAGCAGTGGCTTGCAACCAAATACGCTAATGCACAACGCGGCGCACGTAGTATTTTTAAAACATTGCTTTCGTTATTAGAAATGCTGCTATGCATTAAAACAGATCATATTTCAACAAAAAACCTCGCTATTCTCACCCTTGGGCAGTTTGCAGCCACGTACGCTAGGGGAATGCACATTTCCAAAGCACACTTCTCTTTCCCGTGTAGCAGCGCGTGAGCGTAAGTGCACTTTGTGAACGTAACTGCACTCGCTCAGAGTGCACTTAAGTTGACTCGTGTGACAGGGGTATTCGCAATGCCCACGGACTATAGGGGGCGCACTGGGCGATCCAAGATGGCTGCCCGGAGGAGGGTCGACCCGTCTGAAGAGCGTCTGCTAGCATGTGCAAAGATAGGACGTGCGGACATAAGCCCCGTGCCGCTTTCGCCGGATGGAGTCACGAGCTGCACTGAAGTGTATATCAGACCAAAATACTTGCTTAAATCACAGACAGCACCAAATGCCCGCAACCTTAACATTTGCTGCGACATGAAGGGCTGTTTCAGCCCGTGTGCGTGCACCAACGATGTGTTGCGAGATCCTGTGCGTTCTAAAGAAAGCCAGTGCGTGTAACGGAATTGGCGTATTAACTAGACGACGCTCAGAGGTACGTACCGAGCCTGCCTGGCGTATTTCGTGCTGTAGTGCGCAGCTAGCGGCTAACGCTATGGATTTGCTGCTGGGCACCGCGCGTTGAACGTGACGTTAAAACATGTAGCGCCGTCACCATTACTTTCGTTGTCTGGAACGCGGACTTAGCAGAAAGCAATCACGTCTTTGTGGCGTTGAACTTCTCAATCAGTTGCATTTGGGCAGAAATCAAGCCTCAAGTCGACATTTACTCGGACGCTCCTGAATCTAGTCCCGTTTTTGCTACCGCGACCCAGAGATCCGATCGCAGCTTTGTGCTACACGGATGCGCTATCAATCGAAATCCACGCATTAGAATCGAACTTATAGGTCCCACCTGAGTGCTGTCGTTTCAGTCGAGAGTTGAATGAACTCAGCCAAATTGATTCAATTGTTGGATCGCATGGCAGCGACGTCGTTCTCGATCGTTATCATAAGGCTCGATTGCGATGAAAAAGGCCCGCGTAGGCAGTGGATTCGTATCCGTTACGGCAGCTGTTCCAACGCATCGCGGGCTATTTCTTTGTAAATTTTGCTCGGCGAACCGTATCAGAGCTTCAATTATGTCAATTTGACGAAGTAGCAAACTCTTACGGCGAGCCATGTGATTGAAATTCACATTTAAGGTGTCGGTTGCGGTAGAGATGACGAAATCTGCTGCTGTGTGCGTGGGGGAAAAAAAAACAAACACACGTCCCCTGCCATTTACATAAGTGAAGTTGGGGCTAAATATAAATGGACGCCCCAGTCATGGCATTTCACCTCTCCTTAATGCACTTCATGTAATTTGCACTTCACATGTTTTTATTAAGAATGTGATCCCTGTTGTTCCGCGGCATGCTCTCTTACTGCGCAGTCTACTGATATCAGTTGCCCTTTATGAGCAGCAATGTAAAGTGACACTTTCTCATTCAGTTCATTAAAACTACTTCGGTCAAATTCCACTCTGAATGTTTGCTTGGAGTCTTGCTCTGCAACATCAAGATCAGTGTTCGTGCCAGATGTGCAAAAATATTTTTTTGGCATTTCTAATGTTCAAAATTTTATTGGGTTGTGTTAAAATTTGCACATTTAAACGTGCCTGAAAGCTCATTCTTATGGCCACAGGGCAGTTTTCTGTAGATTTACCTTAACAGAGATACCTAGTGGGTGCACGACGATAATCAAATCAACTTTATTTTCATTCTGTCATAGAGAAAGGACTGTGGCAAAAAGCTCTCATTGAAACACTTGACTAGTTCGCAGCACCATACAAAAAGAAAATAGTCACAGCAGTAACAGTACACCGATAAGTAAATATAATAGTTTGAAACTTCACAGTTAATGTGCAGCAAGGCTTACACGATAATGAAGTACAAATGTAAAATTTATACTAGTAGTGCAAGGTGATAAAACGACTTATTTGCAGAGAAGTACTGCTAGAGATAAGAACATAGTGCACGGGATGTCCCGTCTTTGTCAGCCAGCCTGGCACATTCATTACCGTAATGGTAACCTGTCTCATGACAGCAATACAGCAGAAATGCTTACGAATGGCTGCGGCGGTGGTAGTGTGGTTGTGGTGTTCGGCTTAATTTTAAGAAGAATGTGTGCTCAATCCTAGCCATGGTGGTCGCCTTTTCAATAGAAGTGAATATTCTCGAGGCCCCTATGCTCTGTGCTATCAGTGCACGTTAAAGAACTCCAGGTGGCCAAAATTTTCAGAGCTGTCCACTACACTGTGCCTCAATCATATTGTGGGTTGGCATGTAAAACCCCTGCGATTATGAACATGTTTAAGAATCCACCACTTCAGCTGCATCAAAAAGCTTGAGAAACTGGCAAGAAAACGCTGTATTTTTTTCCACGTTAATGATTTTGTTGCAATACTGAAGGGTCCTTCGTTGAGGGGAACAGTGTGTGTGGCTTGTGCTCTGCTGCAACTACCTGAAGTGCTGACAGTTTGATGCAGGATGAAAAATGTCTGCTTGTGGCATCATCTCTTGATGGTTGAAATAGCCAGGCATAGCTTACTCAGACACAAAAATGACATACGAGAAAACAAAAAAGGGTGGACAGGATGAGCGTACTTGTCTATCAAGCCTTGTTTTTTGGTTTGTCATTTCGGTGTTCGAGCAGCGTGCTAAAATAGCCAACTATGCTCAGCCAAGTAGGCCGCTACATGCTGGACCTGCACCCCTACATGGCAAAATGGCTTCTCTTTTCGGGCAGTCTACTGCTTCTAACCACACATATTTGATACGATAATAAATTCAACTGCTCCTCTCCACTTGTTGACACCATGAGGAGCCGGCGCACTGCTTTGACTACTCACACACATGTTCCCTTTTGTAAAAAACCCCCTTGTGTACTAAGCAAGACAATGTGAAACAAGGATGGTTGAAAAACATGAACCACGCCATGCAGCGCTGACTAGCAAATGACTTAATTGGGTGCAAAAGACATACGTAAATACATGCGGAACATTGCCACGTCACAAGCGAAACACAAACCAAAATAAAAAAATACTGAAATAACCGTATAAACATAAAGGAATAAATGGAAAGGTCACCATTACATGATACTCTGTGCACATGGCAAGAGTGGTAATTCATGGTGTGTTAACAGAAAGACACAATTTCATTGTCTGAGAGTACAAGAGACCAACACACACTTATCTTTTAACATGCAGTGTTATGGGACTCAAAAATTTCACGCGTCAATTGGCTGTTGTTTCTTGCTAGCATGTCACATTTTAAAAAATGGGGGCAACAGCCACAATATTGCAGTGAACACCAAGACAACCACTGACGGCACTAGTTACGTTGTCATACTCATGAAGCCTGTCATTAAGCATCCACCAGTCCGGCCAGGTTTACACCACGTTAATATTTAACACACTGGTTACAGTGCAACATACACGAGGACAGTAGAAGGAACGAACAACACGGCGCTGTATGTTGCGCTGTAACCAAGTGGAAAAATGAATCCCAACCAACTGGCCCAACTTGACATTTTAACACACTGGCCTATCAGCGTCAGTTTGTGAGAGAGTTTATATAGGCAGGGTATTACAGTGCATCTGTGAAGCTTGCTTCTGCATATTGTTATTGTTACTCAATCATTTATTACATTTACACTGGTTCATTTCTTTCACTATGTTCTGTGCAACTGAAACCAGCATGTGATAAGGACAACCAGCTCCTACCAGTGCAATCACCCGCGGGGCCAGTTGGTGTGTGTTCATAGTGGTACAGCGTAAGTAAACGAGACACAAGGGGAGAGGAGATAAACCTCTTCTTCTTGTGTCTTGTCTCCTCTCTTCTTCTTGTGTCTCATTTATTTATGATTTGCCACGATCACCTGTGCCTGATTAGTATACTCATAGAGTGCATGCATGATTTTTTGAGAGTGTTCGGCATGCACAGCTTAGTGTTTCTGCCTTTTATTAACTTCAAATGGGTGGCTTCATGATTGAGCTCTTCTAATGTACAGGTTACAACATAACAAACATTACATAAATGAAATATAACAAACATTACATACAAGGCATACTTTGCAAATTACTACAGATGGCACTAACTTCAAATGGGTGGCTTCATGATTGAGCTCTTCTAATGTACAGGTTACAACATAACAAACATTACATAAATGAAATATAACAAACATTACATACAAGGCATACTTTGCAAATTACTACAGATGGCACAGAAGTGCACAGACATCCTGTGGCACATAAGAATTAAAAACTGTCGGTTGACAACATAACAAGGATGTGCTCTTAACTACTTTATTCAAGTGTCTCTTTGCTGCATCAGATATTATGTAGAACAGCTATAGTATAAAAACATACCACCTGAAAGAGCTGCACATACTCGAACTTGTTTCCAGGCCAGTGATAACAACCAAAAAGACCTGCTTGGCAGCATGAAAACTTGCTGAACAAAGCGCTGAGGCCAGCAAATGACAGATGCAAGGAGGTGTGCTGCCTGCTTCCCAATCTATCACCGATTCTGCTCATTGAAAGTAGGCACAGAGTTATGTTGAACGCCTGGAGACAGTGCAAATGTCTGACAGCCATTCAGGCTTACCTAGCATTACTTCCTTATGCTAGTTCAACCATTTTCTTTGGCCAAAACTACTACATCCACCAGCCTTTTAAGTACCACCCCTGCTTGGCAACATTTCAACAAGACCACTTACTTCTGTCTTACCAAACAATACTTATCACTAAATTCCTTTGGTGAAGCTACGGTGTCTACAATTGTATGTTTATAATTATGAGCACATAATATTTTTGCAGCAGTACCATACCTCTGAAATTTAATTTGAATAGCAATTACCCTGGTGTTCCATTTATGACGGCAATTTGTCCTCAATTTAAAGTGTGATTGTACATTTTCGCCAACTTGCTCATTGACTCTGGTTGTTCCGAGTACTTGCTAATAAAAATAAATTGTTTCTCAATCGATCAGCACTCGTGTAATTTTCATCGTCATAAGTTCCTTTTTCTTTTTCATTTCATTTGGTTCTATTGGTTACACTGTAAAATGCATAGCAAAAGAAAAAAGCCACAGGAAGACAACTGTTGGGGCTTTTGACCCCTTCTACAACATTTGGCATCAGGAGAATGATCTTTTGGGCATCCAGAAAGTGAATGTTCCATTTTGCCTCCCACGGTTGCTTAGTAACACAGTGCCATGACTTGTAAATAATAATGAACGTGCAAAACTTGTAGTGTCACGATCATTAGGGAATATGGCTCATGTGAAACCGAATGCTTGCTTTTTGAATGATCTGAAAGTTCTGCTTAAGGAGCTCTGCAAAGACATATGTACAAAATAAGTGTATAAATAATTGGAATGACACACTACTCAAAATGAAAGACAGTGTCTGAAATGCTTTTTGACAAGTTTTGTGGCAACTCAGCCACACGATAAACTAGAATGAGTGGTGATGCAGCGACTAATATGGGATTTGTAGTGCACCCAGGATTTTCCACAACCCAGATGGTGCAAACATTTAGAGGGTATTTTTGCAAGTCTGAATGAACACGCATTACACAAATGAAAATGTTATCCCACATTTCACATTATTTATTGTGATATCTACTTCGCACTTGGGGTTTCATTATACAGCATGTTATCACACACACATTAAACAAATGAAAACGTTATCCTGCGTCTCACATTATTTACTGTGATATCTATTTTGTACTCAGGGTTTCATTATGCAGCATGTTATCATATCGTGGATCGTAGCTGTGTTTACTGTAGTGAGTTTATTTTTGTTATACACACCACATTTTTAAAATCTACAAGACTATGTTTTCATTGCCTCTATCTAAATTTAATAATTTCTATTTTGTTTATAAATAATATCTGTTTATGTGAAAAGACAAGTGTTTCTATGTTGTGACATCACAGCGGCCTGCACTCATTGATGACTTATGACGCCATGTCTTTCTAAAACTACAAATGTTTTGAACATACCTTCCATTTTAAGTTCAGCGCTGCGTTTGTCTTGTGCCTTTTTGAGTCCTATAGTTCGTGCTGCCTACTTAGCCATGCTTTGTTAGAGCTACGAGCCTGGACGTTGTCCTTAGACTGTAATTCGGTGACCAAAATGCCATGGATGGTGTCCCCTGATGGCACATAGGTTAGCATGGCTCTAGCACATGATCCATTGTCGAGAAAGCCTGAATGGATTCCTGGTAATTGTCCTATCGATAATGGCACGGACAACCAGGAAGCCACCAGCGGTGGCACTTGCTCGTGCCGAAGCCATCGTGCACATAAAGATAGAAATCCAGTGAACCCTACCGTCATGGCATGGTGTTGCCCTGTGGCTGCCATAGAACAGGATCCTCGTAGGCTATTCCAATGTAATAACGAAATGTGACAGTAAGCTGCCATGTCAGTTGTCCCTGTTTATTTCCCATTTGGTCCCCATCATTGCGAGTGGTCCAGTCACCTCTGGTGTCAACTGCACACTTCATCCTCACAGTAAATAAGGTTTATATAACAACGTTTCTTGAAGTGTCAGAAACTCATGCTAATTGGTTAGGTCATTTCATTTTTTTCTTTACTGTAGTGAATTGTTTATTTTTGATAGCCCAAAGGGCCCCGAGGGGGCTTTACATGAAGGGTGGGTGTGTGCACTTCACTTAGCATAGGTTAGTTCTTTGACAATGTGTTTAAAATGAAAAGGGTTCTCGTAGTCAAGAGTTCAACGAAAGTTCGCCTGGTCAGGCAGTGCATGAGGGGATATGCGGTCACTGACCAAGTCCGATGTCATCTCAAGAGGGTTCTCATGAAGCATAGTTGAATTGGGGAGGTCATTCCAGTATCTTGAGGTTTGCACAAAGAATAAAGATGAGCCATGGTTTGTCCTGGAGGAGGATACACGGTTATGTCGCGTTTGGTGCAGTTTGAATGGCGAAGGACTGGCTGGCAAAATGTTTGGAGTCCGGGGACGTACATGGGAGAACTTGTGGAATACTACAAGACGGGACACTTTTCAGTAAAGTACAAGGTTAGGTAGGTTAGCTTGCAACATTTGCTGGTACGGAAGTGTACGAACGATCAGAGGAAATAAGCCATGCTGTGCGTTTTTGAATTCCTTACAACATGTTAATATGGTTAGTTTTGTGGGGTTCCCAAACTACACATGTGTTCTTTCTACTATCGTTAGCCAGGACTGTTGTACTTCTTGGTCACTCAGTGATTTGAACATTATACAAGTAATTACAAAAAGCAAGAAGATGGTGCAGCTTTACAGTTTTCAAAGCCTGCTCTCCTGAGAGACTGTGTGAAATAAAGCAAAACAAAAGCCAAGTGATAAGTTTAGGGAAGCCTATGACTTTATTGATAAAGCTTTGAATAGATGTGCCTGAATAAGGACTGTAGGCAAGCTTGTGTGCTTTCATGCTAGGTAATTGGAACAATCTTCCAGTAAGCTTGAGGGCGACCATCGTCATCTGCTCAATAATAAAGTTTATTTCTCTCTTCCAGTAAGCTCTCTTCTAAAGGCTTTATTAAATGAAAGCATGTGTACATATATAAAGAATAAAAGCAAGGCTGCCAGATTTTGTGTATTAATTTACATACACGATACACATTCTAGTCATGAACACATCCACAGAGTTTAACCATATTACTTTCTGAAGTTAGTAATATATACCGGGAGATTTCCTTACAAATGTTACTGCACTGTTGCAGCTGTTGAACCGCCTTTGCACAACTAATCTGCGACATTACGCCGCGGATGCAGCTGCCACAGATATTAGCAGGTGCCAGCAGCCTTCTTATCGTGAATGTCCGCATTTGGGAAAAACTGCGATGCTATATGCCAATCGAACAGTCCTGCGCAGACGTAGCCATGCACAGTTGTTTCTTGGGCGTTCCACGTTCCGCACACAGAAAAATGAATCTCGAAATTTAAACATGCATATGCATACTTTTCACAGCATCGAAGAATTTCTCAACAATAACGCCGTTCGGATGGAATTGGTGAAGTTTAGAAACACAGCGGCCCGTTTCCGCGACTGCACGTTTCGCTATTTTAAAGCGACGCACAGGTAATAAAAGACGATGTACTGAGCAGGAATATGAATCAAGTTCGCCCAGCTGGGTTTTATAACATGGATATAAGCGAATGCCATCGGTCAGTCACGCTTAATCTCCAACGGAATGCGATTGCTGGACACCCCGCGACACAGTCGATCTGTACCACGATCTGTACTTGGGTCCCAGTACATATGGGACGAACGCGGCCCCGCGGATGACTGAACACTCACCATAAAGATTCATAACATTGCTTTCCTGAATGATAAAGCGCCCTATTTTAATGCGAGACTTTCCATTACGAAGGCCCTCATACTGCTTAGTTATCAAACACGCGAGATCGCGAGCTAACGCGACTCCGCCGCATGCAATGTTATGGGCTTCGATCGCGCAATAAAAAAACATCAACTGATAATACGTACAAGCAAAACAGCGTGAATTTCTACAGAAAAGTTCAGGCAACAGTACCTCACTTACTACGTAGCTTGAAAAAAACTCGCGGAGTTGGAACATGTACGGTGTGGGCTTTCGTTGGAAGCGCGGCTAGCCCGCGCGAGCTTCACCATGTATCTTCACGAAAGCTTCGCGTCTCGAAAGAAAGAATAAGGTTTATCCCGTCACGGGGCCCAGATTTATTCACTGCTGCACAAAACATTCGAGGTTGTCGTGTTCTTTTTCCTTGCCAACGCGCTAACAATCGGGCTAGCACACACGAACAGGGCAGCGGCGGCCAGGGCGGCCATTTTGTCGTCTGCTAACCCTCCTCCGGAGGGTTCTCCTCCAATCCGCTTGATGGCGTGGTAGTCTACGGGCATTGCCAATAAGCGGGGGAGCTGCATCGAGGTACTCTTACGGGTTCCGTGCAGCACCATCGCGGTGCGGCAGTTCCTCGCAAAAGGGCGTGCGAAAGATTGCGCTTTGGAAACTCTCCCAGCATTCCTACTTCTCTCTTCTCTACCCCGAAAGGTTCCTAAGCACGGACTGCACCCTCTGTGGCGGTTACGCAGACTTCGAGCATGTCCTGTGGATCATGTCTGCCCTTGCCGGTCCCCCTTTCACCCTAGACGAACTGAAGAAGATAATTAAGGCCGAAGACCGTACCTCCCAAATGCTGGCCGTCCAGAGGGCCCGCGAGAGGGCTGTAAGGTATGATCTGACGGTGCCCGAGTGCACCTAGCTGGGTGACGTTCAGTTCGCTCGCGTCTATTGTGGACCAAATAAAGCTATTTGACTCGCTCACTATCTCTCTGCTCGTGAGGTTGCCTTGTCTATGTGCAGAGGGTATGACAAATAGGCGGGGCGGGGCGTTGACGCCGGTGACACGGTTTCCACACCCTCGGGACTCGCCGCTGAGACATATTTACACCAGCTGGGCATATTGGTGTGATGTTGATGCCTGAACTGCAGCACGATAAACAAAGGGGGAAAGTGAGATAGCGCAGGTAGATTGCAATACATGTTGAAGAAAATGCACAGAATCACGAAAGCTATAACTTAATCTCATAGAAAAGAGGCATTGTAAATAGCGTACGCGAACTTCTGTCCGCGTATATTCTAAGTAAAACCCAGTACTTTGGGCGCTGTGAAAGCTTTTAATAATATTTTAATGTTCTACAGATGTTGGTTTTTTTGCAGCTTGTGTTTATTAACTAAAATTCTTTGTGTGGTTTAGTACACTGAAGGCTTTACGCTTCTTCTGCATTCCGGCTGGCGTTGCGAAGTGCAGTTTTGTCGTGTGAGCTCCATTTATACCTGGTGAAGGGGCTTACTCCAACTGTAGAATCAAGCTACTAACGTTCGTATGTATGAGAAAGATTACCTACTTGTATGGTTAAGCCTGACTGAGAATTTGCGGTCACTTGGACCTAAAACAGGCCAGTGAAAATGTCTGGGGTCGCAAGTCATGAGGTGGTGTGATGAGACCTCGGCACGCGCGACCGACACAAATTGACAAAAACGGCTTAGATATTGTATTTCTGTTATTTCCTTTTCTTGAGGACGATCGGCTTACGGCATAAACTATCGTACTTGCCTTTCATACTGGTCTTCCTCGCACCTTTTATGTTGTTTCGTCGAGCAGTAAACGTAAAGGAAGGCTGGCAGTGTTGATTATCATCATGAAAAAACGTAAACAAACCGTGTATTCATGCATATACGCGCACCAGTTTGCATGACATTGGTCCTCTCGAACGTAAGATGCATGTTTAAAGGGGCCTTACGAGCCGCCTATTTCGCCCTGGAAGACGGCGTCAGGACGCGGTTTGATAAACGATTGCACATCCTCACACGATGGGAAATTTTTCGCGCCAGGTTCTTGGCCACTCTCACGAGCGTAATCCCCAAGGAACGCGCCGAAACACTTCTGAAAAGCTGCGTTTAACTCCCAAACGAAAGTGGCGCCGTCTACACTGAGATGACTCGCCTTTCGGCGTGTCCACCCCGTATGTCTGAAGAGACAGAAGCTCGGTTCCTCATGCCGGGAGTGAAGCAGGGCCTCTTCGCCCTACTCATGCTCAATCCGCCGACGGCCGTCCGAAATTTTGTTTCTGAGGCGACCACGATCGGGAAAATGGTGGACTGGCGCGACCTGCAATACTATCGCCGTGCGGCGTCTGCCCACTACGCCGATAAGGGCCATCGAGTGACCATAAATATCATGTGCGAAAAGCTAATTTGTATATTCCGTCGTCGCAACCTCACGTGAGTTCGATCGCAAGTGTTGTCCACAATTAAACCAAGCAAGCACTGCGACTTACTGAGCCGCTGCAGCCCCGGCAGGACGCATTGACCCACGCCACTGGCGCAGGCGGGCTTATCGACCCTCCGCACAAACGCCAAGACCCCACACCGGCGCGGTTACTTCGCCAGCCACCACCGCCGCTGCCATCGGGCCCTCGTGTCGGTCGTCGTTACTAAACGACCACGACTGACGTTTGGCGCGCCCTCAAACGCCGCACACCAGGGATATATAATTTTCGCGCACTCTCTACAACTGTAGAGAAGTCGGCTACACCTACCGCCTTTGCCAGTACAGCCAAATGGGATTACGTGGCTTCGCCGTGAACGCTCCACTTTGGCAACCAGATAAACTGCTACGCATCATTGCCGACGATCTTGCAATGGCTCGATGCAGCCCAGAAACAATTACCGCATCGACAACATTATACCGGCCCGACACGGCACTGACATCTCAGCCCTTACTTGGAAAAGTAAAGGTAAGAACCGATGGAGGTGTGGTAGCGCTACCATGCAATGTCGAAAATCCTACGACGCCTCCGATGACAGCGATTCGTGAAGCGTTGGGGCAAAGTCTTAGCATGCCGCGTGGTGAAAACCCTCACGACATTTAAACCACAATCGAAAGAATACTTGCCGACGCAACTAGCACCAGCGGAGCAACCCAACGCAGTCGTGATCCGTCGCCACGAAATAAGTCCAAAATGAAGCCAGGCGACCCCCTACTCTTCTGAGCGTGCTTATAGATGGTGTTAAGATCGGCGTGGGCCCCCCATGGATGTGGTGGTGGGAGGCTACCGGCAGTCAACCGCGGATCCACAATTGGGTGAAAAAAACCGTGGGGAACAAGTGTTGCTTGCGTTCCCACGGGTGGCTGCGCTGCGGTCTCGGAAGAGACAATAGCATTGTGTTGGACACTGCAGCGACGACCATGTTCACCGCTTGCCGCAAGCTTCAAATCAGCCCGCGTGAAGTTCCCGGAGTCGATGGACCGCCAGTGTCTCGTGCGGTGTGTGTGCGCGTTTGTGCCGCTTTTGAAGTATGAACTTCTCGGCCGCACCATCGCAGCGGGAGTGGTAAAGCAGCGCACTGGACACAGGACTGCTGCCAGCAGGTGGCTCTACGGCCGCCCCTTTAGGAGAAAGTGCCAGCGTGTCGTCAAAACGGACGGGGCCGGGAAGAGTGCTTTTATTTGTGCTGCTGTTGTTTTTCAGCAAGCCTCTTCGCCGGACCGTACTGGGAATCATCATCGGCTGCCACTCGGGTCACGTCACCCCTTGCCGCAGAGAAGCAGCGACGGCGGGGCGTGACCTCCTCTCTTCGAAGGCGGAGACGACCTTGTGATTGGTCACTGTTGTATATAGTATTGTATAAAATAAGAACGCAGACGCGCTCGATCAGCTCCAAGCTCAGTTCATCATGTAAAATAAAAATTACAGCATATCCACGGGGTGAATGATGATGAGTGGGCGAAGCTACGGATGTTCATCGGTAAACCGTGAATTCTGCCTAGTACATCATCAAGACGTGAGATCGTGCGCGTTTATACTAAAGGGGCGATGAGACTTATGGTGACTTGCAGCTCACTTTAATTTTACATGTACGCTGTGAATTTTCATTGTTTAATCACGCACAGGAGAAATCGCACACAGGCACTACCTTGGAGGTCAAAATCCAGTGCCATATATACGGGAAACAAGAAGCTCGCTAGCAGACGCTGCCTGCGTCGGCATCGCGAGGCGAGAGAGAGAGGGGGGGGGCGTTGAATGGTTGTGAGGCAGAGGGGAGAGGGTAAGGGGAGAGAGGGAGAGGGAGGGAGAGAGAGGGGGAGCTCGACTGTCGTCGAGCTCGACCGCGGCATATTCACCGTGGTGACGCCATCTAGTGTCACACCCGTGAGAGAAGGAGGGGAGAGGGAGGGAAAGGGAGAGAGTGGGGGCGAGAGAGGGGGAGCTCGACTGTCGAGCTCGACCGCGGCATATTCACCGTGATGACGCCATCTAGTGTCCAGTCACCCAACCGCCATGATGCACACATCTCCATGGGACAGCGCCATCTAGGAAACTAGACGAGAAAGGGCGATGACGACCAGCGCCATCTAGTATATCGTCACCCAACTGCAGTTTGCATGCATCTCTATGGGACAGCGCCATCTATTTGCATTTCTCAACGTATATGCATTCGTTATATAGTACAAGTAGCGCCATTTATGGCCGGATTGTAGACTCAACGAGCGGTGGTTACAAACAAACGATAATGGGGATGAACGGGTGACGCCATAAGGAGCTTCGCCCCTAAAATCATCTCTTCTCCTCTCACGTCATCGTCTCCGTGTCGGCTCCGTACTCCTGCAACATCCCCTTGGAGTCGGGATGGGTGAAAGGTCGACCTGGTAGCGTGGAACCTAGGGTACCTACGGCCCGACCCCTGTGTTCCCACCAGGATCCCAATAATGGCCACAGCAGTCGTCCACACCGGAGCCTCCCAATGCGTCGTCACTGGTCTGTTCGCCACAATGTTAAAGGTAACGACCGCTTGGGAAAGACCAGATATCCAGACAGCGGCAGGCTGCCTAATAACACCGACTGGTGTCTGTAGGACAGGAATAGCAAAGCAAGGGCTCGCTTATACAGAGAGCTTCTTGGTTTTACAGCATTGCTCAAGGGACACCATACAAGACATCTTGAGCCAACACGGCGTAGTCATCGAGTTGTTAACTCAGTCGATAGCGCTTTCAGCCGACGAAGCAATACCACAGGACTGAACATCCTGGTCGAAATTTCCGGAGCCAAGATGCTCAATCCTGCGACATTTTCCGGATAGCAGGACTGTGCACTGCTTTAATAGCAAGGCTGTTCCTAGTCAACCCTCGCCGTGCATCGGAAAAACGCAGGAGGCAAAAGCGTACCCTTTCTTACCCTCAACCCACGACTACATGGTGTTAGCGGTTTTAGTTATGCAAAGCCCTGTGTGCGGGATTTGCGCACGCTGTAACGTCACTTGCGCTGGCGCAACTACAACGGGACAGTAATTCTGTGAAGGCGAAGGTGCCATGAAGTGAAGTGTAGAAAGTGATCCTGATTATGCATAGGTCATACGGCAATGCGCGATGAAGTATAGAGTATGTTGAGCTCAAAGTGGCGGGTGCGACTCATGCAGCCGTCGCAGCATTTGCGTAGTTCGATTTGCAAAGAAAGACACAAAGACAGAAAGTAAAAAAGAAAGCAATCAAGCAAGATCGGCATAGGTCCATGGTGAAGGTCAGGCGCAGTCAGTAGATAACAAAAGCTGAAATGTCGAGCAACGCCAGGTGGTAAAGGAGATAACGTTTTGGTGAAGTACGATGTATGAATAACGCAAGTGATACGCCATGGTATATTTGACATTTTCGCCAGTTACGTCACGATTCACGATAAAGGGAAAGCTTCGCGTTACGGCTGTTTGGACGCCGTGGAACTGGATTTTTTTTTTCCTTGTTAAAAGCGGGTGGCACATGAGAACGGTTACATGAATGGCGACAGTGTTGCTTATTGTGATAACATATTTGAGAGTAACAAGTCGCATGCACTCGTTATCACCACTGCCCGTCATGATGCCTGTACTGTCGTAGCTCAGCTGTATAAGTATCACCAATCTCTACACCTAGAACAAACGCGGAAGATAGCCATTTCCGCCAAACTGTTTGGATCACATGTTCTATCGTTTTGGAACATTCAAATCAGCTGCCCCATCAAGAACCCCAGGTGGTCTAAATTTCCGAAGCCCTCTACTACGGCGTCTATAGTACTCATAGCGTGGTTTTGGGACGTAAAGCTCCAAAAATCCCATTCGAATACAGCCAGCTCGAATATTCGAAAATTTTCAACGCCGCATCTTGAAATTGTATAAGAATATTAGAAAGGTATTATTTGGTGGATAATCAAAACGTTCACATATTCGCGCATCCCTAGCTAGCTCATACTCAAAGAACTGAAGAAGCAACCGATGGCGGAGTGGTTTGCTGTGTCGATGCGACGCTGAAAATCCTCCGTCGATGACAAAGACGAATCATGAATCATCTCGACGACAATTCAAAGAGCCGTTGGTCCTGATAAAACCTTGAAAACAATTATTCGCCACAGAAATGTTATCTGACAGCACGACGTAGATGCGGTAGAGCAAGCTGCGCAGCCATCACCAGACGTCACAGCCTACCTGCAATGCAGGACGATGAAGCACCGACAGCGGCTTCGTTAATGGTTACCACAACATCGCCATACATGAAGTGAAGTGAAGTGAACTTTATTGCCACATAGATAGAAAACATGTTTAAACAGCAAGGATGGTGGGATATAGGCAGCTTGACTGGTCCGCATTGACTGGTCCGCAACTATTCCGCATTTACTGGCTCGTCCTCCGCCAAGTTGAAGGAAGTAGACTCCTCACCATGAGAAGAAACTGCCACAGTTGGAGGTCACCCAGTGCTGGGCAGTATCGAAGATACATGTATCTTAGATACTATCTTAGATACTCTGAGTATCTTGTATCTGTATCGCGATACATCTCGAAAGACGTGTATCAGTATCTGTATTTTCGATACATTGAAGAATGTATCGAGTATTTTAAGATACAAGATACTGATGTCGGAACATCACCGCGCGACACTAGAAGTACTGGCAGAAGTTCGAAGCTATGGCGAGGTCGCTCTGCCATCCTTGTATCACGGATCTATAATACGTGAAGTCTACGTCACGCGATTTCAAATCAACTAATATCGCTTTCTTTCGTGAATAATCGCTCTTAGTTACCCGACTATTTGCCTGTCTCTATGGATGAAGTGATGCCGAGTTGACATGTCGACGGAACGCCCTCGACAACGCCAACATAGCCGACGACACTACCAGTTCCATCGACACCAACGCCAGTGCCGAAACCTTTGGGTATTCAAGCGACGCCTGGTTTGGCTGAAGATCGTGTAAGAGCGAGTTTGAACTGTTAGCCACTGCTACGCAATTGTGCAAGCAGCCGAACGACATGCCGACAGCGATATCGTTTCTCAGAACATGCGACGAAGGCAGGAAAGCCTTCGGCACTTTTAAGTTGGACGAGCAAGAGGCATGATAAGGAAGTCCAAGTTCTGATTAAAAAACTCCAATACTACTGTAAGCCAGCCAGAAACTCGACTCTTCATAATTCAGCTTTCGTCGAAGTGGCCAGAAATACGGCCAACTATTCAATGGTTGTCTGATGGAGCTGAAAGGTCTGGTCAAGGACTGCGAATTAGAACTGCTGAAATAATGCTTGCTATATACGCAGCTGTATCGTACTTGGTGTTGCTGTGGTGATATTGACAATTGATTTGAGCGGAATCTTTCGGCTGAAAACACTTCTTGCCAAATGGTGGAAATTTCCGACATTGAAGAGTAAGGAAGGCGGCACTTTCAAGAGAAAGGTGCAGCAGCCAAGGAAACTTAAACTACAACAGTAAATGTAGCCGCAGCGGAAAGGAAGCTGTGCAGTAAGCGTGGCTGCCAGATGCACCGTGACGGAAGCTGTCAAGGAAAGTGGAAAAACTTTAGGTAGTGCGGGGCCCTGAATCATATAGCTCAAGGCGCCATGGAAATCTCCAGCAACAAGGAATTTTGCTTGCGAAGATACAGACAGAGACAGCTTTAGAGTGACCTTGGTCTTGCAGGACTAACGATCAACTCGCTCAGCTTGGTTAGGTGCACAGCTTTCGTTTCCAGTGAAATGCCTGTTCGCGGCTGGGTTGGAATCGTGTCTTTCTGGTCTGCGGTCAACCAACTTTATTGCTTATTCACGTCTGGACAGAAATAATGACAAGGATGCACCCTCTTGCACAGACTCGCGACTCCTTTGAGTGGCTGTGTAACGCAGCGTCTTTCTCGCCGATTATTGTGAAGACAGGTTGCTGGAAATTCAAGTAGATGAAAGGCCTTTAAAGGCTAGTGGGCTGTTTAGCGCTATGCATGCTGTTAGCAATTTCCTTACCATCTCCGACGCTCCAACGCATACATGCTTACATTTACTAACTATTCACTGCTTTCAGATAGTGTACGTTGCGATAACATCAATGGTATTGTTACTGCCACTGCGAAGTGATCGAAATAAGTGCATGCTATACCGTTGCCTAACCCGCTGTGATGCATTACCCATGGTTCGACGGGGATCTATATGACAATAATGATAGCTTCTGCGCTGTCGATTTGTTTATATCCCCCCTTCAGAGAGTGAAATTACTGGTAATTTTTTTCTGTAATGAATGTTATGTGAAGTATGAAGCCACAGGCGCGTTCCTACGAATGACATATAAATTCCTATAAATTGACACTGTAGCTGCCATCAGTCTTTCCACACCCACACACGTAAACAATGAAATAGGAACGTGTAAATAGCCCGATTTAGCTCCATCGACTTAAGAGCACCGAGTTCGTGGAAGCAACGGAAAATTAAGTTATGGTACATCTAACGCACTACGGTAGTCGGCGCTATGCAAAGCAATCTGGTGGGAGCTATTGTTTGGCTCGCATATTGTTTGCTTGGATATTGTTTCGCTTTTAGCCAACCCTTACAATATGAACTGACGTCATGTTGTCTTAAACTGAATATCATGCTTCTATATTTCCTTACCAAGAACTTCGATGCGGCTTAACGCCACTTGTTTGGGCAGCGGTGAACGCTGGGGCGCGTAGATGTGCATGTCACCGGCAGCGTTTCTTGATACATCTCTTTGCCATCGAGAGACGTCAGAATATAAGCTGCACTGTCATAGCAGTATAAATGAAGAGTTTGTTAGGTGGTTTTAACGGCGGCTCTTGGGCCAGAATATAAGCTGCAGTGTCATAGCAGTATAAATGCAGTGTGTGTCACGTTGTTTAACGGTGCTCTTAGGCCCTGCGATGAATCTTTTTTTCCTCTCCAAAGCTGGAGATCTGGTGGGGCACCTACTTTAACTTGCTGAATGGTTTCCGCCACAGTTTACACACACAAAACCCTCCGCGCGGTCACAAGTCTTGAAACTATGTGCCTTCCACAGCGCTTGCATCGCGACTTGTCCAGCGAGAAGTCAGCGCCGGATTCGCCTAGAGAAGAGGGCTCTCGATTTGACTACACGAAGGACTTTCCTCGACTAAAATCGCTTGACAATACTTCAGACATTTCTACTAGGAAAATCAACAAGCCTGTCACCAGGGCAAACGAGAAAGCGATCCCGGAAAGGAGCTCACAGCAAGCTCTCGAAAATACGATCCCTTTTGTGGAAGCGCCCGTGGCATCTACACCGACCGAGGCAGTCGCGACTGACAGACTATCCCAAGGTCATATGACCGACCTTCTGCATATGTGCGGACGACCCTATGCAAATGTGTGCATAATCGACCTTATGCATAACCGACCCTATGCATATGTGTGGGCGACAGTCGGTCATATAACCGACTCTCGCCCACACGGGAAACACAGGAGGCTCGCCACTCATCATCGCTGCACTGTGACCAGTGCTGCTAGTCTTGTTCATGGCCCTACGATCGCACATTATCCCGATACCTGAAGGCTCAGCGACACAGTTATTGCAAGTAGTACTGGCCCTTGAGTCAGTAATCTTGAGTGTCACCCCCTCTCATTGAGAAGCGGTGCAACATGGCCCTAACCAAGTTGCCAGATTTCCTTTCACGCCCCAAAGTGCCCCTATTAGTGCAATGAACCTCTGCCGGTCTTCACTCCCGCCTGTCTGAACTCAATTTTTCCTGCGCGGCACACCTGTATTTATCCTCGCCCTCTGTGAGGCCGGTGTGCCAAATAATGTCAATACCTTGCTGCGTTGGTCACGTCAGCCAAACGATTCCTTTTCCGCCCATGGAAGTTCCACGCTGCTTATTCGACGCGAAATACCACACATTGCTCGGCCAGTTCAAGACCTTTGTTCTGCTGCTGTGGAAGTAGTAGCGGTACAATTACGTCTAGGCAGAAGATGCCTGAGCGAGGTGTCCATTTACGCAAGTCCCAGGAGAAAAGTCCCTCATCAAGGATGTTCGCAATCGTCGCCATCCTCCTGGAATATCATTCGGAGACTTCAACGCTCACTATTCTCTGGGGGTTGACAAGATGGCCGACACATGTGGAAGACAAATCGTTAGCGCTATGGATGCAGGGAACCTGTGTGGCAACGACAAGAAACCAAAGCTCTTCAGGCCCCCAAATTCCACCAGCGTCATTGACCTCTGCAGATGTTACGGTTTCATCGACGACAGCTCTGGATTGAATGGGCAGCGACCATTTCCCCATATATACCATTGTAGCTGGATATCAAAACACTAACCAAAAGTATTCCCCTGTCACACGGTGGGGCACCTATCGCGAAGTTCTAGAAGAGTCTTCCGGAGACCTCTTTGCCGACATGCTGAGAAGCAAGAAAGAGACTACTAAATCGACGAAACTGCCAGACTATTTTCCTACTCCGGACCTAAAGCTGCGGAATCTTTGTGCCGCACGGAGAAAAGCAGAACGTATGCTCTTGAGAAAAGGGGGCGATCCTACGCTGAAAACTGCCCTTAACCGCATCAATGCCGTGATTCGTACGCACACTAAACGGTTAAGGCAACAACAATGGCTGCTTTCCGATGGGCTTATCTGTGTTTACCCCCATAGCGATAGTTCGGGGAACTAGCGGTACACTGGCTGGAAAGACTTCCCCCAAAAGACCTTTTGAAGTACTTGCGGTGAGGCTCGGGATAACACTTGCAACATTAGCGGAAGACTTTGCGGATGCCTATTCCTCCCGCACTTCGTCACAGCCCATGAATCTCATGCCATCTCTTTCCCATTCCTTGATGGATGTCCCTTTTATGTTCCGTGAATTGGAGTCGGCGCTCAGCAGTTTGCGAAGACATGTGCAGTCGGCGCTGATCTTATCAGCAATCAGATGATCGCGAACCTGCCGAAGCCCCGGAAACAAGGACTCCTTGCCATCTTCAATACCATGTGGAGCACTGGAGATATTCCGGCAAGCTGGAAATTTGCATGGGTGGTGCCCATTTTAAAACCCAAGAAAGATGCTATTGTCTTAGGCTCTTATCTCCCGGTGTCACTGACATCCTGTGTAGCGCAAGTCTTGGAAAAACTAGTTCAGAGCAGGCTGAATTGGTTTGTGGAACAGAATAGAAAACTTCCATCATGCATGGCTGGATTTAGGCAGCGACTGTGCGCTCTAGACGGGGTTTAGGTATGGTAGGCCATATTGAACACCACAGAGAAGATGGCCTCTCAACACTTGCAGTTTTCATGGATATTTCTGAGGCCTACGACTACGTTTTGAGAAGAGCCTTCATCACCCAATTCCAATCCATGGGAGTTACGGGCTATAATCTGCGCTTCATACACGCCTTTCTCAGTGACCGTGTTATTCGTGTTCGCCTTGGAGACACGGTTAGCGAGGAAAGACGCATTTATCGTGTTGCATCGCAGAGATGCGTTCTTTCTCCCCTCCTCTTCAATATTGGTCTGGCAGATCTCTTAAACTCAGTTGACTAGCTGCGCGGTTCCGTCGGAATGTTAATATGTGCGAACTATATCTTCATTCGGGTGTCGGGATACAGCCGCAAACGACTGGCACGTATAGCACAAGGGGCGATTTCTTGCGTACCGACTCACCTGTCATTGCTTGGCCTGTCAATTTCAGCGGAGAAGTCATGCTTTATTCTTTTTCCGGGACGAACGCGAAAAGCCACGCGGTTGCATATGAGGTTAGGAAGCCCCACTACGACAGGCTACAAGTGTCCGTTCCTGTGTGTGATATCGGACAGCAAGCTGTCATGGCGGAAGGCTGTAGACTACGTCTTCGACACACGAATGCAGCGACTTCATGCCCTGAAGCGAGTCGCCGGCATGCACAGAGGCAGTCACCCAAGGTGTATGCTCGCCCTGCCCTCCGCCCTTGTGACCAGTCGGATACTTTTACCAGCTGTCAATGATACGTCCATCAGAGGCCTAATATGAATGCCTAGAGAATGCCTAGATGTTCTGAACCGGAACGTATTCGCTTGGCCTTAGGAGTTCCACAGGCGGCCTCACCAAGAAGGTCTTATTCGAGAGCCAACCCCTACGATTACGCCTTTTGGCCTCTCAAGGTTGCGTTTTTATACTTCATGTAACAAAGAATATTGCTGTGCCTGTGATTCTTCCGTAGGCTACTTGTCATGTACGTACAGGACCGTGGGGATCCTGGCTGGTAACAGCTGAAGTCGCAGAATCAGTGCAGGCCAAGTAGCCTCAAAGGGACTAAAATTTAGGCGCGTTTGTACGGGTTCATAGTGGACAGAATAGCAAGGCAAAATTCGGACACTAGAAAGAACAAGACAAGACGAGCGCTAATTTGAAACTCAGAGCTGGTTTTGGGACGTTAAAACCCCCATAACAACAAAAAGAAGGCGACAGAAGCCCCGCTCAGTATAGCCAGATTAAGCCGAAAGCAATAAAAGGTCCCAACAGGTGGCGCGAGATCAGGTCGAGCGCATAAAATTTGAATTGAATCAAGTAAAACCTCCATTGCATACAACATGGGAGGAGCGAGAGGGGGTGGGAAGAACGTCGCAGGGGAGAATAGAGGGTGTTACATATCAGGGGCGGCAGAAGACCATCGTATTTCGACTTCAAGTAAACAGATATGCGGTCTTTTTTTTTTTTTTTTTTTTACTGTCTGTCTCCCGGCCACTGCGGCAGCATTTCGATATACAGGCGAAATGTTGAAGCACGTGCACAGAGCTATTTCAGTATACGTAAAAGAACCTCAAATGGTCGAAATTTCTGGTGCCATCCAGAGCAATCTACTCCCGAGCCATTACGGGGCCATGCGTCTTTCACATTCATATCTGGTTTTGGGATGTCAAGCCCCAGAAAGTATTTTATCGACTGTATGGCAGCAAAGTTACGGATACGGAAGAAGGTCAGGCTAAATGTGAATGACCAAGAGAAGAAAAATAAGCCCACGCGCATAATATATTTCGGGGCGACGTCTAAACAAATTGTAACTTTAGGTGTAATCAATGAAGACTAACGTTTCCACGTTGCCGACAAACAGCAAACTTATCTGTCGTTAAGAAAACGACGGTGATTATAAGCCAGCACTCCTAAATGTGCTTGATAATGAAGTCAGCTGATCATTCCCATGAGTTTGTTGACAGCGCGCGCGCGCCGACGTACAGTAACAGTATCATTGTTTGGCGCAGCACATATCATTCTATCTTTCACGATCACTTGCATTTGTTTCGCACGCAGTCCGAGAAACGTGACGTCGTAACTATTTCATGATGAATTACCATCATGTCTTGCACTTGTATGTGGCGTTGGCTGTGCGTCACGATTGTAGAAACTAGTTAAACACGGTGGTGCCACAAGGTACAGCGACTCGTCTTTTCCATTCCCTAATTTTCAAGTCACTGGAATACTTCCATTGGGAACGGGCATCAAAGCAGGTGCATAGCACCGCCACGGTGGTCTAGTGGCTATGGTACTCGGCTGCTGATCCGAGGGTCGCGGGATCGAATCCCAGCCGCGGCGGCTGCATTTCGATGGAGGCGAAATGTTGAGGCCCATGTGCTGTGCGATGTCAGTGCACGTTAAAGAACCCCAGGTGGTAGAAATTTCCGGAGCCCTCCACTACGGCGTCTCTCATAATCAGAACTGGTTTTGGGACGTAAAACCCCACAAAACAACAAGCACGGGCATAGGCGTGCGCGGAGTCATCCGTCACAGCGGGCGCAGGTTCACTGCAGGCTGCACCTCTCCCTCTTCCGCTCAACCGCCTCAGTGTGAGGCGCTTGAGCGATGCAGTTCGCGATGCAGTTCAAAGGTACATTTCCTCCCCCACACCAGGCGATTAGAGCGGACGGCCGCCTCCGTGCCCTCCCCCCCCCCCCCCCTTTTACGCAGCCTATGGCAGGGGAAAGCCATTCATCGTGCAAAACCACACGGGGGTCATAAAAGTAGTAAATGGGAAGTTGTAGCACACGGGACAACCCAGCATCCTCTGAATTACGTCAGACTGTAAATGGCGCGACAGTATGTCTTCAAGTAAAAAAGATTTAGGGGCTTTATCCTCAAGGCCAATTCTCAAAACGAGTAGGCTATGAATACCGTCTCCCCTCCTCATCTGCTTCCTCATTAGCCCCACTATCCCTTCCCAGCCCTTGCTGTACTATACTGTGAAGCGCTGTGCTACGCGTTACCCTCCCCTCACTTCCCTTTCCCTGTGCCATGCTATACTATACAAGCCTATGCCACGCTTTTGTTCTCCCGCTATCTCTAACCTTGTTTCTCTCTCTGATTCGCTTTCACCGCCTTGTTCTCTTTTAAACAGTGCACTTGTTTAGGCTAGCCAAACTTCGTCCTGTCACGAAATATGACCTTGAAATAACCTTGCCCCCCAACCAGGTGGTACTAAATATACCAGCATAACATTAGGTGGCGTCGGCACCATTCTACATCACGTAACACGACGTCACAATTACACGATGTGAAAATCAAGATGATGATGAAGCTGAAGTTTAAGAAGACTACGATGATGAAGATGAG